>JAIEZT010001273.1:122500-162500 GCA_019594935.1 Periophthalmus modestus | reverse complement strand
AGTAAGAACACAGGGTATATTTCAGCAGCAAAACACCTGTCAGTAAATCAATGGAAAATAGAAAGTTTTAATGCCATACTGAGGAACATCCAAGAAAAAGCAAAGACATCACCATGGAAACAAGCAGGTAGAAGAAAAGTCACACACTACGCCTTTTCAAAATTAAAAAATGTGTCCTGTTTTCATAAATAGCACTGGTTGAACAGTCAGAAGCGATTCCAGCTCCCACAGATGAATGTTGCCGTTGTGTCCTTGGGCAAGACACTTAACTCACTTTGCCGCTAAAAAAAACCCAAAAAACATGACCATTTACACTTTTACCGACACGCTCCAAACCTTGTGCTTCTACAGATAAATGTCGACTCAACCATTACAAACAGCCAAACTGAACATCATTTGAAACGACTGTCTGTCTCTGTCCAGGTCGGCCGGTTACTCCCAAAAACGTCTGACGGAGAAGCTGAGGGTGCCGTACTTCGTGGGGGAGCATTTCTCTAAAGAATGGAGCGGAGGACACCTGAAGAACCTGGAGAGGAGTGTGGAGGAGGACTACATCTCCAACCTGCGCAACAACTGCTGGAAAGAGAAGCAGCAGAGTAAATACAACAATATACTGAAAACACAATAATACTGAATCTGAGTGTTATGGATCGTGTTTTATTTAATCGTTTTCCATGTTTGTCTTATTTCTATAGTTCATGTGTTTTATTTTGACACGTGAGCTTCTGTTTCTGAGTTGTACTTCCTGTCTGTTCATTGGCTGCGTCCTGTGTTTCACCTGTGCCTTGTGTCCTGGTGTATTTGAGCCTCATGTTTCCCCTCGTCCTGCGTTGGTGCCTTTTCCTCGTCTCGTCCTGCGTTGGTGCCTTTTCCTCGTCTCGTCCTGCGTTGGTGCGTTTTCCTCGTCTCGTCCTGCGTTGGTGCCTTTTCCTCGTCTCGTCCTGCGTTGGTGCCTTTTCCTCGTCTCGTCCTGCGTTGGTGCCTTGTTCTCGTCTCGTCCTGCGTTGGTGCCTTTTTCCTCGTCTCGTCCTGCGTTGGTGCGTTTTCCTCTCGTCTCGTCCTGCGTTGGTGCGTTTTCGTCGTCTCGTCCTGCGTTGGTGCGTTTTCGTCGTCTCTCGTCCTCCTGCGTTGGTGCGTTGTCGTCTCATCCTGCGTTGGTGCGTTGTCGTCTCGTCCTGCGTTGGTGCGTTGTCGTCTCGTCCTGCGTTGGTGCGTTGTCGTCTCGTCCTGCGTTGGTGCGTTTCCTCGTCTCGTCCTGCGTTGGTGCCTTTTCCTCGTCTCGTCCTGCGTCCGTTGGTGCGTTTTCCTCGTCTCGTCCTGCGTTGGTGCCTTTTCCTCGTCTCGTCCTGCGTTGGTGCCTTTTCCTCGTCGTCCTGCGTTGGTGCCTTTTCCTCGTCTCGTCCTGCGTTGGTGCCTTTTCCTCGTCTCGTCCTGCGTTGGTGCGTTTTCCTCGTCTCGTCCTGCGTTGGTGCCTTTTCCTCGTCTCGTCCTGCGTTGGTGCGTTTTCCTCGTCTCGTCCTGCGTTGGTGCGTTTTCCTCGTCTCGTCCTGCGTTGGTGCGTTGTTTTCCTCGTCTCTGTCCTGCGTTGTGTGGTGCGTTTCCTAGTCTCGTCCTGCGTTGGTGCGTTTTCCTCGTCTCGTCCTGCGTTGGTGCGTTTTTCCTCGTCTGGTCTTGCGTTGGTGCGTTGTCGTCCTCGTCTCGTCCTGCGTTGGTGCATTGTCATCGTCTCGTCCTGCGTTTGTGCATTGTCATCGTCTCGTCCTGCGTTGGTGCGTTTCCGTCGTCGTCCTGCGTTGGTGCGTTTTCGTTCGTCTCGTCCTGCGTTTGGGTGCGTTGTCGTCTCGTCCTGCCTGTTGGTGCGTTGTCGTCTCGTCCTGTGTTGGTGCGTTGCCATCGTCCCGTCCTTCGTTGGTGCGTTGTTGTTCGTCATCGTCTCGTCCTGCGTTGGTGCGTTGTCGTCTCGTCCTGCGTTGGTGCGTTGTTATTGTCTCATCCTGCGTTGGTGCGTTATCGTCTCGTCCTGCGTTGGTGTGTTGTCGTCTCGTCCTGCGTTGGTGCGTCGTTGTCGTCGTCTCGTCCTGCGTTGGTGCGTTATCGTCGTGTCCTGCGTTGGTGCTTTGTTGTCGTCTCGTCCTGCGTTGTTGGTGTCTCGTTGTTATTGTCTCATCCTGCGTTGGTGCGTTATCGTCTCGTCCTGCGTTGGTGTGTTGTCGTCTCGTCCTGCGTTGGTGCGTTGTCGTCTCGTCCTGCGTTGGTGCGTTGTCTCGTCCTGCGTTGGTGCGTTGTCTCGTCCTGCGTTGGTGCGTTTTCCTCGTCTCGTCCTGCGTTGGTGCGTTGTCGTAGTCTCCTCCGTTGGTGGCGATGTCAGACTCACTTTGGTCTTAAATGTTCGTATCTGCTCTACATGATCCTGTTTGGTTCTTTATTTTTTCACGTTTTTCCTTCACAGAGGAGGGCATGTTGTACCGAGCGCGATACTTTGGCGACTCGGACTTGTACGAGAGAGCTCAGAGGGCTCGGACGCCCAGCTGTGCCAAACTATCGGAGATATCAGCGTCTATCCACTGACAACGAACAACAAACAACATCTACGACGCATCTACAGGTACGATAGTTTACTTTCACTTTACAGATCTCTTGTGCTTCTGTGGGGAATCCGTCTACTTCAGATGAACAGTTATTTATGCAGTGGATAGACAGTTATGAGAACTATGCAGTGGATAGACGAGGAACTCATGAGAACTAAACTGCCTTCATATCCCCAGTTCTCTCTCTCTGAAGACGTGTTTTCAGCCTCTCGTCCTCTTAACACATGTGAAGTATCTTGCCTAAGGACACAACAATAGTTTTTTTTTCCACTGGCGCCCCCCTGTGGCACCTGGTGTTCTCATCGGTCTCACATCCAAAAACAAACCAGACGCCGCCTGTTCAGCTCCTGAGGCCTGATCACATGAGGCTGGAACATTTGCATCTTATTAATCCTGATTTTTTTTGTTTTCTTTTCAGGTTTTTGGAGAAACACGTTGAACCACAGGCTGTAAATACAAACGCACTGGACTCGAGGAACCTCCTGTGGACTTCAGCGCCGCATTAAACCCACTTAGGCCGATAGAGACGCAACTTTAGCTGCTCTTCCTCTTGCTACAACTTTCAGCTGTAATTACCAGAGTCAGTGCCAAAACTGAAGAGTAATTATCATTTTGCAACATGGCATTAACAAAAGTTTCAAAAAATCTCGTAGCTCTGGATGAAGGACCTCGCCGAATGCTTCCTTTTGTTTATATGCAACCTGTGTTTTATTTTGCAACGTCAATGCACATTTTATATTTTAAACTATGCAGAAATAATGTGAAATCTCTGAAAAAAGCCATTCAATCGTACGGAAAAAAATCTGTACCTGATTTTCACCCATGTGCTAGAGGAAAAATTCATCAGGAAGTGCACAGTTAGCTTGCCAATTGTTGCTAACTCGACTCTGGTCGCTGACAGTTGTGAAAAGTGCTCATAAACTCATCCTGGTGAGTATTTAAGATGGTCAGAGTGCATAAAGTGAGTGAAATGAGTGTTTTTTTAAGGCAGTAAAAATCAGGTACAGGGCACTTAAGGTGGTACGTCCGACACTGCAGCACCTGAAGACGATCTCCCTCTGTGTGACAGGAGCCACCTTAAAAAATACCTCCTTAAAAATACCTCCTTAAACGTCCGGTTAGCGTCTCTGCGTTCGGACTCAAGCTTCAGACGACGGCGGCGGAAATACTGTTAACTGTTTTTAAAGGGTCTGATTTGTCTCCATGGAGATGCTTTTACTTTTGCCGGGAATGTTCCACAGTGTGGCATTTAACTGGTCTCCACTCGGTCACGTTACAGGTCAGATCTGTGGAGAGATGAGCACAGGGATTTTTGAGCATTAAAACGACTATAATGAAATAAAAGACAAGTGTAATGCCAGACTGCGGAACATTCAGGCAAAGTGTGTGGAGGTGAGCAATGAACCCTCTGCATTTGACCCGTCCTCCAGTGTCTCTGTGTTAAATCTGTATTTGACCCGTCCTCAGTGTCTCTGGGTTAAATCTGTATTTGACCCGTCCTCCAGTGTCTCTGGGTTAAATCTGTATTTGACCCGTCCTCCAGTGTCTCTGGGTTAAATCTGTATTTGACCCGTCCTCCAGTGTCTCTGGGTTAAACCTGTATTTGACCCGTCCTCCAGTGTCTCTGGGTTAAATCTGTATTTGACCCGTCCTCCAGTGTCTCTGGGTTAAATCTGTATTTGACCCGTCCTCAGTGTCTCTGGGTTAAATCTGTATTTGACCCGTCCTCAGTGTCTCTGGGTTAAATCTGTATTTGACCCGTCCTCAGTGTCTCTGGGTTAAACCTGTATTTGACCCGTCCTCCAGTGTCTCTGGTTAAACCTGTATTTGACCCGTCCTCAGTGTCTCTGGTTAAATCTGTATTTGACCCGTCCCAACGTCCTGTTTGACCCGTCTCTGGGTTAAATCTGTATTTGACCCGTCCTCCAGTGTCTCTGGGTTAAACCTGTATTTGACCCGTCCTTCAGTGTCTCTGGTTAAACCTGTATTTGACCCGTCCTTCAGTGTCTCTGGTTAAACCTGTATTTGACCCGTCCTTAAACCAGTGTCTCTGGTTCTAAAATCTGTATTTGACCCGTCCTCCAGTGTCTCCGGGTTAAATCTGTATTTGACCCGTCCTCCAACGTCTCCAGGTTAAATCTGTATTTGACCCGTCCTCCAACGTCTCTGGGTTAAATCTGTATTTGACCCGTCCTCCAGTGTCTCTGGTTAAAATCTGTATTTGACCCGTCCTCCTCCAGTGTGTATTTGACCCGTTAAAATCTGTATTTGACCCGTCCTCCAGTGTCTCTGGTTAAACCTGTATTTGACCCGTCCTTCAGTGTCTCTGGGTTAAACTGGACCCGTCCTCAGTGTCTCTGGGTTAACCTGCATTCAGTGTCTTGGAAATCCATCCTCCTTCAGTGTCTCTGGGTTAAATCTGTATTTGACCCGTCTCCAGTGTCTCTGGGTTAAACCTGCATTTGACCCGTCCTCAGTGTCTCTGGTTAAACCTGTATTTGAACCGTCCTCCAGTGTCTCTTAGTTTAAACCTGCATTTGAAACCCGTCCTCCAGTGTCTCTGGGTTTAAACCTGCATTTGACCCGTCCTCCAGCGTCTCTGGGTTAAATCTGTATTTGACCCGTCCTTCAGTGTCTCTGGTTAAACCTGTATTTGACCCGTCCTCCAGCGTCTCTGGGTTAAATCTGTATTTGACCCGTCCTCCAGTGTCTCTGGGTTAAACCTGTGTTTGACCCGTCCTTCAGTGTCTCTGGTTAAACCTGCGTTTGACCCGTCCTCCAGTGTCTCTGAGTTAAACCTGTGTTTGACCCGTCCTCCAGTGTCTCTGGTTAAATCTGTATTTGACCCGTCTTCCAACGTCTCTGGGGTTAAATCTGTATTTGACCGTCCTCCAGTGTCTCCGGGTTAAACCTGTATTTGACCCGTCCTTCAGTGTCTCTGGGTTAAATCTGTATTTGACCCGTCCTCCAGTGTCTCTGAGTTAAACCTGTGTTTGACCCGTCCTCCAGTGTCTCTGGTTAAATCTGTATTTGACCCGTCCTTCAGTGTCTCTGGTTAAACCTGTATTTGACCCGTCCTCCAGTGTCTCTGAGTTAAATCTGCATTTGACCCGTTCTCCAGTGTCTCTGGGTTAAACCTGCATTTGACCCGTCCTCCAGCGTCTCTGGGTTAAATCTGTATTTGACCCGTCCTCCAGTGTCTCTGGGTTAAACCTGCATTTGACCCGTCCTTCAATGTCTCTGGGTTAAACCTGCATTTGACCCGTCCTCCAGTGTCTCTGGGTTAAACCTGTATTTGACCCGTCTCCAGTGTCTCTGGGTTAAACCTGCATTTGACCCGTCTCCAGGTCTTGATCAGGACCTGAGTCGGACGATTTGCTTTAGTTTGATCGACTTGTTCCTGTTTTTTTCCAAATTGAATAAAGTGAAGCTCAAACTCGTATTTTCTGTGATGTGGGACGAGCTGGACGTCGTCAAACATCTAGAATCTTTTGGCCTGTGTCTTATTCTGTGGGATTTATTTTTCATCCTCTTCAAAAATCTCCTTTTCTGCCAAAACAAATTTTCCCCGAATTCCTTTCAGCAAATCACAGAACGATTCCAAGAACACGGTTTAGTATCGAGAATCAGACCTGAACCGATACTACAACGAGAATCGAAACTCGATCCTCACAAACCGCGTGTCCTCCAGTGTTTTTGGGACACTCGAAACAGGTCAAAATGTTCCGTAGTGTGGCTTTAAGCTTGAGTCTGAACGCAGCGCTCATCCTACACTCGTCCTCACCCTCGTCCTCGCCCTCGTCCTTGCCCTCGTCCTCGCCCTTGTCCTCACCCTCGTCCTCACCCTCGTCCTCGCCCTCGTCCTCGCCCTCGTCCTCACCCTCGTCCTCGCCTTCGTCTTCACCCTCGTTCTCGTCCTCACCCTCGTCCTCGCCCTCACCCTCGTCCTCGTCCTCATCCTCACCCTCGCCCTCGCCCTCGCCCTCGTCCTCACCCTCGTCCTCGCCTTCACCCTCGTCCTCACCCTCGTCCTCGTCCTCACCCTCGCCCTCATCCTCGCCCTCATCCTCACCCTCGTCCTCGCCCTCACCCTCGTCCTCGCCCTCACCCTCGTCGTCCTCGCCCTCGTCCTCGCGCTCGTCCTGTCCTCGCCCTCATCCTCGCCCTCATCCTCACCCTCGTCGTCCTCGCCCTCGTCCCTCGTCCTCACCCTCATCCTCACCCTCGCCCTCGTCCTCGCCCCTCGTCTTCACCCTCGTCCTCGCCCTCGTCCTCCATGTTGAAGCCAAGTTGAAGCTTTGTGCCATCCTCACCCTCGTCCTCGCCCTGGGATCCTCGCCCTCGCCTCGCCCTGTCCTCGCCCTCATCCTCTGCCCTCGTCCGTCCCGTTCGTCGTCCTCACTGTTTATGTCTTCGATTTATTTATGTTTGAAGCTTCCTAAATTCTGGACTGGGAAAACGCTCGTATCGACTCGTTTCCTGCACCTCTGAATGTTTCACTGAAATTTATAATTTAAGTGATCTAATTTATGTTAAACCAGGACTAAACCAGGACTAAAACTTTAGGACTTTAACCAGGAATGTTTCTCTCAAATTTATAATTTAAGTGGATCTAAACCAGGACTAAACCAGGACTAAACCAGGACTAAAACAGGACTAAACCAGGACTAAACCAGGACTAAACCAGGACTAAACCAGGACTAAACCTGGTCTAAACCGGAACTAAACCGGGTCTAAACCGGGACTAAACCGGGACTAAACCAGGACTAAACCAGGTCTAAACTTGGGGGATAGAGAGATAGAGAGAGAAAGAGAGAAGAAGAGAGAAGTAAAGAGAAAAAGCTCAAGTGAGTAAGAGAGGACAGGAGAAAGCAGAACGTAGAGATTGAAGGAGAGAGAAAGTAAAGAGGATAGAAAAGAGAGAGGGGGGGGGATTCAGATTCATAGAGGAGAGAGGGAGGTGTGAAAGGAGAGAAGGAGAGAAGGAGACATGTTTTGCTGCACGTTCACAGTGGAGCTGTTCCACAGCGTGGCCAGAAGGGGGCGGAGTCTCTCTCACAGACACAGAGAGAGAGAAAACACTCCCACATTTTACAACGACATCAACAAAACCAGCACCTACTCAGAAGAGTGTGTCCTCAGAAGAGTGTGTCCTCAGAAGAGTGTGTCCTCAGAAGAGTGTGTCCTCAGAAGAGTGTGTTCTCAGAAGAGTGTGTCCTCAGAAGAGTGTGTCCTCTTCTGAGACGAGTGTTTCTCAGAAGAGTGTGTCCTCAGAAGAGTGTGTCCTCAGAAGACGAGTGAGGACACACTCAGAAGAGTGTGTCCTCAGAAGACGAGTGTTCTCAGAAGAGTGTGTCCTCAGAAGAGTGTGTCCTCAGAAGACGAGTGTTCTCAGAAGAGTGTGTCCTCAGAAGACGAGTGTTCTCAGAAGATGAGTGTGGACTCAGAAGACGAGTGTGCCCTTGTCTTCTGAGTCTACACTCGTCTTCTGAGTGTGTACTAGCATTAGCATCACCGCTAGCATCAGAATCAGCTCTAACAGCTGTGTCACCGCTAGGAGCTAAATCACTGCTAGCGGTTGAATCTGCTCTAGTGGCAGACCTGTTGGAACCTGAAAAGATCATGGTTGTGGCTCACTGTGGCTCACTGTGACTCACTGTGACTCACTGTGACTCACTGTGGCTCACTGTGGCTCACTGTGGCTCTCTGTCTGGCTCCTTGTCCCTGAAGAGTTAAACTTTACTCACTTCTCTGTGTTTATATTTAGCTCCGACCCAAATGTCTCAGACCCCCCCCCCCCCTCTGTTTACAGTGATACTACGAGCCGTGTGTACTAATACTCTAGTCTGTGTGTACTAGTACTTCAGTCTGTGTGTACTAGTACTTCAGTCTGTGTGTACTAGTACTTCAGTCTGTGTGTACTAGTACTTCTTTAGATCCATTCACTGTCACCTGTTCGATACACGACTATAACGACTCACTGAATATTTAAAAAAACACACTCCAGACACTCGATATTCTTTGATTAAAAAAATAATTTATTGTCCATCATGAAAATAGAAAAACAGTGCAATGGTGATGAGTATTTGAATGTCAAATAAATACATGAAGTACTCGCTCGCACAAATATCCAAGCTGTAGTGTTCCACCACCTCAAATACTTCAAGTCCAGATATTTTCAACTTAAATACATGTTCTCAAGTTTTTTTGTACAATGTGGCGCAACATTTCAGCAAAACAATAAGAATGCACTTGTTAGCAATGTAGCTTTAGCTTGTTAGCAACGTAGCTTTAGCAACGTAGCTTTAGCAACGTAGCTTTAGCAACGTAGCTTTAGCAACGTAGCTTTAGCAACGTAGCTTTAGCAACGTAGCTTTAGCTGCCCGTTTTCCAGTCACACGAGGTCCTTTTCACAGAGTGAAGTGATGATCTTTGTACCGACTTAAAAAAGCAGTAATAATAAAACTGAACATTTGACCCTTTTAAGACCAAATTTTGAAAAAGTTGATGCAATTTTTCCATGAAATTTGAAGTTTTATAATGGGAAAAAGGTTGAATTTTGTGCTATGAATCTGGTACAAACTTTTTTTTGGTCAATATTGTTCCAAATTTTAAGCATCAAAATGTTGCATTTGATACAAACAGAAATCGATTCATCAAAACGAAGAAACAGTTTTTGAAGATTTTATATTGAAAAAAGGTTGAGTTTTGTGGTATGAATCTGGTAAAAAGGTCATTTTTGGTGAATATTGCTCCCAGTTTAAAACTTTGCAAATAAACTGATCAAATGTAATGTAAGATTTCAGAAGATTTGTGGTTTTCTTTCTTTACAAAGTGATTTTGTGAAATTTGACCTGAAACTTAAAACAGGAACCAAACGACGTCCAGAAACTTTAGGAATGTGACGTTCAGTTTGAAAAAACAAAACTGACTTTAAAATGATCCATTTATACTGGATTTAGTTTGAAATATTTTGACATTTAAATGTGAATACCACTGGCATCTCAATGATTTGAATAACCGAGTCCACAGTCTTAAAGTTTAAAACATAAATAGTTCAAATCGTGCTGAAGTGCTTTGTGGGATGGGGCAGAAAAAGGCCGTTTCATGATCTTCTGTGGAGAGTGTTGGTCCAAGATGGCGACTTCTTCACGTTTGTCTAACACTCTTCGATGAGCAGCCCCTCGGAGCAGTACAGCTTCTTCTTCATGACCCTGAACCCGGTGCTGAGTTTCACCTCCTGCCTCATCACCGGCGCCAGCGCAGATCTGGGGCTGAACAGTCCTTGGATTTTGGGCCATATCCCGCTCGTTTCCAGTCGCAGCACGAGAGTCAGTTGAAACGTGGGGACGAGGTAAGGATCTACGGACAGCTGCGAAACGCTCTCGTAGCCGTCTCCTTGTTCGATGCAGACGTCGATGAGCGCCCCCCGGAGGCCGCAGGGCTCGCTGGCGGCTAAGTGCAGGAGTTCTTGTCCGATGTGCTGTAAGAGCTTTTCGGGGATGAGGAGTTTGCTGCATCTTAAGGCAGTGTCCGAGTCTTTGGCGTCGCGTAACGTGGAGGCGATGAGGTCGACCACGTCCTTGAGTAAGTGCTCCTCCATCGGGTCGAAGAACAGGTCGTCGCTCGGGCTCAAGTCGCCGGACGTGTCCGACCCTGGAGAACGGAAAAACAACAAACGTTTAGCTTAAAAATGTTTTTCCGTAACAGTAAAACGCTAGAATGTCACTGGGCAGATCAGGAGCGCTGCCGTAGAAGAATTTTAAACTACATATCAGATCTTTTAAACGGGGGAAGTGTCATGGGTTTAGTGTCCTGGTGACGCCGCCATTTTGAGGACTTCTCCCCATTCACAATATAAGATCATGTTTTCAATAATAAATCGCTACTTTTTCAAAATGACTTTTTAACATTTAAGTAATAATCAAATAGGATTTAATTTCACGGAAGAAGCCAAAGTACTTTACATATAAAATGTGTTTTCAGGCGTGTATGCAAATGAGCTGACGGCTCGAATTTGCATAAAACGAGCCATAGCCACGAGCTAACGCGGCGCCTCCTGTTGTTCTCTTTGTCTTTGGGAGTGAAACACACGACTGAAGGGTCAGAGCTCGTGAAGTCGTTACTAACCCTCGACCATCCTGACTAGACCGCTTCCTCATCATGAACTAAGTCTTTGTTCATGTTTTATTAAGCATGAATAAGCCTTGTTATTACAGTGTTTATTGCATTTCTCTACATGATCCTGGGTTTTTATGTCACTGTTGTGTCTGTAAATCGAGATCTGAACATGAATAACAGACACATCAGGACCTTCTCGACGTCGCTCTGTTAGCGTTAGCGACAGGTTTGATTGACAGGTTTGATTGACAGGTTTGATTGACAGGTTTGATTGACAGGTTTGATTGACAGGTTTGATTGACAACGTGGCACTGACCTGAGTCGGAGAGGTCGCTCCGGCTCCCGCTGTTGGACTCCACACTCCCGCTGAAGTCGGCCAGCCTCTGGACTAACCTGCCCCAGGACAGTCTGCGAGGGCTGCTGTGGTCCAGGGGCGAGGCGGGAGCACTGCCCAGGACCAGCTCACTGTCGGCGGAGACGGTCGGCATGACGTCTGCTTCTGGACTGTTCAACACCTGAGGACGGAGCGACACCGAGGGTCACGAAACAGAACGAACAGAAGAATGTGACACAGACAGAGCAGTGAACGAGGAGCCAACGAGGAGCCAACGAGGAGCCAACGAGGAGCCAACGAGGAGCCAACGAGGAGCCAACGAGGAGCCAATGAGGAGCCAACGAGGAGCCAACGAGGACAAGACGCCGCGGTCTGAGCCGAGGACAGTCCTGCTCTACATCTACTTTAGTCCTGGTTTAGTTCTGCAGTATTTTAGTCATTTCTGGTGTTGTTCTGCAGTTTTTTAGTCATTTCTGGTGTTGTTCTGCAGTTTTTTAGGTCATTTCTGGTGTTGTTCTGCAGTATTTTAGTCATTTTGGGTGTTGTTCTGCAGTATTTTTAGTCATTTCTGGTGTTGTTCTGCAGTTTTTTAGTCATTTCTGGTGTTGTTCTGCAGTATTTTAGTCATTTCTGGTGTTGTTCTGCAGTATTTTGGTCATTTCTGGTGTTGTTCTGCAGTATTTTACTCATTTCTGGTGTTGTTCTGCAGTATTTTACTCATTTCTGGTGTTGTTCTGCAGTATTTTAGTCATTTCTGGTGTTGTTCTGCAGTATTTTAGTCATTTCTGGTGTTGTTCTGCAGTATTTTGGTCATTTTGGTGGTGTTGTTCTGCAGTTCTTTTAGTCATTTTTCTGGTGTTGTTCTGCAGTATTTTAGGTCATTTCTGGTGTTGTTCTGCAGTATTTTTAGTCATTTCTGGTGTTGTTCTGCAGTATTTTAGTCATTTCTGGTGTTGTTCTCCAGTATTTTACTCATTTCTGGTGTTGTTCTGCAGTTTTTAGTCATTTCTGGTGTTGTTCTGCAGTATTTTAGTCATTTCTGGTGTTTGTGTCTGCAGTATTTTAGTCATTTTCTGTGTTGTTCTGCAGTATTTTAGTCATTTCTGGTGTTGTTCTGCAGTATTTTTTAGTCATTTCTGGTGTTGTTCTGCAGTATTTTAGTCATTTCTGGTGTGTGTCTGCAGTATTTTAGTCATTTCTGGTGTGTGTTCTGCAGTATTTTGGTCATTTCTGGTGTTTGTTCTTCTGCAGTATTTTGGTCATTTCTGGTGTTGTTCTGCAGTATTTTAGTCATTTCTGGTGTTGTTCTGCAGTATTTTGGTCATTTCTGGTGTTGTTCTGCAGTATTTTAGTCATTTCTGGTGTTGTTCTGCAGTATTTTAGTCATTTCTGGTGTTGTTCTGCAGTATTTTGGTCATTTCTGGTGTTGTTCTGCAGTATTTTAGTCATTTCTGGTGTTGTTCTGCTATTTTAGTCAGTATTTTCTGGTCATTTCTGGTGTTGTTCTGCAGTTTTTTTTTCTGGTCATTTCTGGTGTTTTGTTCTGCAGTATTTTAGTCATTTCTGGTGATGTTGTTCTGCAGTATTTTGTCATTTCTGGTGTTGTTTCTGCAGTATTTTACTCATTTCTGGTGTTCTGCAGTATTTGCAGTATTTTGGTATTTTAGTCATTTCTGGTGTTGTTCTGCAGTATTTTAGTCATTTCTGGTGTTGTTCTGCAGTATTTTAGTCATTTCTGGTGTTGTTCTCCAGTATTTTACTCATTTCTGGTGTTGTTCTGCAGTTTTTTAGTCATTTCTGGTGTTGTTCTGCAGTATTTTAGTCATTTCTGGTGTTGTTCTGCAGTATTTTGGTCATTTCTGGTGTTGTTCTGCAGTATTTTAGTCATTTCTGGTGTTGTTCTGCAGTATTTTAGTCATTTCTGGTGTTGTTCTGCAGTATTTTAGTCATTTCTGGTGTTGTTCTGCAGTATTTTAGTCATTTCTGGTGTTGTTCTGCAGTATTTTAGTCATTTCTGGTGTTGTTCTGCAGTATTTTAGTCATTTCTGGTGTTGTTCTGCAGTATTTTGGTCATTTCTGGTGTTGTTCTGCAGTATTTTAGTCATTTCTGGTGTTGTTCTGCAGTTTTTTAGTCATTTCTGGTGTTGTTCTGCAGTATTTTGGTCATTTCTGGTGTTGTTCTGCAGTATTTTTCATTTCTGGTGTTGTTCTGCAGTGGTTTGGTCATTTCTGGTGTTGTTCTGCAGTTTTTAGTCATTTCTGGTGTTGTTCTGCAGTTTTAATCATTTCTGTGTTTGTTCTGCTGGTTGGTCATTTCTGGTGTTGTTCTGCAGTATTTTACTCATTTCTGGTGTTGTTCTGCAGTATTTTGGTCATTTCTGGTGTTGTTCTGCAGTTTTTAGTCATTTCTGGTGTTGTTCTGCAGTATTTTTAGTCATTTCTGGTGTTGTTCTGTTTTAATCATTTCTGGTGTTGTTCTGTAGTATTTTACTCATTTCTGGTGTTGTTCTGCAGTATTTTGGTCATTTCTGGTGTTGTTCTGCAGTATTTTGGTCATTTCTGGTGTTGTTCTGCAGTATTTTAATCATTTGTTCTGCAGTGTTGTTCTGCAGTTGTTCTGCAGTTTTTAGTCATTTCTGGTGTTGTTCTGCAGTTTTTTAGTCATTTCTGGTGTTGTTCTGCAGTATTTTGGTCATTTCTGGTGTTGTTCTGCAGTATTTTGGTCATTTCTGGTGTTGTTCTGCAGTATTTTAGTCATTTCTGGTGTTGTTCTGCAGTATTTTGGTCATTTCTGGTGTTGTTCTGCAGTATTTTGGTCATTTCTGGTGTTGTTCTGCAGTATTTTAGTCATTTCTGGTGTTGTTCTGCAGTATTTTGTGGCAGATTCATTGTTTTGTTTCGCTGTTTACGCTTTAAGCTTTTTCTATAGCTTCCACTGCACAAAGAGCTTCCAACAATTGTCAATAACTACAGTCGTTTGTGGCACATTTCATGAGTTCCAGAGTAAAACAGTGTTAGTTACAGCAGTGTTTTGGATTGTAAACGTGCACATGAAAATCAGACACTGAATGTATCACTTCTGCACTTTAACTGTCATTTAAGCTCTAAAAACGCTTCAGAAGTGTCATAAATCAGTACTCACGTGTGTCTGTAGTACAGTATTATCCTTAAGTCCTTCATAGATGTTTTGAGGAGTTGTCTTCGAAGTTTATTGTCTGAAAAGTGCAGAGAAAAGAGAGAAATCCTTCTGGGACATTCTGTGTCAGCTGAAGACTGCGGTCTGAGCCTCGGCAACAATGCTTTTATACTCAGAGTCTAAGCCCCGCCCCCGACGCCTGCGCTCAGCCAATCACAAAGAGAGGCTCGCCATCTGCGCAGATTCTGCCTGGTAACACGCCAAGAGCCGGAGACAAACAACACGAGAGGGGGCGGGGCTTAGAGAGAGAGAGGGCGGGGCTTAGAGAGGAGTCTGTCTGCTGCTGGGACGAAGACAGCCGCCATTTTGGGAAGGGCAGGAAAAGACTGACATGGAAATACAATGATAATAAGAGTCAGTCGAAAACACATTATTATTATTATTATTATTATTATTATTATTATTATTATTATTATTATTATCATTATTATTATTATTATTATCATTATTATTATTATTATTATTATTATACTTTATTTCATTTTTAATATTATTTTATTTTATTTAATTAAAGACATACAAACACAGTGACCTCACACGTACAACAGTGACGTGGTGTAAGACGTACAGGACGTAGTGTCTCTGAACATGTGACGTTTCAGACGGTCGTGGGGAGAGCGGCACGAGTCCTGCGGAAGTGAGAAGATAGAGAGAATATAGATGGGAAAAAATATAATAAATAAATAAAAACAACATACACACACACACACACACACACACACACACAGACACAGAGCACTTCTCAAATAAATAACACACACACTCTGCAGGTTAAGTGTCTTGCAGTGGGAGCTCTGTTCAGATGACAAACACTGTGTTTCATTTGTCAGGAATTTATGCAAAAAAATGTACAGAAACATTGATAATTATTATTTAAACTAAGTCGCACTGACGAGGGGTTGATTTTCCTAAACTGAGCACTTCTCAAATAAATAACACATGCAACACAAAGGAATTCTGCTCCAATAACCTGATATATGACGAACAATGTGGAAGTCTGGATAATCACAAACAGTAAAAGGCCTGTTCATCCTCTCAAAACCTGCGTTTCCTAAACTTTGTGTATGTTATGAAGTATTTTGGTATTTGAGGTTGCCAGATAAGGAAACAAGCACACGTGAAAAGTAAAGTAATATTTCTCAAAAAAAGACCATAACTAGAGCAGTTTGTGTTATTTTCCATGTTTGTGTAAACTTTACCTTCCCAAGATGGCGGCCGGGGGTGACGTCACACGGTGTCCTCTAGTGTTTTAAATGATCTGAAGAGCAGAGCCGTGATGGAAATGTACTGACTCTGCTGGACTTGTTTATTTAACACTTCACTTTATTAAAGGCTTGACATAACGGCGCATGCGCAGAGGGGGCGCTCACGGACACTTCAGACTCGTGTTTTTTTATTTATTTTATTTATTTCATTTTGTTGAACAGCCACTGAGCATTACGTCACCTGTTTGTACCGAGCAGCATTACGTCAGAATAATTCAGCACGTACAGGCACGTAAACAAGCGCGGAAAAAAAAAATATAAAATAAATAAAATAAATAAATAAATACATCAGCGCGTACAGGCACGTAAACAAGCGCGGAAAAAAATAAATAAATTAATTAAATAAATAAATAAATACATCAGCATGTACAGGCACATAAACAAGCGCAGAAAAATAAAATAAAATAAATAAATAAATCTATCAACACGTAAACAAGCACGGAAAAAAAAAAAAAAATAAAATAAAATAAAATTTAAAAAATTCAACACGTACGGACACAAAAACAAGCACAGAAATAAATAAATAAAATTACATTTAAAAAATAAAATAAAAATAAATCAGCGCATACAGGGACGTAAACAAGTGCGTTAGCTTGCTAGTTGTTGTTAGCTTTACTGTGACTGTAAACTCTGCTCTGAGAGTCATGAACACTGCTTATAAAGTCATCATGGTGAGTGAAGAAGATGGTCTGAATGTGTAAGGTGAGAGACGACACTGTTTTTCATCTGTTCATCTGGAGGAGCTCCAGCTTCTGTCATGTGTGTGGGCGGAGCCTTGTACAGTAAAAAAGGAGAGTGGGCGGGGCTTAAGCCTGTAAACACGTGAAGAACAGAGTGTACTCGAGTAAAAGAGGAGAGACAAACAGAGAGAGAGAGAGAGGGAGGAGGGAGAGGAAACGAGCATGTGACAGAAGGAAACAACAAAACAAGAACAAACCACGACTGAACCCGGACTAAACCAGGACTAAACCAGGTCTAAAACCAGGACTAAACCAGGTCTAAAACCAGGACTAAACCAGGACTGAACCAGGACTAAACCAGGACTAAACCAGGTCTTAAACCAGGACTAAACCAGGACTGAACCAGGACTAAACCAGGACTAAACCAGGTCTAAAACCAGGACTAAACCAGGACTAAACCAGGACTAAAACCAGGACTAACACAGGACTAAACCAGGACTAAACCACGACTGAACCCGGACTAAACCAGGACTAAAACCAGGACTAAACCAGACTAAAAACCCGGACTAAAACCAGGTCTAAAACCAGGACTAAACCCGGACTAAACCAGGTCTAAAACCAGGACTAAACCCGGACTAAACCAGGTCTAAAACCAGGTCTAAAACCAGGACTAAACCAGGACTAAACCCGGACTAAAACCAGGTCTAAAACCAGGACTAAACCAGGTCTAAAACCAGGACTAAAACCAGGACTAAACCAGGACTAAACCAGGACTAAAACCAGGACTAAACCCGGACTAAACCAGGTCTAAACCAGGACTAAACCAGACTAAACCGGACTAAAACCAGGTCTAAAACCAGGACTAAAACAGGACTGAACCCGGACTAAACCCGGACTAAAACCAGGTCTAAAACCAGGACTAAACCAGGTCTAAAACCAGGACTAAACCAGGACTAAACCAGGACTAAACCCGGACTAAAACCAGGTCTAAAACCAGGACTAAACCAGGACTAAACCAGGACTAAAACCAGGACTAAACCACGACTGAACCCGGACTAAACCAGGACTAAAACCAGGACTAAACCAGGTCTAAAACCCAGGACTAAAACCAGGACTAAACCACGACTGAACCCGGACTAAACCCGGACTAAAACCAGGTCTAAAACCAGGACTAAACCAGGACTGAACCCGGACTAAACCCGGACTAAAACCAGGTCTAAAACCAGGACTAAACCCGGACTAAACCAGGACTAAACCAGGACTAAACCAGGTCTAAAACCAGGACTAAACCAGGACTGAACCCGGACTAAACCCGGACTAAAACCAGGTCTAAAACCAGGACTAAACCCGGACTAAACCAGGTCTAAACCAGGACTAAACCAGGACTAAACCAGGACTAAACCAGGTCTAAAACCAGGACTAAACCCGGACTAAACCAGGTCTAAACCAGGACTAAACCAGGACTAAACCTGGACTAAACCCGGACTAAACCCGGACTAAACCAGGACTGAACCCGGACTAAACCAGGACTGAACCCGGACTAAACCAGGACTAAACCAGGTCTTAAACCAGGACTAAACCCGGACTAAACCCGGACTAAACCCGGACTGAACCCGGACTAAACCAGGACTAAAACCCAGGTCTAAAACCAGGACTAAACCAGGTCTAAAACCAGGACTAAACCAGGACTGAACCAGGACTAAACCAGGACTAAACCAGGTCCTAAACCCAGGACTAAACCAGGACTGAACCAGGACTAAACCAGGACTAAACCAGGTCTAAAAACCAGGACTAAACCAGGTCTAAAACCAGGACTAAACCAGGACTAAACCAGGACTAAACCAGGACTAAACCACGACTGAACCCGGACTAAACCAGGACTAAAACCAGGACTAAACCAGGACTAAACCCGGACTAAAACCAGGTCTAAAACCAGGACTAAACCCGGACTAAACCAGGTCTAAAACCAGGACTAAACCCGGACTAAACCAGTCTAAAAACCAGGTCTAAAACCAGGACTAAACCAGGACTAAACCCGGACTAAAACCAGGTCTAAAACCAGGACTAAACCAGGTCTAAAACCAGGACTAAAACCAGGACTAAACAGGGACTAAACCAGGACTAAAACCAGGACTAAACCCGGACTAAACCAGGTCTAAACCAGGACTAAACCAGGACTAAACCCGGACTAAAACCAGGTCTAAAACCAGGACTAAAACAGGACTGAACCCGGACTAAACCCGGACTAAAACCAGGTCTAAAACCAGGACTAAACCAGGTCTAAAACCAGGACTAAACCAGGACTAAACCAGGACTAAACCCGGACTAAAACCAGGTCTAAAACCAGGACTAAACCAGGACTAAACCAGGACTAAACCAGGACTAAACCACGACTGAACCCGGACTAAACCAGGACTAAAACCAGGACTAAACCAGGTCTAAAACCAGGACTAAAACCAGGACTAAACCACGACTGAACCCGGACTAAACCCGGACTAAAACCCAGGTCTAAAACCAGGACTAAACCAGGACTGAACCCGGACTAAACCCGGACTAAAACCAGGTCTAAAACCAGGACTAAACCCGGACTAAACCAGGACTAAACCAGGACTAAACCAGGTCTAAAACCAGGACTAAACCAGGACTGAACCCGGACTAAACCCGGACTAAAACCAGGTCTAAAACCAGACTAAACCCGACTAAACCAGTCTAAACCAGGACTAAACCAGGACTAAACCAGGGACTAAACCAGGTCTAAAACCAGGACTAAACCCGGACTAAACCAGGTCTAAACCAGGACTAAACCAGGACTAAACCTGGACTAAACCCGGACTAAACCCGGACTAAACCAGGACTGAACCCGGACTAAACCAGGACTGAACCCGGACTAAACCAGGACTAAACCAGGTCTTAAACCAGGACTAAACGGACTAAACCCGGACTAAACCCGGACTGAAACCCGGACTAAACCAGGACTGAACCAGGACTGAACCCGGACTAAACCAGGTCTTAAACCAGGACTAAACCAGGACTGAACCAGGACTAAACCAGGACTAAACCAGGTCTAAAACCAGGACTAAACCAGGTCTAAAACCAGGACTAAACCAGGACTAAACCAGGACTAAACCAGGACTAAACCAGGACTAAAACAGGACTAAAACAGGACTAAAACAGGACTAAAACAGGACTAAAACGGGTCTAAAACAGGACTAAACCGGGACTAAACCGGGACTAAAACGGAACTGAAACCGGGACTAAAACGGGACTGAAACCGGGACTAAAACGGGACTGAACCGGGTATAAAATCTAATTTTTATAAATAAAATCACACTCTGTTCTTCCTCTTTCTCTCTGTTTTCTTGTTGTTTCTTGTCGTTTGTTGGAGTCTGTTCTTCAGGAGGAGAGTCTCACATCTGCAGGTCAAAAGTTCAGCATGAAACTCACCACACGCCCCCTAGTGTCAGACTGGAACTACTACAACTACTACAGTACTGTACTACAACTACTTCAACTACTGCAAGTACTACTACTACTACAACTACTACTGTACTACAAGTACCGTACTGTACTACAAGTACAGTACTGTACTATAAGTACAGTACTATAGTACAGTTGAGTACTATAGTACTGTACTATAAGTACAGTACTATAGTACAGTTGAGTACTATAGTACTGTACTATAGTACAGTACTGTACAGTACAGTACTATAGTACAGTACTGTAGTACTGGGGCGACAGTGGCTCAGTTGGTTGAGTCACTGATCTGGAGGTTGTTGGTTCAAATCCGTCTCTACATAAACAGATCCACTGAGTCACTTTGATGTAAAGTCACATGAAAATGGAAAAGAGCTAAAAATGTGACAGTCCAGTGATGTACTGTACTACTCTACTATAGTACTATAGTGCTGGACTGTACTTTAGTACTATACTGTAATATAGTACAGTATAGGGTTAGGGTTATAGTATAGTCCTGGTTTAGTCCTCGTTTTAGTCCGGGTTCAGTCCTGGTTTAGACCTGGTTTATTCCTGTTTTAGTCCTGTTTTAGTCCTGTTTTAGTCCCGGTTTAGACCCGGTTTAGACTCGGTTTAGTCCTGTTTTAGTCCTGTTTTAGTCCCGGTTTAGACCTGGTTTAGTTCGGTTTAGACCTGGTTTAGTCCTGGTTTAGACCCGGTTTATTCCTGTTTTAGTCCCAGTTTAGACCTGGTTTAGACCTGGTTTAGTCCTGTTTTAGTCCTGTTTTAGTCCCGGTTTAGTCCTGGTTTAGACCCGGTTTAGTCCTGTTTTAGTCCTGTTTTAGTCCTGTTTTAGTCCCGGTTTAGACCTGGTTTAGACCTGGTTTAGTCCTGTTTTAGTCCTGTTTTAGTCCCGGTTTAGTCCTGGTTTAGACCCGGTTTAGTCCTGTTTTAGTCCTGTTTTAGTCCCTGTTTTTAGTCCGGGTTAGACCTGGTTTAGACCTGGTTTAGTCCTGGTTTAGTCCTGGTTTAGTCCCGGTTTAGACCCGGTTTAGTCCTGTTTTAGTCCTGTTTTAGTCCCGGTTTAGTCCCGGTTTAGTCCTGGTTTAGACCTGGTTTAGTCCTGTTTTAGTCCTGTTTTAGTCCCGGTTTAGACCCGGTTTAGACTCGGTTTAGTCCTGTTTTAGTCCTGTTTTAGTCCCGGTTTAGACCTGGTTTAGTTCCGGTTTAGACCTGGTTTAGTCCTGGTTTAGACCCGGTTTAGTCCTGTTTTAGTCCTGTTTTAGTCCTGTTTTAGTCCTGTTTTAGACCTGGTTTAGACCTGGTTTAGTCCTGTTTTAGTCCTGTTTTAGTCCCGGTTTAGTCCTGGTTTAGACCCGGTTTAGTCCTGTTTTAGTCCTGTTTTAGTCCTGTTTTAGTCCCGGTTTAGACCTGGTTTAGACCTGGTTTAGTCCTGGTTTAGTCCTGGTTTAGTCCCGGTTTAGACCCGGTTTAGTCCTGTTTTAGTCCTGTTTTAGTCCCGGTTTAGTCCCGGTTTAGTCCTGGTTTAGTCCTGTTTTAGTCCCGTTTTAGTCCCGGTTTAGTCCTGGTTTAGTCCTGTTTTAGTCCTGTTTTAGTCCTGTTTTAGTCCCGGTTTAGACCTGGTTTAGACCTGGTTTAGTCCTGTTTTAGTCCTGTTTTAGTCCCGTTTTAGTCCCGGTTTAGTCCCGGTTTAGTCCTGGTTTAGTCCTGTTTTAGTCCTGTTTTAGTCCCGGTTTAGACCTGGTTTAGACCCGGTTTAGTCCTGTTTTAGTCCCGGTTTAGACCTGGTTTAGTTCCGGTTTAGACATGGTTTAGACCCGGTTTAGTCCTGTTTTAGTCCCGGTTTAGACCCGGTTTAGTCCTGTTTTAGTCCTGTTTTAGTCCCGGTTTAGTTCCGGTTTAGTCCTGGTTTAGTCCTGTTTTAGTCCCGGTTTAGACCCGGTTTAGACCTGGTTTAGACCCGGTTTAGTCCCGGTTTAGACCCGGTTTAGACCTGTTTTAGTCCTGTTTTAGACCCGGTTTAGTCCTGTTTTAGTCCTGTTTTAGACCTGGTTTAGTCCTGTTTTAGTCCTGGTTTAGTCCTGTTTTAGACCTGGTTTAGTCCTGTTTTAGTCCTGTTTTAGTCCCGGTTTAGACCTGGTTTAGACCTGGTTTAGACCTGGTTTAGACCTGGTTTAGTCCTGTTTTAGTCCAGTTTTAGTCCCGTTTTAGTCCCGGTTTAGACCTGTTTTAGTCCCGGTTTAGACCCGTTTTACACCCGTTTTAGACCTGGTTTAGTCCCGGTTTAGTCCTGTTTTAGTCCTGTTTTAGTCCTGTTTTAGTCCCGGTTTAGACCTGGTTTAGTTCCGGTTTAGACATGGTTTAGACCCGGTTTAGTCCTGTTTTAGTCCCAGTTTAGACCCGGTTTAGTCCTGGTTTAGTCCTGTTTTAGTCCCGGTTTAGACCCGGTTTAGACCCGGTTTAGACCCGGTTTAGTCCCGGTTTAGAGTCCTGTTTTAGACCTGTTTTTAGTCCTGTTTTAGACCCGTTTTAGTCCTGTTTTAGTCCTGTTTTAGACCTGGTTTAGTCCTGTTTTAGTCCTGGTTTAGTCCTGGTTTAGACCTGGTTTAGTCCTGTTTTAGTCCTGTTTTAGTCCTGTTTTAGTCCCGGTTTAGACCCGGTTTAGTCCTGTTTTAGTCCTGTTTTAGTCCCGGTTTAGACCTGGTTTAGTTCCGGTTTAGACCTGGTTTAGTCCTGGTTTAGACCCGGTTTAGTCCTGTTTTAGTCCTGTTTTAGTCCTGTTTTAGTCCTGTTTTAGTCCCGGTTTAGACCTGGTTTAGACCTGGTTTAGTCCTGTTTTAGTCCTGTTTTAGTCCCCGTTTAGTCCTGGTTTAGACCCGTTTTAGTCCTGTTTTAGTCTGTTTTAGTCCCGGTTTAGACCTGGTTTAGTTCCGGTTTTAGACCTGGTTTAGTCCTGGTTTAGACCCGTTTAGTCCTGTTTTAGTCCTGTTTTAGTCCTGTTTTAGTCCCGGTTTAGACCTGGTTTAGACCTGGTTTAGTCCTGTTTTAGTCCTGTTTTAGTCCCGGTTTAGACCTGGTTTAGACCTGGTTTAGTCCTGGTTTAGTCCCGGTTTAGACCCGGTTTAGTCCTGTTTTAGTCCTGTTTTAGTCCCGGTTTAGTCCCGGTTTAGTCCTGGTTTAGACCTGGTTTAGTCCTGTTTTAGTCCCGTTTTAGTCCCGGTTTTAGTCCTGTTTTAGTCCTGTTTAGTCCCGGTTTTAGTCCCGGTTAGACCTGGTTTAGACCTTGTTTAGTCCTGTTTTAGTCCTGTTTTAGTCCCGTTTTAGTCCCGGTTTAGTCCCGGTTTAGTCCTGGTTTAGTCCTGTTTTAGTCCTGTTTTAGTCCCGGTTTAGACCTGGTTTAGACCCGGTTTAGTCCTGTTTTAGTCCCGGTTTAGACCTGGTTTAGTTCCGGTTTAGACATGGTTTAGACCCGGTTTAGTCCTGTTTTAGTCCCGGTTTAGACCCGGTTTAGTCCTGTTTTAGTCCTGTTTTAGTCCCGGTTTAGTTCCGGTTTAGTCCTGGTTTAGTCCTGTTTTAGTCCCGGTTTAGACCCGGTTTAGACCCGGTTTAGTCCCGGTTTAGACCCGGTTTAGACCTGTTTTAGTCCTGTTTTAGACCCGGTTTAGTCCTGTTTTAGTCCTGTTTTAGACCTGGTTTAGTCCTGTTTTAGTCCTGGTTTAGTCCTGTTTTAGACCTGGTTTAGTCCTGTTTTAGTCCTGTTTTAGTCCCGGTTTAGACCTGGTTTAGACCTGGTTTAGACCTGGTTTAGACCTGGTTTAGTCCTGTTTTAGTCCAGTTTTAGTCCCGGTTTAGTCCCGGTTTAGACCTGTTTTAGTCCCGGTTTAGACCCGTTTTACACCCGTTTTAGACCTGGTTTAGTCCCGGTTTAGACCCGGTTTAGTCCTGTTTTAGTCCTGTTTTAGTCCCGGTTTAGACCTGGTTTAGTTCCGGTTTAGACCCGGTTTAGTCCTGTTTTAGTCCTGTTTTAGTCCCGGTTTAGTTCCGGTTTAGTCCTGGTTTAGTCCTGTTTTAGTCCCGGTTTAGACCCGGTTTAGACCCGGTTTAGACCCGGTTTAGTCCCGGTTTAGACCCGGTTTAGACCCGGTTTAGACCCGGTTTAGACCTGTTTTAGTCCTGTTTTAGACCCGGTTTAGTCCTGTTTTAGTCCTGGTTTAGTCCTGTTTTAGACCTGGTTTAGTCCTGTTTTAGTCCTGTTTTAGTCCTGTTTTAGTCCCGGTTTAGACCTGGTTTAGTCCTGTTTTAGTCCAGTTTTAGTCCCGTTTTAGTCCCGGTTTAGACCTGTTTTAGTCCCGGTTTAGACCCGTTTTACACCCGTTTTAGACCTGGTTTAGTCCCGCTTTAGTCCTGTTTTAGTCCTGTTTTAGTCCCGGTTTAGACCTGGTTTAGTCCCGGTTTAGTCCTGTTTTAGTCCTGTTTTAGTCCCGGTTTAGACCTGGTTTAGTCCCGGTTTAGTCCTGTTTTAGTCCTGTTTTAGACCCGGTTTAGACCCGGTTTAGACCTGGTTTAGTTCCGGTTTAGACCTGGTTTAGTCCTGGTTTAGTCCTGTTTTAGTCCTGTTTTAGTCCCGGTTTAGACCCGGTTTAGACCCGGTTTAGACCTGGTTTAGTCCTGGTTTAGTCCTGGTTTAGTCCTGTTTTAGTCCTGTTTTAGTCCCGGTTTAGACCCGGTTTAGACCCGGTTTAGACCTGGTTTAGTCCTGGTTTAGTCCTGTTTTAGTCCTGTTTTAGTCCCGGTTTAGACCTGGTTTAGACCTGGTTTAGTCCTGGTTTAGTCCTGTTTTAGTCCCAGTTTAGACCCGGTTTAGTCCTGTTTTAGTCCTGTTTTAGTCCCGGTTTAGTCCCGGTTTAGTCCCGGTTTAGTCCCGGTTTAGTCCCGGTTTAGTCCCGGTTTAGTCCCGGTTTAGTCCTGTTTTAGTCCCGGTTTAGACCCGGTTTAGTTCCGGTTTAGTCCTGGTCCTGTAGAACATGCTGAGATCTCGTCCCTGTTTGACCTTCTCTTACATCACCACATTCACCTTGACCTGACACAATCCCTTTAAAACGCCGCGGTGCCTTTAAGAGGAAGTGTTCCATTGTAAACAGATCTGAGCAGTGAACATTTAGCAGTATCTGTTCACTCTGTCCACTCCAAACACGACACCTACGAGCCAGAGATATGTCAAAACAAGAGCCATACATGTCCACGTCATATTTATTTATAAGTTTAAGTAACAAGTGTGGACAGATTCACTTTGACAACGGCAGAAATGCAAACAAAGACAAAATAAAAGAAAATAATTGTAACTTTAAGCTTCTACATTACACAAAACTGAGTCTCGTGAGCTTTAATCCATGTTATTCTGCTGTCCCCTCCTCAAAAACACACCTGGAGATGTGTTTTGTTAGTCTGTCTCATCTCGAAAGCTCAAAATGTCCTGTTCCACCTTGTGATGTCATCAAGTGGTTTTTTTTTTTTTTTCAAGTGAACAGCTCCTTTTACCTTCAGTTCAGTCGAGATAGGTGGTTATTCCAGGAGCTGAAATGATCCAGATGATTCTAGTGAAGGTGGAGTTTAAAAACACAGTGGAGCACTTCCTGTTTTACCACATGATGACATCACAAGGTGGAACAGAGTGTTTTCTGTGTTCTGAGAGAAGAAGTCAGCCTAAATGTGCAGGTTTGTGTGTTGAACATGTGAAGGGTCTGTGGGTCTGTGTGAGGACGTCAGAGCAGATCTGAGCAGAGGAGTGTGGGACATTTCAGTCTTTTAAACGGGGAAAAGTCGTCACAAACTCAGAAGAAACCATCTGAAACAGAAACCAGCGAGTCTCTAAACCCAGCCTCAAACTGTTGACCCTGCAGCTCTCTCCTCCGTGTCTGTGGCGGTTTCAGCTCACAGTCCTGTGGTGGATCTGTGTTTCTTCATGAAGGAGTGAACCCTAAAAGTTGTTCTATGGGTTTGTATCTCCACTCGTCCGCCTCCAGCTCCTCCACCAAACTCGCCAACTTCTCCATCCTCGACACCTGCTGGTCTGAAATCAGACAGACGCTCTCGTTTAGTTCAGTTTTTAGTCAGACCACGTCCTCACATTCTACTGATACTTTACACAGACATCGCACTGTGGATGTTGTACATGTAGGTCTATGGCAGAACGTTCAGTGGTTACCGTGGTGACACAACGCGCACGTTAGCAAACACTGCCAAATATGTAGATTGTCTGAAAACTCATTTTTTTTATTTTCCTGTGGTCAGTCCGAGCTCATGGTCCTGTCTGAGAGTTTGAGTTTACACAAGAAGGTGAGAGTGACTCACTGAATGCTAATGCTAATGCTAATGCTAGCGCTAGCTTGAGACTGTGATGGTATTTGTTAAGACCAAGAAAAAAACAGTTTAAAAATCTGAGTTAAAAGAATTCTGACATGATCTTGAGCTTTATTTCACATTCACAACTAATGTAGATAAAAATACCTTTGGTTTCCACTAGCGTTAGCAACAGGTTTGATTGACAGCGTTGCTAAGCGCTCACTCCCTGTTAAACCAGTGGTGTGGGCAGAAGGGGCGTGACCTTCACCAGCCTCGCTCCTGATTGGCTCTTTGGTTGCTATGACACCTGAGCCGAGCGTTCCAGTTCTTACCGTGTTTGACTTGTTTCAGCGTCGAGGCCACTTGATAACTGAACACAGACTCACACAGGAACCGATCAGACCCGTCTGAAAGAACAAAACCACAAAACATTCAGAAAAGGAGCAGGCGAAAAAGGAGCAGACGAAAAAGGAGCAGACGAAAAAGGAGCAGACGAAAAAGGAGCAGACGAAAAAGGAGCAGGCGAGTTTGAAAAGGAGCAGATGAAAAAGGAGCAGATGGGTTTGAAAAGGAGCAGACGAAAAAGGAGCAGACGAGTTTGAAAAGGAGCAGATGAAAAAGGAGCAGATGGGTTTGAAAAGGAGCAGACGGGTTTGAAAAGGAGCAGACGAGTTTGAAAAGGAGCAGACGAGTTTGAAAAGGAGCAGACGAGTTTGAAAAGATGAGGAAAGTTTGAGGAAAAGGACAGAACTGGGAGAGCTGGATGTTTTCATTAAAGGTTAAAACACTGCTCTTCATAATCTGCAGTTTGGAGACATTTAAAGCTGCACTTTGTAACTTTTACAGTCTCTCTCCTCCTACACCCTCTGTCCTCTCTTTCTCTCTCTCCTCTGTCTCTTCCACCTCTCCTCTCTCCTCTCCTCCTTCTCTCTCTTCCACCTCTCCTCTCTCCTCTCTCCTTCTCTCTCTCCCCTCCTCCCCTCCCCTCTCTCCTCCTCCTCCTCTCTCTCTCCTCCTTCTCTCCTCCTTCTCTCTCCCCTCTCCTCTCCTCCTCCTCCTCCTCCTCTCTCTCCTCCTTCTCTCCTCCTTCTCTCCCCCTTCTCTCTCTCCTCTCCTCTCCTCCTCCTCCTCTCCTCTCCTCCTCCTCTTCTCCCCTCTCCTCTCCTCCTCCCCTCTGGTCCCTGTTCCCTCCGTCCCTCCTCCAGGAGCAGATGGACAGATATTGTTTTCAGTAGAAGAATGGTGCTGTGTTCTGAGTAAACACAGAGACGCCTCGTGATGTTTTTGTTCAGACTGAACATTCAGTCAAACTTTGAACAAACGGAGCAAACGTCTGAATAATGTGACAGAGTCACTGAAACATCCCGTCTGTAAAAACACAGTGGCTCTGGGGCAGTGGCTCCGGGGCAGTGGCTCTGGGGCAGTGGCTCTGGGGCAGTGGGTCCGGGGCAGTGGCTCTGGGGCAGTGGCTCTGGGGCAGTGGCTCTGGGGCAGTGGCTCCGGGGCAGTGGCTCCGGGGCAGTGGCTCCGGGGCAGTGGCTCCGGGCAGTGGCTCCGGGGCTCTCCGGGGCAGTGGCTCCGGGGCGGTGGGGGGCGTGGCTCTGGGGCGGTGGCTCTCTGGGGCAGTGGCTCTGGGGCAGTGGCTCCGGGGCAGTGGCTCCGGGGCAGTGGGTCTGGGGCAGTGGCTCTGGGGCAGTGGGTCTGGGGCAGTGGCTCCGGGGCAGTGGCTCTGGGGCAGTGGCTCTGGGGCAGTGGCTCTGGGGCAGTGGCTCCGGGGCAGTGGCTCTGGGGCAGTGGCTCTGGGGCAGTGGCTCTGGGGCAGTGGGTCTGGGGCAGTGGGTCTGGGGCAGTGGGTCTGGGGCAGTGGGTCTGGGGCAGTGGCTCTCCGGGGCGGTGGGCTCTGGGGCGGTGGCTCTGGGGCGGTGGGTCTCTGGGGCGGTGGGTCTGGGGCGGTGGGTCGGGGGCGGTGGCTCCGGGGCGGTGGCTCCGGGGCGGTGGCTCCGGGGGCGGTGGCTCCGGGGCGGTGGCTCCGGGGCGGTGGGTCCGGGGCGGTGGGTCCGGGCGCGGTGGGTCCGGGGCGGGGTCCGGGGCAGTGGGTCCGGGGCAGTGGCTCTGGGGCAGTGGCTCCGGGGGCAGTGGCTCTGGGGCGGTGGCTCCGGGACGGTGGCTCCGGGCGGTGGCTCCGGGGCAGTGGCTCCGGGGCAGTGGCTCCGGGGCAGTGGGTCTGGGGCAGTGGGTCTGGGGCAGTGGCTCCGGGGCAGTGGCTCTGGAGCGGTGGGTCTGGAGCAGTGGGTCTGGGGCAGTGGGTCTGGGGCAGTGGGTCTGGGGCAGTGGGTCTGGGGCAGTGATCCACTTCTGGGGTCAGATGTCGGCGCTGATACCGACAGATTTACTGGATCAGACACGATCTGAAAACATCAGTTCAGTTTCAGTCCTGTTTGGACCAAACTGAAACTGAACTGATCAGACCCAAAAGTCTCACAATGTGGAAAGTTGTTTTTATACAAAGTTGTTGTAGCTGTTTTGTTGTGTTTTGTTGTGTTTTGTTGTGTTTTGTTGTGTAACTACAGAACAGACAGAACACATCTGGATCTCGTTTCTCGTTTGATATCAGGATCAAAACTGATAAAACTGGATCAGTGTCTCTGGTGTTGTGTTTTGTATATTTAGCCCATCTCTCTCTCAAATCCACAGTCCCACTTTGTGACATCATTAGGGGGTAATCCAGAATAGCTCCTCTGTGTTTTTAAAGTCCGTATAGCTTCACACGATGCTCAAATTGGCCTGACATCATATTAGAGAAGAGGTGATGATAAAATAGAGACGCCTGTGATCCCGCTCACGTCTCAGCTGGTCCATCTGTGTCGAGCTCAGAGTGATTGACAGGTGGATGTGACCAATGACAGTGAAGTGGGACTTTTCACAAGCAGCACAGAATCTATCTCTTCAAAGACCTGTCTGCAGGTCCACTGTGATATTATCATTCCTGCTACTTCAGAGCAGACTGATATAATCAACAAAAGTCATTTTATGGAACGAGTCCCATTTTCTTTGAGACTCTCGTCACATAAAGTGAATTACGTTGGAAAAAGTGGAAAACTTACAATCAAAACAAATCCTATGACAGGAAAAAAAGACATTATTCTGGTGCAACGAGAATAAAGTCGTTACATTTCAACATTAAAGATGTAATTTAATGAGAATTAAGACAAAGCCAGAAAAAGTCATCATATTATAAGAATAAACTTATCATTTAATGAGAATAAATCAGAATTTAAAGAGAATAAAGTAATAATTTATGATTATATTTTTAAATATATTATTTTTTCCTCTGGTCTGACTATTATTGTTGTGTTTTATTTGACAGATTATCTCTGAATTATGGAAAAACCTAAGACGTTCTTATTAAAATAATTACTGCCATTTGAGAGTGGACTGATGTAATATAATAATAAAAATAAATTGAAGCAGGCAGCGATCGTTGTCAGCCTCATTTCCAACGCCTCTGCTCCTCAAAGTGAAGAGAATATTGCAGCTAAAACCTGGAACATTCCTCTGAAGATGTGAGACAGACTCGACTTTGACAAAGTTTAAATCCAGACTCTGTTCATCTGTGAAAGGTTTTATTCTGCACTTTTCTGTTTTAATGTTCAATTTATGATTATTTATGCTTTGATGTGTTGTTTTGTGATTTTAATGTCTTTCTTGTTCTGTAAAAGTCTTTGAATTACCTTGTGTTTGTGCTGTACAAATAAACTTGCCTGACTCTGTAGTCAAAATGTATTTGATGTAAAATAAATTCCAGACTTGTTTTTGCAGCATAAATGTTAAAGTGCGGCCTGATACTGTGGTGTGGACTGAATAATAATGAATAAACAGCAGACACAGGAGATGCACGGGCGTTTACCCTCCATCATCTCTCCTGATCCTTTGGGGTAGGTGAACAGCACTTTTCTGGGAGGTGTGAGGTCTGAGGCGCTGAACCCGGACACTGTGACCGAGCTCCCACTCACTCCCCCCGCAGAGGACGAGGACGACGAGGCGGCCATCCCCGGAGCTCTGGAACACATCAGCACCAGTTACACCCGACACAAGCACAAGCAAAAACATTAGCTTTAACATGTTAGCTTTAGCCTGTTAGCTTCTCCATTCTAAGTCAATGACGAAATGCTACATTGAAAGCTAACAACAAAACAGTAAAAATATGTCAAATAAAGGCAGAAATCACCCGTAAATAGACCTACTACTAATGCCACATCACTTTAAAACAAGTTCAGAAATATAAAACTTACCCCCAAAGTCCAAAAATGTTAAAATAAATTACATTTTATACACGAAATAGTTCACGTTAACGGAAAATGAGCCTGTGCTAAAAACATTAGCTTTAGCATGTTAGCTTCTCCATTCTGAGTCAATGGCAAAATGCTACATTGAAAGCTAACAACAAAACAGTAAAAATATGTCAAATAAAGACAGAAATCAACCTTAAGTAGAACTACTACTAATGCTGCATCGCTTTCAAAACAAGTTCAAAAACATAAAACTTACCCCCAAAGTCCAAAAATGTTAAAATAAATTAGATTTTATCCACGAAATAGTTCCACTTGTATGAGTTCAACAAATGCTTTGCGACACAAAAACGATTTACGTTTGAAGATACACGAATGATGCGGAATACGGCAAACTCGGTTCAGCGCGTGATCCAGATGATTTGGAGGTTTGCATATTATCGTAAAGTGACGTCACAGCACGTAAACGTCAACCTTCACTGGACTGAGCTCTGCTGCAGCTGCTAAGTCACTTTTAAAAGGCAAAAACTATGAAATCTAACCACAATTTGACATAAAAATTGTCTAGCAACTAATTAAACACACGTATTCTACTCCTGCCTCAGACGTGAGCAGATCTCGTGTTATAATGGAGGTTTTACGTCCACACCTGGTGATCATAAATGGCAGACAGTACAGAAGGACCGTGCTGAAGGAGGAGCAGTGTGAGGAGGAAGAGGACTTCTCCTACACAGGACCAGGTGAGACTCACTCTTTATGTGTGCAGACTGCTGCAAGCTTTGGTGGCTTTGTGGTTGGTGCTTCACATTTTACTTTAACGGGACGAAAACAGAACAAATCCAAGTTTTAGTTACAATCCAGTACAGTTAAAGCTCCTGTATGACACAAAACTGACTCCTGTGAGCTTTAACCCATGTTCTAATGCTCTTTACTCCTCAAAAACACACCTGGAGTTGTGTTTTGTTTCTTTATTATTATTCTGTCTATATCTGCAAAGCTCAAAATGCTCTGTTCCACCCTGTGATGTCATCAAATGGGAGTTTTCAAGTGAACAGAACTACTTTTACATTTAGTTCAGTCGAGATAGGTGACTCCAATTTTATCTAATTAAAATTTTTAAACAAATTTTAATTTATCAAATTAAATATTTTGTAACAAATTTTAATTTATCTAATTTTAATTGATCTCATTTAAATGTTTTAGCTAATTTTAATATATTTAATTTTAATTTGTTAACTAATTTTTATTTATCTCATTTTAATTTTTTAGCAAATTTTAATTTATCTAATTTAAATCTTTTAGCTAATTTTAATTTATCTTATTTTAATTTTTAACAAATTTTAATTAATCTAATCTTAATTTATCTAGTTTTAATTGATCTAATTTAATTTAAAAAAATGTATCTAATTGAATTGTTTTGTTTTTTGTATTTTTTGTTAATGTATCTTATTTTAATTTATCTAGTTTTAATTATTTTTACTTTTTTTTTTTTTTAACATTTTTAATGTAGCTAATATAAGTGTCATTTGTGTTTAAACGTCAGAGTCTGGAGACGTGGCTGAAGACGAGATCTGTGACGCTCAGAACATCGAACAGACGGAACGAGGCTTCCACTGCTCCATCCACGTGCCCAGTGTCCTCTACAAGTACGAGCCACACACCGAGCCGCACACTGAGCCGCGCACACTGAGCCGCGCACACTGAGCCGCACACACTGAGCCGCACACACTGAGCCGCACACACTGAGCCACACACTGAGCCGTACTAGCCGCACACTGAGCCGCACACTGAGCCGCACACACTGAGCCGCACACTGAGCCGCGCACACTGAGCCGCACACACTGAGCCGCACACTGAGCCGCGCACACTGAGCCGCGCACACTGAGCCGCACACACTGAGCCGCACACTGAGCCGCACACTGAGCCGCACACTGAGCCGCACACTGAGCCGCACACTGAGCCACACACTGAGCCGTACTAGCCGCACACTGAGCCGCACACACTGAGCCGCACACTGAGCCGCACACTGAGCCGCACACTGAGCCACACACTGAGCCACACACACTGAGCCACACACACTGAGCCGTACGAGCCACACTCTGAGCCGTACATGTGTGATATTTGACTCTCGTCTCTTCTTCAGGTACATCATCGGTAAAAAGGGGGAGACTCGCAGACGACTTGAGCACGACACAAAAACCAGCATCAGCATCCCCCGACCCGGAGCGGAGGGGCCGATCGGTGAGACACACGACTCAGGACGGCCCACACAGTCATTAAAGCAGATCACTATATTATTTAAACTTAGATGTAAAACCGAAAACTCAGATTATGTGAGTAAAGTGCACACTGAGACAGTATAATCATCATTAAACAGAAATACACCATTTAAAACGACAGTGACCCCAACCTGCTCACGGGGCCAGAGGCACTGACCACGACCACCACCAGAGGGCGCTACTGCACTAAAACACACGAGCCCAAATAAAAGTACAAGTGGAATCAAACAGTGTTTAATCTGCCACATTCTGAGGACGTTTCACCCTCTGAGATGTAGAGCTGCACCATCCTGGACTCGCATCTCGCTTCAGTCCACGTCCTCATGTGTGAACTGATCATGAAACGATTTACGGGTCGTATTTGACCCAGAAAGTCTCATAGTGTTTGAACTTTCATTTACACAAAATTATTCTGTCGTTACATGAGACATGAATAACATCTGCGTCTGTCTGTCTATTCATTTATTTATCTGTTTATTTATTTATCTATTTATCGCTGTGGCGCTGCTGATATTTGATCGTCCCAGCCTCTTTCAGACGGTATTTTACAGACTTTCTGGACACGGAGGATCTCAGGACGTCTCGTGTTCTTCAGAGCTGCTCAGACTCGTCGTTTTGGTCTTAAATGTCAGTATTAACCCTCTCTCCATGATCCTGGGGTTTTTGTTCCTCCCTCAGTGATCAGCGGGGCCCAGCGAGCGTCTGTGTCGTCTGCGCTCACTCGGCTGGAGCTGCTCGTCGACAGCTTCAGGAGGAAACAGCCGTTCACTCACTTCCTGTCGCTCCCCCTGAACCAGCCCGACGTCCAGGACGGATTCCTGAGGTTTAAGGAGGCGGTGCTGGCCCAGTGCTCACAGGTGAAGAGCATTTATCTCACTTTAGTACTCAGGAAATAATACTCAGGAAATAATACTCAGGAAATAATACTCAGGAAATAATACTCAGGAAATAATACTCAGGAAATAATACTCGGGAAATAATACTCGGGAAATAATACTCGGGAAATAATACTCGGGAAATAATACTCAGGAAATAATACTCAGGAAATAATACTCGGGAAATAATACTCGGGAAATAATACTCGGGAAATAATACTCGGGAAATAATACTCGGGAAATAATACTCGGGAAATAATACTCGGGAAATAATACTCGGGAAATAATACTCGGGAAATAATACTCGGGAAATAATACTCGGGAAATAATACTCGGGAAATAATACTCAGGAAATAATACTCGGGAAATAATACTCAGGAAATAATACTCAGGAAATAATCCAGACGATTTAAACCTGACGTCAGACTTTTACTCTGAAGATGGAGTCAGTGCCACACCTAAAGATCAGTGTTTAAACCGGGTCTAAACCGGGTCTAAACCGGGTCTAAACCGGGTCTAAACCGGGTCTAAACCGGGACTAAACCGGGACTAAACCGGGACTAAACCTGGACTGGTTCAGTCCAGGTTTACTGAAGAGCAGATCTGAAGAGCAGTCCTGTTCTAGTCCAGGTTTAGTCATGGTTTGGTCCTCTTATAGTCCTGGTTTGGTCCTGGTTTAGTCCTGGTTTAGTCCTGGTTTAGTCCTGGTTTAGTCCAGTTCTAGTCCAGTTATTGTCCCGGTTTGGTCCTCTTATAGTCCTGGTTTGGTCCTTGTTTGGTCCTCTTATAGTCCCGGTTTGGTCCTCTTATAGTCCCGGTTTGGTCCTCTTATAGTCCCGGTTTGGTACTCTTATAGTCCCGGTTTGGTCCTCTTATAGTCCCGGTTTGGTCCCGGTTTGGTCCTCTTATAGTCCGGTTTGGTCCTCTCTTATAGTCCCGGTTTGGTCCTCTTATAGTCCGGTTTTGGTCCTCTTATAGTCCTGGTTTGGTCCTCTTATAGTCCCGGTTTTATAGTCCCGTCCTCTTATAGTCCCGGTTTGGTCCTCTTATAGTCCCGGTTTGGTCCTCTTATAGTCCTGGTTTGGTCCTCTTATAGTCCCGGTTTGGTCCTCTTATAGTCCCGGTTTGGTCCTCTTATAGTCCCGGTTTGGTCCTCTTATAGTCCCGGTTTTGGTCCTCTTATAGTCCCGGTTTGGTCCTGGTTTGTCCTCTTATAGTCCCGGTTTGGTCCTCTTATAGTCCCGGTTTGGTCCTCTTATAGTCCCGGTTTGGTCCTTGTTTGGTCCTGTTCTAGTCCAGTTATTGTCCCGGTTTGGTCCTCTTATAGTCCTGGTTTGGTCCTTGTTTGGTCCTCTTATAGTCCCGGTTTGGTACTCTTATAGTCCCGGTTTGGTCCTCTTATAGTCCCGGTTTGGTCCTCTTATAGTCCCGGTTTGGTCCTCTTATAGTCCCGGTTTGGTCCTCTTATAGTCCCGGTTTGGTCCTGGTTTGGTCCTCTTATAGTCCCGGTTTGGTCCTCTTATAGTCCCGGTTTGGTCCTCTTATAGTCCTGGTTTGGTCCTCTTATAGTCCCGGTTTAGTCCCTGTTCTGCTCTGGTCCGGGGCCGGTGTGACGTTCTGAGGTTGTGTATATTTCATCAGAGTCGTGTGTTTTTCAGCTCTGGGGTTTTTCTCTTTTTCTCGGTTCGTTTCAGGACCAGGGGCTGGAGGCCAGTATTTTCCAGAACCCGTCCAAACTGCACCTGACTGTGGGGACTCTGGTTCTGTTGAACGAGGCGGAGGTGAGGACGGCCTGTGAGCAGCTGCAGCAGTGTCAGGACGTCATCAGGTCAGAACGAGGCTAACGCTAACGCTAACGCTAACGCTAACCAGGCCGCACACGTTTCATCTCTTGTACTGAATCGTTTTTCTGAGGTAATGTGATTTTTAGTTAGAAACTCTGAGAGGAAATGTAAATATACAGCAGCTTCATGGAACTTTTCACATATTGTCACGTCACAACCACAAACTTAAAAACATTTTCTCAGAGTTTATGTGAAAGAGCAGCACAAAACGACACAAGTGTGAAGTGGAAGGAAATATTTTACAAGATTTCCAAATTTTTTAAGTGCAGCGTGCAAAAGTACTCAGAATACTGAATACTTCTGTTGAATACTTCTGCTGAATACTTCTGCTGAATACTTCTCCTGAATACTTCTCCTGAATACTTCTCCTGAATACTTCTGCTGAATACTTCTCCTGAATACTTCTCCTGAATACTTCTCCTGAATACTTCTGCTGAATACTTCTGCTGAATACTTCTGCTGAATACTTCTGCTGAATACTTCTGCACGCTGCTCTTTTCAGTTTTGTCTTTTTCTCTTAAATCTGGAAATGATGAATACGTTTCTTTCTTCTTCAGACTTATGCACCATTTTGTGTGACTCATTCACGTAAAATGCAAAGTACAAATTATTTAAATATGTGGTTGTGACTTGATAAAATTAGAAAAAGTTCCACGGGGTGAATACTTTTGCAAACCACTGTAAGTACTGTCCAGTTTTGGATTGTATTTAGACAAACTTTATCGATCCTCAGAGGAAAATACTTGTTCAGCGCCTGAAGCTGTTTGATGTACAAACTGAACATAGTGACCCGCCTCGTTCCACACAGGACGTGTCATGAGCTTCTGCCTCCACTGGTTTTAATTCACTTTACATTGAAAAACTGTGTCTGTCCTGCTGCTTCAGACTCATGTTGGTCTTAAATGTTCGTATTAACCCTCGACATGATCCTGGGGTTTTATTTCACTATCAGGCTCCTTCTTTCCCCCGGGACCGCTAGCGTTAGCAACAGGTTTGATTGACAGCGTTGCTAAGCGTCCACTCCCTGTTAAACCAGTGCTGCGAGTGAGAAGGGGCGTTACCTTCATCAGCCTCGCTCCTGATTGGCTCTTTGGTTGCTATGACACTCCCGCTCAGAATTCCAAATGTGAAACTGAAAACAAACTTAAGCTTTTTCTAAATCCAAATACTTTCCGTGTTGTTTTCAGAGAGATCACGGGAGGCAGGCCCTTGGAGCTGGAGGTCAGAGGAGTGGAGTACATGAACGACGACCCCGCGATGGTGGACGTCCTCTACGCCAAGGTCAACATGAAGGACGGCTCTGACAAGTGAGGAGGAAACACGGGACTATTCAGGCCACACGCTTCCCTACAGGGGGCGCTATTTAGGGGTCATGTCATTTTTATGCACCAGAGCTGGACACTAGACTGTGACCAGCGTGTGTTGACCACGATGTGCTGTAAGAATAGTGAAAGGATCATCGAGGTGACAGGTCTTTAACCGGACACACCTGGATGAAGCAGATAAAAGCAGATTTATCACTGCTGATCCTGATTATGAAGAAAACACTTTTAAATAAACCGTTATGGGGTAGGGCTGCTCGCATTAGCGGCTTTCCTTAGCTCGAGTTGCTAAAAGAGCGAGAATGTCTCACACAAACATATGAATAATCCAGTCCGTCTACATGAGCCCCACAGAACTGTACGATTATTATTCTGTAAAACCTTGTGCCAGTCCAACCTGATCATTATTTATGACACAAATGTTATAAGAGTTTAAACTTTTTTCACCTGGAGGCCAGAGTCACATGACCTGAGAGTGGCTTCATGTGTCCTTGTGTCCTTGTGTCGTAGGCTTCATGTGTCCTTGTGTCCTTGTGTCGTAGGCTTCATGTGTCCTTGTGTCCTTGTGTCGTAGGCTTCATGTGTCCTTGCGCTGTAGACTTCATGTGTTCTTGTGTCCTTGTGTCCTCGTGTCCTTGCGTCGTAGGCTGCAGGTGTTGGCTGATCGTCTGGTGGAGCACTTTGTCTCTTCGGGGCTGATGGTTCGTGAATGGGACAGAGTCAAACTTCACGGGACAGTCATGAACACACTGTTCAGGAGAGACTCCACAGGTAAATAAGTACTGTTCTGTGTACTTTACAGGTCAGAGTACTGTTCTGTGTACTTTACAGGTCAGAGTACTGTTCTGTGTACTTTACAGGTCAGAGTACTGTTCTGTGTACTTTACAGGTCAGAGTACTGTTCTGTGTACTTTACAGGTCAGAGTACTGTTCTGTGTACTTTACAGGTCAGAGTACTGTTCTGTGTACTTTACAGGTCAGAGTACTGTTCTGTGTACTTTACAGGTCAGAGTAGTGTTTTATGTACTTTAAAGGTCAGAGTAGAGTTTTGTGTACTTTACAGGTCAGAGTAGTGTTTTGTGTACTTTAAAGGTCAGAGTAGAGTTTTGTGTACTTTACAGGTCAGAGTACTGTTCTGTGTACTTTACAGGTCAGAGTACTGTTCTGTGTACTTTACAGGTCAGAGTACTGTTCTGTGTACTTTACAGGTCAGAGTACTGTTCTGTGTACTTTACAGGTCAGAGTACTGTTCTGTGTACTTTACAGGTCAGAGTACTGTTCTGTGTACTTTACAGGTCAGAGTAGTACTGTTCTGTGTACTTTACAGGTCAGAGTAGTGTTTTTATGTACTTTAAAGGTCAGAGTAGAGTTTTGTGTACTTTACAGGTCAGAGTAGTGTTTTGTGTACTTTAAAGGTCAGAGTAGAGTTTTGTGTACTTTACAGGTCAGAGTACTGTTCTGTGTACTTTACAGGTCAGAGTACTGTTCTGTGTACTTTACAGGTCAGAGTACTGTTCTGTGTACTTTAAAGGTCAGAGTAGAGTTTTGTGTACTTTAAAGGTCAGAGTAGAGTTTTGTGTACTTTAAAGGTCAGAGTAGAGTTTTGTGTACTTTAAAGGTCAGAGTACTGTTCTGTGTACTTTAAAGGTCAGAGTACTGTTCTGTGTACTTTACAGGTCAGAGTACTGTTCTGTGTACTTTACAGGTCAGAGTACTGTTCTGTGTACTTTACAGGTCAGAGTACTGTTCTGTGTACTTTAAAGGTCAGAGTAGAGTTTTGTGTACTTTAAAGGTCAGAGTAGAGTTTTGTGTGTACTTTAAAGGTCAGAGTAGAGTTTTGTGTACTTTAAAGGTCAGAGTAGAGTTTTGTGTACTTTAAAGGTCAGAGTAGAGTTTTGTGTACTTTAAAGGTCAGAGTAGAGTTTTGTGTACTTTAAAGGTCAGAGTAGAGTTTTGTGTACTTTAAAGGTCAGAGTACTGTTCTGTGTACTTTAAAGGTCAGAGTAGAGTTTTGTGTACTTTAAAGGTCAGAGTAGAGTTTTGTGTACTTTAAAGGTCAGAGTAGAGTTTTGTGTACTTTAAAGGTCAGAGTAGAGTTTTGTGTACTTTAAAGGTCAGAGTAGAGTTTTGTGTACTTTAAAGGTCAGAGTAGAGTTTTGTGTACTTTAAAGGTCAGAGTACTGTTCTGTGTACTTTAAAGGTCAGAGTACTGTTCTGTGTACTTTAAAGGTCAGAGTACTGTTCTGTGTACTTTAAAGGTCAGAGTACTCAGGAGGATGTGTGTTTTTCAGCTGAAGGTTCAGGTTCAGGAGGAAAAACCTCGTCCTCCAGAGAATCGTTTGACGCTCGTCGCCTCCTGAAGGTTTGAGTTTTACAGACGTCCTCGTCATGTGATCTCTCTCTTTCTCTCATCTCTCTCTTCCCTCTCACTTTTTCTTTTTTATCTGTTTCTCTTTGTTTCTCTCTTCACCCTCCCTTTTCCCTCTCTCTCCTCTCCTCCCTCTTTGCTCTTTCCTCTCTTCTCTTCTCTCTCTCTCTCTCTTTTCTCTCTGTCTCTTTTCCTTTCCTCATCCCCCCATCAACCTCTGCTTCTCTCCACTTTCTTCTGTCTCATTCACTCTCTCATTCCCCCTCTCTTTTGCCCCTCTCTCTCCTCGTTCCTCATCACCTCTTTGTTCTATCTCTCTCTCCCTTTCTCCTCTCTTCTTTGTTCTTTTCCTCTCTCTCTCTCTCTCTCTCTCTCTCTCTCTCCTCCTCTCTATCTCCCTCTCTCCTCTCTTCTTTGTTCTTTTCCTCTCTTCTCCTCTCTCTCCTCCTCTCTTCTCCTCTCTCTTTCTCCTCTCTATCTCCTTCTCTCTCTCTCCCTCTCTCCTCTCTTCTTTGTTCTTTTCCTCTCCCTCTCTCTCTCTCCTCCTCTCTCCTCCTCTCTCTCTCGCTCTCGCGCTCTCTCTCTCTCTCACTCTCACTCTCTCCTCCTCTCTTCTCCTCTCTCTCTCTCTCTCTCACTCACTCTCTCTCTCTCTCCTCCTCTCTCTTCCTCTCTTTCTCTTCTTTCTCTCATCTTGTTTCATTCACATGTTTAACACACAAACCTGCAGATTTAGGCTGAGTTCTTCTCTCAAACAGAAAACACTCTGTTCCACCTTGTGATGTCATCATGTGGTGATACAGGAAGTTCCACTGTGTTTTTAAACTCCACCTTCACTAGAATCATCGGGATCATTTCAGTCCTGGAGTCACTTATCTCGACTGAACTAAAGATAAAAGGAGATGTTAAAACTCCCACTTGATGACATCACCAGGTGGAGCAGAGTGTTTCGGTGTTTGCAGATGTTAGACTCATGTTTCTGTTCACACTCGTCTTCATCCTCGTCTGATCTCACTGTTCATT
>JAIEZT010001273.1:97500-117500 GCA_019594935.1 Periophthalmus modestus | reverse complement strand
TATAAATGGACAGAGCTAACCTGCTAGCATAGACTGTGTATATAAATGGACAGAGCTAACCTGCTAGCATAGACTGTATATATAAATGGACAGAGCTAACCTGCTAGCATAGACTGTATATATAAATGGACAGAGCTAACCTGCTAGCATAGACTGTATATATAAATGGACAGAGCTAACCTGCTAGCATAGACTGTATATATAAATGGACAGAGCTAACCTGCTAGCATAGACTGTTTATATAAAAGGACAGAGCTAACCTGCTAGCAAAGACTACTGTATATATAAATGGACAGAGCTAACCTGCTAGCATAGACTGTATATATAAATGGACAGAGCTAACCTGCTAGCATAGACTGTATATATAAATGGACAGAGCTAACCTGCTAGCATAGACTGTTTATATAAATGCACAGAGCTAACCTGCTAGCATAGACTGTATATATAAATGGACAGAGCTAACCTGCTAGCATAGACTGTTTATATAAAAGGACAGAGCTAACCTGCTAGCATAGACTGTTTATATAAAATGGACAGAGCTAACCTGCTAGCATAGACTGTTCATTTATAAATTACAGAGTTAACCTGCTAGCATACACTGTATATATAAATGGACAGAGCTAACCTGCTAGCATAGACTGTATATATAAATGCACAGAGCTAACCTGCTAGCATACACTGTATATATAAATGCACAGAGCTAACCTGCTAGCATACACGGTATATATAAATGCACAGAGCTAACCTGCTAGCATACACTGTATATATAAATGCACAGAGCTAACCTGCTAGCATAGACTGTATATATAAATGGACAGAGCTAACCTGCTAGCATAGACTGTATATATATAAATGCACAGAGCTAACCTGCTAGCATAGACTGTATATATAAATGGACAGAGCTAACTGCTAGCATAGACTGTATATATAAATGCACAGAGCTAACCTGCTAGCATAGACTGTATATATAAATGGACAGAGCTAACCTGCTAGCATACACTGTATATATAAATGCACAGAGCTAACTGCTAGCATACACGGTATATATAAATGCACAGAGCTAACCTGCTAGCATACACTGTATATATAAATGCACAGAGCTAACCTGCTAGCATAGACTGTATATATAAATGGACAGAGCTAACCTGCTAGCATAGACTGTATATATAAATGCACAGAGCTAACCTGCTAGCATAGACTGTATATATAAATGGACAGAGCTAACCTGCTAGCATAGACTGTATATATAAATGCACAGAGCTAACCTGCTAGCATAGACTGTTTATATAAATGGACAGAGCTAACCTGCTAGCATAGACTGTTCATTTATATATACAGAGTTAACCTGCTAGCATACACGGTATATATAAATGCACAGAGCTAACCTGCTAGCATACACTGTATATATAAATGCACAGAGCTAACCTGCTAGCATAGACTGTATATATAAATGGACAGAGCTAACCTGCTAGCATAGACTGTATATATAAATGCACAGAGCTAACCTGCTAGCATAGACTGTATATATAAATGGACAGAGCTAACCTGCTAGCATAGACTGTATATATAAATGCACAGAGCTAACCTGCTAGCATAGACTGTTTATATAAAATGGACAGAGCTAACCTGCTAGCATACACTGTATATATAAATGCACAGAGCTAACCTGCTAGCATACACGGTGTATATAAAAATGCACAGAGCTAACCTGCTAGCATACACTGTATATATAAATGCACAGAGCTAACCTGCTAGCATAGACTGTATATATAAATGGACAGAGCTAACCTGCTAGCATAGACTGTATATATAAATGCACAGAGCTAACCTGCTAGCATAGACTGTATATATAAATGGGACAGAGCTAACCTGCTAGCATAGACTGTATATATAAATGCACAGAGCTAACCTGCTAGCATAGACTGTTTATATAAATGGACAGAGCTCAACCTGCTAGCATAGACTGTTCATTTTATATATACAGAGTTAACCTGCTAGCATACACGGTATATATAAATGCACAGAGCTAACCTGCTAGCATACACTGTATATATAAATGCACAGAGCTAACTGCTAGCATAGACTGTATATATATAAATGGACAGAGCTAACCTGCTAGCATAGACTGTATATATAAATGGACAGAGCTAACCTGCTAGCATAGACTGTATATATAAATGGACAGAGCTAACCTGCTAGCATAGACTGTATATATAAATGCACAGAGCTAACCTGCTAGCATAGACTGTATATATAAAATGGAGAGAGCTAACCTGCTAGCATACACATGCTGTATATATAAATGCACAGAGCTAACCTGCTAGCATACACTGTATATATAAATGCACAGAGCTAACCTGCTAGCATACACTGTATATATAAATGCACAGAGCTAACCTGCTAGCATAGACTGTATATATAAATGGACAGAGCTAACCTGCTAGCATAGACTGTATATATAAATGCACAGAGCTAACCTGCTAGCATAGACTGTATATATAAATGGACAGAGCTAACCTGCTAGCATAGACTGTATATATAAATGCACAGAGCTAACCTGCTAGCATAGACTGTTTATATAAAATGGACAGAGCTAACCTGCTAGCATAGACTGTTCATTTATATATACAGAGTTAACCTGCTAGTTGATACGTTCCAAACAGGAAGTGATCATGCTGCACTTCCTGCTCCATCGACTCGTATTAACCCTCTACATGATCCTGGGGTTTTTATTTCACGTCTGTGTCTGTAAATCAACATATGAACATTAATAACAGACACATCAGGTCCTTCTGTCCCTCCGACGTCGCTCCTGTTAGCGTTAGCAACAGGTTTGATTGACAGTGTTACTAAGCGCCTGCTCCCTGTTAAACCAGTGATGTGGGCGTGAAGGGGCGTGAGCTTCATCAGCCTCGCTCCTGATTGGCTCGTTGGTTGCTATGACACTCGTCTCTGTTCCTGCTCCAGCCTCATGAGCTTCATTTGAGCTGAAGCTGAGGAGACGTCTCTGTCACGTCTTTACCATCTGTGGGTAAAACATCTTGTGGAGACGTTTCTGCCCCGAATGTTCCACAGTGTGGCATTAAACATACCTCGTATTCGTCCATTTCAAGGTGTTGGATTGTTCAAAATGACCAACCTGAACAACATTCACGTGCACTCTTGTGTGCGCTGGCCTCTGCACAGACCTGACTCGTACCTTCTCTGTGTCGATACAGATACTTTGACTTTGGCTGAAGTTGTTTTTCGAGGCTCATATTTCACTTTTTCTAACGTCGTTTCCTCAATCCTCAGACCTATTGAAGTCTGCTACAAAAGAGCATTGAAGATCCTAGATAAGAAACCGTTCTCTTACCACCATTGCCAAATTCTTGATAAATATAACTTTTTGAATTTTGCAAACTTCAAACAATTTAAAGCTGCATGCTTGATTTATAAAGTTGTTAATGGTTTAGCACCTCCACCAATGAAGGATTTTATTAAACAAAAATCTGTTACAGTTGCAGGATCGCGACTAATTCGAGCCACTATTAGAGGCGACGGTGAAGTCCCATTCAGACGCACAGCTTTCTCTCAAAATGTCCTGTCATACCAAGGCGCAGTTTTTTGGAATAGTCTACCACTCTCTGTGCGGGAAAGTCCTAGTTTCCCAACATTTAAGAAACATTTAAAATTATGGCTACGAAGCTCACAAGCATGTGATCATTAGGTTCACCAAAATATGTTTTGATAGTGCAATAGGGAGTTTGTGCAATGTGTGAGAAGTGCAATAGGGAATCCGTGCAATCTGAAAGGGGTGAATTCGGGGTTGGTGCAATGTGGGCAAGTGCAGTAGAGTTGTAATATGTGATGTAAATAGGAGCCTGTGCAATATGGTCTGGACTTGCACAGGGGTGTGTGCAAAAAGGGTGAACTGTTTCTTGTTGTCGCTGTCTTGTTTTTTGTTGTCCCACTAACACTGTCAAATCTGTATGTTTTAAAACTTTTTACTTGTGTACATCAACCTGCCAGGGGGTCTGCAGATGGAAATGAGCCTCGGCTATAATCTGGCATACTTTTACATTTGTATAAATGTTCATTAATATGCACTGTTCCTCCTTTTTCTTAAATAAATAAATAAATAAAACAGACCTGGAGCTGTTTTTGTTTCATTCACATGTTTAACACAAACCTGCAGATTTAGGCTGAGTTCTTCTCTCAAACTGAAAACACTCTGTTCCACCTTGTGATGTCATCATGTGGTGATACAGGAAGTGCTCCACTGTGTTTTTAAACTCCACACACCTTCATTTCTAAAGTAATGTGGATCATTTCAGCTCCTGGAGTGGAAAACTAAAGGTAAAAGGAGCTGTTCACTTGAAAACTACCACTTGATGACATCACAAGGTGGAACAGAGCGTTTTGATCTTTGGAGATGTTACAGACTAATAATAAAGTGTGTTTTTGATGCAGTTACATTAGAAGATGGATTAAAGCTACAAGAGTCAGAGCTTTAAATGTGCTACATAAATAAATTGAATTGAAAAAAGTTACGCAGTGCAGCTTTAAAGAAGTACTCCAGGACTTTTAGCTGCCAGAGCACTGACTGAAAACATGAGTTGTGGGATCAAAGTAAATGGAATGATGTCGTTGAAAACCTGTTGTTCTGGTTTAATGTGAAGCTCGAGTCTCCGCCCTGGACAAACAGAGACAAACCGAGACAAACCGAGACAAACCGAGACAAACCGAGACAAACCGAGACAAACAGAGACAAACCGAGACAAACCGAGACAAACAGAGACAAACCGAGACAAACCGAGACAAACCGAGACAAACCGAGACAAACAGAGACAAACAGAGACAAACCGAGACAAACAGAGACAAACAGAGACAAACCGAGACAAACAGAGACAAACAGAGACAAACCGAGAAACCGAGAAAACAGAGACAAACAAGACAAAGAGACAAACAGAGACACAAACAGAGACAAACAGAGACAAACAGAGACAAACAAATAGGTTTAAATCATCTCCAGTTCAGAACATTTGTGAGCGAGTTAAACTGGTGGTTTGTGTCACACTGAGGAGAGATGGATAAACAGGGAAAGTGCTGCTGATGTTTGAGCTGCGTGAGGAGAGGTGTCTGATCTTAAAGAGAAAGACACGACTCTGAGACAAACGTTTGTGTGAAATGTGTTTTCTGTGACGAGTCTGAATGTGATGAACCTGCAGCTGCAGGTCGGGGTCGTGTCTCTGAGATGTGCAGGACAGAGAAGTTTAAAACAAACTGACTCTGTGGGAGGCACAGACAGTGTTTTTCTCTCATCCATAGAGTTTTACACTTTATTTTATCGTATTTCAATCCAATTGTGTTTTAAAAATATTTCAGTTGTGTGACTGATACAAAATTGCTGATATTATTTATTTATTTGAAGTAAATTGATCCTAGTTTTGTCATTTCTCTGAGAAAATTTACTGATGGTGCCTTGAATAATCCACTTCATTCATTTAATGTGCAGGTTATGGGGATTTTTATATAAAGGAAGTTTGTCTTTTGTGCCTGTTGAAAATTAAAAAATTACTGACAGAGTCATAAGAAAATATTGCTTCATTTATCTGATCATATAGTGATATATTTGTGAGGTTTTCAGTTGGTTCAGTTAGGTTCACTAGACTATGTCATTTTACATTTTTTCAATGAACATTTGATCAGTCCGGCCCTCGGCTTGTAGCTAATTTGATCATTTGGCCCCCGGCCCATTAGGGTTACACACCCCTGGTGTAGAGGGAGCTGCAGGACCAGAATCACACTGTAGAGGGAGCTGTAGGACCAGAATCACACTGTAGAGGGAGCTGTAGGACCAGAATCACACTGTAGAGGGAGCTGTAGGACCAGAATCACACTGTAGAGGGAGCTGTAGGACCAGAATCACACTGTAGAGGGAGCTGTAGGACCAGAATCACACTGTAGAGGGAGCTGTAGGACCAGAATCACACTGTAGAGGGAGCTGCAGGACCAGAATCACACTGTAGAGGGAGCTGCAGGACCAGAATCACACTGTAGAGGGAGCTGTGTAGGGGACCAGTAGGACCAGAATCACACTGTAGAGGGAGCTGCAGGACCAGAATCACACTGTAGAGGGAGCTGCAGGACCAGAATCACACTGTAGAGGGAGCTGTAGGGGACCAGAATCACACTGTAGAGGGAGCTGTAGGACCAGAATCACACTGTAGAGGGAGCTGCAGGACCAGAATCACACTGTAGAGGGAGCTGCAGGACCAGAATCACACTGTAGAGGGAGCTGCAGGACCAGAATCACACTGTAGAGGGAGCTGCAGGACCAGAATCACACTGTAGAGGGAGCTGCAGGACCAGAATCACACTGTAGAGGGAGCTGTAGGACTTTCTATCTTATTTTCATGTGTGTTTTATGTGAAGAATATTTGTTTTTACAGGAGGCTGTGGTCACAAAAAATGAAGCTCTCTTTGCAGAGCTCAGAAGGATGCACAGCCTCTCATCCTCTCGTCCTCTTTTTCCACACTCAGGTCTTCTTCTAGAGCCCCGGGAGCTCGGGTCCTCTCCCAGAGGCCTGGAGCTTGAGGGTTCTTCAGTATCTTTGCTGTTCCTTTTCTGGACTGAGATGTCTGATGTTTCTCCTGGGATCTGCTGTAGTCTCTCCTCCAGTTTGGGGGTCACTGCCCCGAGTCCGATGACCACGGGCACCACTGAGGCCTTCACCTTCCAGACCTTCTCCAGCTCTTCTTTGAGCCCCTGGTATTTCTCTAGTTTCTCATGCTCCTTTTTCCTGATGTTCTCTTGGTTCTGTGATGTTCCACCACGACGGCTTTGCTCTGTTGTTCATCCACCTCCACTATGTCGGTTGGTCCATCTCCATCTGTCAGTCTGTATCTGAGTCCCACAGGATCTTGGCTCATTCTCCACGACCTTTGGAGGTGTTTCTTGACCTGGGGGTCTCCAGTCCGTTCTCTGCACAGATGTTTCTGTCACTACGGCTCCACTTGTTTATGCCAAGTGACGGGCCTCACACCCAGAAAAGTCCCGCTCACACCCGTCACACCCAGAACATTTCCGGGTCTGCTCTGTTCATATTTACTGTGCAGATTTTTGCTGATATTTATTTTCATTTAAGAAGCTGCAGCTGAATGAGAAAGGAATGTAACCAGGCAGGTAAATACCAGGCAGGTAAATACCAAGTGGTGATACTGCAGTTTTCTGTTCACACAGGCCTTACTACAGACTCCTGATTCTTCACCTGGACATGATCTGATCATAAAAGCTGGAGGTCAGTTCTGTTTCAGTCACACATGATTCTCTTTTGTCGAACACAGGTCATTTCCAGGTCAGACTGTGTGTGATGTTTTTATTTTACAAAGTCTGTCTAGAAAAACTAAAGCTTTTGTCATGAGGAGCCCTGCCCTGTCTGTGCTTGTCTGAGTGAAACCACAGGCTCGAGTGGGAAAGATCAAATTATAGTCATCACATTATATAACTTAGTATTTGTATAACTTAGTGTGTCAAAGACACTTGTTTTTTTTTTCTTTCTAACCTTCATAGATAGATAGATCTTTATTGTCCCCGAGGGGAAATTTGTTTCCACAAACTCTGTTCGTACATGGAAAGACATTACAACATTAATCACACACAAGGACAAAGACAGACAGCACACAATAAGAAAGTTACATATTATTGAGAGAAGCGATGGCAGAGGGGACAAAACTCATCCAGCAAACATGAGTGAGCCAGAGGAAGGTTTCTCCAAAGGTCCTCAAGTACAGCCTCTGTCTGCGCAGGTGAGTCTGGGTCTGTCTGCACAGGTGAGTCTGTCTGCACAGGTGAGTCTGGGTCTGTCTGCACAGGTGAGTCTGGGTCTGTCTGCACAGGTGAGTCTGTGTCTGTCTGCACAGGTGAGTCTGGGTCTGTCTGCACAGGTGAGTCTGAATCTGTCTGCGCAGGTGAGTCTGTGTCTGTCTGCGCAGGTGAGTCTGAGTCTGCGCAGGTGAGTCTGAGTCTGCGTAGATGAGTCTAAGTCTGTCTGCACAGATGAGTCTGGGTCTGTCTGCGCAGGTGAGTCTGAGTCTGTCTGCGCAGATGAGTCTGTGTCTGCACAGGTGAGTCTGTCTGCGCAGGTGAGTCTGTCTGCGCAGGTGAGTCTGTGTCTGTCTGCACAGGTGAGTCTGGGTCTGTCTGCACAGGTGAGTCTGAATCTGTCTGCGCAGGTGAGTCTGTGTCTGCGCAGGTGAGTCTGAGTCTGTCTGCACAGGTGAGTCTGTGTCTGTCTGCGCAGGTGAGTCTGTGTCTGTCTGCGCAGGTGAGTCTGAGTCTGCGTAGATGAGTCTAAGTCTGTCTGCGCAGGTGAGTCTGTGTCTGTCTGCGCAGGTGAGTCTGAGTCTGCGCAGGTGAGTCTGTGTCTGCGCAGGTGAGTCTGAGTCTGTCTGCACAGGTGAGTCTGTCTGCGCAGATGAGTCCGGGTCTGTCTGCGCAGGTGAGTCTGAGTCTGCGCAGGTGAGTCTGAGTCTGTCTGCACAGGTGAGTCTGTCTGCGCAGATGAGTCTGGGTCTGTCTGCGCAGATGAGTCTGTGTCTGCGCAGGTGAGTCTGAGTCTGTCTGCACAGGTGAGTCTGTCTGCACAGGTGAGTCTGTCTGCACAGGTGAGTCTGAGTCTGTCTGCACAGGTGAGTCTGAGTCTGTCTGCGCAGGTGAGTCTGAGTCTGCGCAGGTGAGTCTGTGTCTGCGCAGGTGAGTCTGAGTCTGTCTGCGCAGATGAGTCTGAGTCTGTCTGCGCAGGTGAGTCTGAGTCTGCGCAGATGAGTCTGTGTCTGTGCAGGTGAGTCTGAGTCTGTCTGCACAGGTGAGTCTGAGTCTGTCTGCGCAGGTGAGTCTGAGTCTGCGCAGGTGAGTCTGTGTCTGCGCAGGTGAGTCTGAGTCTGTCTGCGCAGATGAGTCTGAGTCTGTCTGCGCAGGTGAGTCTGAGTCTGCGCAGATGAGTCTGGGTCTGTCTGCGCAGGTGAGTCTGAGTCTGCGCAGGGTGAGTCTGAGTCTGTCTGCGCAGATGAGTCTGAGTCTGTCTGCGCAGATGAGTCTGTGTCTGCGCAGGTGAGTCTGAGTCTGTCTGCGCAGATGAGTCTGAGTCTGTCTGCGCAGGTGAGTCTGGGTCTGTGTCTAGAGCCACTGGGCTTGAAAACCAGTGTCACTTGGGAAAAGAAAATACAAGTTTGTTTTAATTCTCAGGGACTCACAGCATCAGGAAGAATTACAAAGTGTAACATCACACAGAGGCGTTTTCCTCGTGAACAGTGTGATGTAATAACAACGATCATTTCACACCAGACAGGTTTTTCTTCCAGAGTTTAATAAATGGTGGAGCTGCTCCACCTTGTTTGAACCGTGTCAGGTGAGTAGAGGTGGAGCTGCTTCACTGACACTGTCCAGGGATGAACAGGGACTTGATGTTTGGGCTGAACCTGACTCAGGCCTGAGGCAGGTCAGAACCTCAGGTCAGGACCTCAGGCCAGGACCTCAGGTCAGAACCTCAGGCCAGGACCTCATATCTTCTCTTTACTCTATGGGCCTATTACATTTAAGATAGTCCAGATTTGTTACGTCATGGGTTGCAAAACACGTCATAAGTCCCACAGAGTTTGAACAGGTCCTGAGAAAGTCCTAAGAAGGTCCGGAGAAAGCCCAAAACGGGCCCGGAAAAGGTCCTGAAATGGTCCGGAGAAGGTCCTAATAACGTCCTGAGAAGGTATGGAGAACGTCTTCAAAAGTTCCTGAGAAGGTCCTAAGAATATTCTGAGAAGCTCCAGAGAAGATCCTGAGAACGTCCTGAGAAGGTATGGAGAACGTCTTCAAAAGTTCCTGAGAACGTCCTGAGAAGGTCTTGAGAAGGTTCTGAAAAGGTCCATACCTCTGTCGTCATAATTAGAGAGATCGTTACAGGGCTGATTAGGGAGATTGTTACAGGACCCAATGGAACAGCCTGAAGCCCAACTGTGAGATCCAGATGTTCTAATAAAAATTGTAGAAGTTGCCTTATTCTGTGGCATTTTAATGAGCGACAGAACCCTGAACTAATCCACTGTCAGAGACACAGACACAGAACATTTTTACTGACTGGCAGAGGTGGTCTAAGTACTGCATTCATTACTTGAGTAATAGTAATAATATTCTACTATATTATAGTTACACTGGTCAAATATGACTCCGGCGGCGGTGGGGTCCACTGCAGAATTAGTGTCAGTGTTTCACACCGAGGTTGTCCCGATGCTTTTACCAGTGGACACGGGTCAGCGAGTACCTGTCTGTCTCAAAGCCCAAAGACATTTTAAAATAAAATCCATACATTTTCTCATTTGGGGCAAATCAAATGTTTTACTCCTGATGTTGTCTCCTTTGTCCATCCAGATCTTGAGTGAAGTCAAAAGCAGAGTCCTAAAACTTGGTCAGTGATGGGAGGGCATCTGACACACTGGGAGACAGGAGGACGGGAGGGCATCTGACACAATGACAGCCTGGCGTATATGTTGTCACTTCTCATTCCCGTTCTGGTGTGGCCTCCTCAGCAGGTCGCACACGAGGCTGGACAGAGTTAGCAAGTCAAGTTTATCAATCTGTTCACTTTTTTCTTCGTGTCTGTTCTACTTTTTAAATGGAGGAAGATACATATTAAAGCTCAGTTTTCTAAACTGGACTTTGGGTCGAAGCAGGAGGTTAGAATTAAAGGACCAACGCTAAAGGAGCTAAAGGGTTTGCTCCAGACGACGGGACAAAGACTCTTTTCAAACACAGTGGGAACGAAATGGGAAGAAATTTAATGACTCAGTCCACTAAAAATTGGGGAAGCAGAATAAGGATAAAAAACAATACAAAACCAGCTTGATTTTTATTTCATACTATTAGAGCTATTTCATACGGACTTCGGAACTTTTATTTTGAAATTCTTTTTTATCCTGGCCCCAAGTCACTGCGAGAGAAACTGACCCGGGACAAATGTTCTGACACCTGGTTTATATGTTTGTGAATCTGATTGTGACACATCAGAGCCTCACCAGACATGAACCTCACTGTCCTCGTCACTGGACTTCTCCACTGATGAGCCAAGAACCTTCAGTGCCACAAAAACCGGAAGCACAGAAGCTCAAAGGAAACAAAGACTGTTTTGAAGGTTTGTCTCTAGATGGTCCTGCTGAAAGGTCGTCCTCCTCTGAGCAGACAGAAGATACACCTGAGGAGACGTGGTCCTCCTCCTCTGAGCAGACAGAAGATACACCTGAGGAGACGTGGTCCTCCTCCTCTGAGCAGATAGAAGATACACCTGAGGAGACGTGGTCCTCCTCCTCTGAGCAGATAGAAGATACACCTGAGGAGACGTGGTCCTCCTCCTCTGAGCAGACAGAAGATACACCTGAGGAGACGTGGTCCTCCTCCCCTGAGCAGACAGAAGATACACCTGAGGAGACGTGGTCCTCCTCCCCTGAGCAGACAGAAGATACACCTGAGAAGACGTGGTCCTCCTCCCCTGAGCAGACAGAAGATACACCTGAGGAGACGTGGTCCTCCTCCTCTGAGCAGACAGAAGATACACCTGAGGAGACGTGGTCCTCCTCCCCTGAGCAGACAGAAGATACACCTGAGGAGACGTGGTCCTCCTCCCCTGAGCAGACAGAAGATACACCTGAGGAGACGTGGTCCTCCTCCTCTGAGCAGACAGAAGATACACCTGAGGAGACGTGGTCCAGCTCCTCCTCCTCTGAGCAGACAAAACATACACCTGAGGAGACGTGGTCCTCCTCCCCTGAGCAGACAGAAGATACACCTGAGGAGACGTGGTCCTCCTCCTCTGAGCAGACAGAAGATACACCTGAGGAGACGTGGTCCAGCTCCTCCTCCTCTGAGCAGACAAAAACATACACCTGAGGAGACGTGGTCCTCCTCCTCTGAGCAGACAAAACATACACCTGAGGAGACGTGGTCCTCCTCCTCTGAGCAGATAGAAGATACACCTGAGGAGACGTGGTCCTCCTCCTCTGAGCAGACAAAACATACACCTGAGGAGACGTGGTCCTCCTCCTCTGAGCAGACAGAAGATACACCTGAGGAGACGTGGTCCAGCTCCTCCTCCTCTGAGCAGACAAAACATACACCTGAGGAAACGTGGTCCTCCTCCTCCTCTGAGCAGACAGAAGATACACCTGAGGAGACGTGGTCCTCCTCCTCCTCCTCTGAGCAGACAGAAGATACACCTGAGGAGACGTGGTCCTCCTCCTCTGAGCAGACAGAAGATACACCTGAGGAGACGTGGTCCTCCTCCTCCTCTGAGCAGACAGAAGATACACCTGAGGAGACGTGGTCCTCCTCCTCCTCTGAGCAGACAGAAGATACACCTGAGGAGACGTGGTCCTCCTCCTCTGAGCAGACAGAAGATACACCTGAGGAGACGTGGTCCTCCTCCTCCTCTGAGCAGACAGAAGATACACCTGAGGAGACGTGGTCCTCCTCCTCTGAGCAGACAGAAGATACACCTGAGGAGACGTGGTCCTCCTCCTCTGAGCAGACAGAAGATACACCTGAGGAGACGTGGTCCTCCTCCTCTGAGCAGACAGAAGATACACCTGAGGAGACGTGGTCCAGCTCCTCCTCCTCTGAGCAGACAGAAGATACACCTGAGGAGACGTGGTCCAGCTCCTCCTCCTCTGAGCAGACAGAAGATACACCTGAGGAGACGTGGTCCTCCTCCTCTGAGCAGACAGAAGATACACCTGAGGAGACGTGGTCCAGCTCCTCCTCCTCTGAGCAGATAGAAGATACACCTGAGGAAACGTGGTCCTCCTCCTCCTCCTCTGAGCAGACAGAAGATACACCTGAGGAGACGTGGTCCTCCTCCTCCTCTGAGCAGACAGAAGATACACCTGAGGAGACGTGGTCCTCCTCCTCCTCTGAGCAGACAGAAGATACACCTGAGGAAACGTGGTCCTCCTCCTCCTCTGAGCAGACAGAAGATACACCTGAGGAGACGTGGTCCTCCTCCTCCTCTGAGCAGACAGAAGATACACCTGAGGCCCACACCACGCACCGCACCACCAGCTCCCCGTCACTTCAGCCCCTCCTTGTTGTCTTATTATTCACAAACTGTAAATAAACACGGTTAAACTTTCCCCGGGTACCACATCATTTGGTCTTACCAGTCTGCATTACGACAGTGGAACATGTCTGCGTTGGCGTTGGAGGTCGTGGAACTGTTGGAGGCACAGGCTGTGGGAAGAACGTTTGTCCTGATGATGGGTTTGCCTTCTCTCCAAAACAGGAGAGACCATCGAGTCATCCGTGTGGACAAGGGGAGGTATGAGTCTGCTGGACGTTGTGAAACTGAAAAGTCTTAAGATAAAGGCACAAGGCCTCCTCCCAGTCAGTCCTGGTCCTGTTACTGCAGATGCTCATTCTTTCAGTAGCCAGATCTGCAAGCTGGGGGCATAGACAGTTTTTATACATGGACATGGCTAACCTACCAGCACGTTCCAAACAGGAAATGATCATGGGTGCACATCGGCTCCATCAACTCTGGCTCCAAATCATTTTATATAAAAAAACTGTGTCTCCTCTTTGTATCTGCTGCTGTCAGACTCATCATTCTGACTGTAAAATGTTCGTATTAACCCGTTTGACGTGATCCTGTGGTCCACTCTGCTCTAAAGTTCCTGTTTTAGACTCTGTCTCCTCTGTTTTAGACTCTGTCTCCTCTGTTTTAGACTCTGTCTCCTCTCTGTTTTAGACTCTGTCTCTTTTGTTTTAGACTCTGTCTCCTCTGTTTTAGACTCTGTCTCCTCTGTTTTAGACTCTGTCTCCTCTGTTTTAGACTCTGTCTCTTCTGTTTTAGACTCTGTCTCTTCTGTTTTAGACTCTGTCTCTCTTCTTTTAGACTCTGTCTCCTCTGTTTTAGACTCTGTCTCTTCTGTTTTAGACTCTGTCTCCTCTGTTTTAGACTCTGTCTCTTCTGTTTTAGACTCTGTCTCTTCTGTTTTAGACTCTGTCTCCTCTGTTTTAGACTCTGTCTCCTCTGTTTTAGACTCTGTCTCTTCTGTTTTAGACTCTGTCTCTTCTGTTTTAGACTCTGTCTCCTCTGTTTTAGACTCTGTCTCTTCTGTTTTAGACTCTGTCTCCTCTGTTTTAGACTCTGTCTCTTCTGTTTTAGACTCTGTCTCTTCTGTTTTAGACTCTGTCTCCTCTGTTTTTTAGACTCTGTCTCCTCTGTTTTAGACTCTGTCTCTTCTGTTTTAGACTCTGTCTCTTCTGTTTTAGACTCTGTCTCCTCTGTTTTAGACTCTGTCTCTTCTGTTTTAGACTCTGTCTCTTCTGTTTTAGACTCTGTCTCCTCTGTTTTAGACTCTGTCTCCTCTGTTTTAGACTCTGTCTCTTCTGTTTTAGACTCTGTCTCTTCTGTTTTAGACTCTGTCTCCTCTGTTTTAGACTCTGTCTCCTCTGTTTTAGACTCTGTCTCCTCTGTTTTAGACTCTGTCTCTTCTGTTTTAGACTCTGTCTCCTCTGTTTTTATCACGCTGGTAAACTGGACTCAAATCCAACACAATCGAGAAGTCAAACATTTAGAAACTATAACAGGAAGTGTCCTTTAGCAGGTTTTACAGAATATGGAAAATCAGGCAACTACACAACTGATGAAATGAGGAAGTATATGAACCTCCTCACTTCCTCATTGTGAGCTGATGACCACAACGAGGCAGCTGCAGGTAAAACAGGTTTTACTCTGTCTCCTGTTTTAGACTCAGGTGAAAGAATAACATTATTGTCTGTTACAGAAAAGTGTGTTGTCTGTACAGAGTTTTACCTGGAGCCAGGTGATGTGCTGAGCTCTGATTGGCTGAACTCTGACTGGCTGAGCTCTGATTGGCTGAGCTCTGATTGGCTGAGCTCTGATTTATAGAGAGACACACAGATCTCACTGTGACTCAGATCAACATGATGCTTCTGCTACAACTACTACAAGTACTACTGCTACTGCATTACACCTCTACACAGGGTATGCAATATATATATATATATATACATATTACTACTACTAGTATTACTAATACTTGTAAGATAAGATAAGATAAGCCTTTATTAGTCCCACAGTGGGGAAATTCCAGCATTGCACCGCACACATAGAGAACAGAAGAAACAGGAGTAATAGATAAATAGTAAGAAATAATTTAAGAAATAGATTCAAAAATAAATCTCTAATATACACATATATATACATATAGATATACAAAGTGAAAGTGATAAAGTGACTTGAGTATTGCACATGGGTTTGATTAAATATGGTTGAATGACACATGTTCAGTGTTAACACATGTTCAGTGTTAACACATGTTCAGTGTACAGATGTAGCTATACTGTATGCTTCCCTCAGTCGTCCAGGTCTGATCCATAAGAGCAAAAGATGAAGTTTAAATCTGTCACTGGACAAATCGTTGTAGGAGTGAAGACGTTTGCTGCTCGTCCAAGTCTCTTCTTCAGCTCTGCTCAGATTTACTGCTGGACACTGACTTATTTCTGTCTGACTCAGAGTCAAAGGAGACTCAGGTGTGACAGGATCAACACTGACACTTTGCTGCCTCAGTGTTCAGAATCGACAGATTTGAGTTTTATTATTCTGTGGCATCAGGACTGTTCTTCTTTAGGACAGACTTGATAATCACAGTTTTCAAAGCTCTTGGGAATGTTCCAGATTGAAGTGACATATTAACTTTACAAACGAGTGACACAAACTGAGCTCAGACTTTATAAATGTGACACATGGAGGCAGCAGGTAGATGAACTCAGACTGTGACCATCTCTGGGACAGTTTTGTCAGTTACAGGAGCAGAGTGAGTCAGCTCTAAGTGTCCAGGTGGAGCAGGGTTGTTGTCTGTTTACTGTCACAAACAGGACACAGAGGTGTTACTGCAACAATAATGTGATAAAAGTCCCTCTCCTTGTTCTACATAAACTGTGGTTGTTCATGTTCATCTTTTTTCTGTAAATCTCAGAATGAATGAAAACATTTTATTTTGATTGTTTACATTTATTTTTATTTTTTTTAAGAGACAAAACATTTCCTTCATTAATTCCAACTAAAAGGATTGTGCTGAAGCCACATGTTTCTGTAAGAACATCCTGACCACATAATCCACAGAACAGTCACATCAGTTTATTCACTTAAATCACATTAAACACAGACGTCTGGGCTCAAACGACCTGAACATGTGACAATGAAATCATGATTTAAAGAGTTTTTGAATTTAGACACAGTTTTAATTCACTTAGACTCATCATTGATCCAGAGTCTTATTCCTCAAACAGACACGTCTTTATTTCTTATTTTACTGGATTCAAACTGAAACAAACCTCTTAAATTACTGAATTCCTACAAAATTGAATCGTCAACATTTTTAACTTAACTATTTCTGTAAATTTGAATATATTTGATTTTATAAATAGTTCATTAGTCGGACAGAATTCTGCTTTATTAATGATTCTTTTCTGTACTTTAATTATAGGATCTACGTTGTTTTACAGCATTTCCCCAAATTTCCAAACAGTCAGATAAATACGATGAAAGTGATGAATATAATGTCTGCAGCGTTTCTTATTCAATACAGATTTGTTTTATAAAGTAAACCAACAGTTTTTGATATTTTACTCGTGATGTTCTGTAGTTTCCAACAGATCTGATGATCTATGATCCAAGAACCTCGTCTCAAACACGTTTCTATTTCGATTCCATTACAAAACTATTTTATATTAGAATTTACCTCATTAGATCCAAAAATCATGAATTTTGTCTTCTTCTCGTTCAACAATAACTTATTTAAATCAAACAATTTTTAAAATTGTATCAACTCTGCTTCAACTTGTGAAATTAACTGATCAACATCAAATCCTGAACAATATAAATCTGTGTCATCTGCAAAAATAACCAGCTTCAATATTTTAGAAAGTTTACAAATGTCATTCAAATAAAGAATGAATAACTTTGGCCCCAGAACAGATCCTTGGGGGATTCCACACTAGAGCTTTATGAAGTGATACTGTTCCTTTTATTCCTACACACTGAAGCCTGTTGTTTAAGTATCTTTTTCTCCAGCTCTTACCTCCTCCTCTGATCCAGGACAACCACAGGTCTGTCAGAGGAAATGATGCTCAATAACCCCAACCCTTTATTTATTAGAAAGACCACAGCACTTTAAAATGACTGAAGCACTTTAGCCACATTCACACTTTACAAACAGGCACTTTAGACCCAGGAGTGTGAAAAAAATGTTCTCGATCAAAGTCACATGATCCTTAGTTTTTCTACTGGGTCTTGACATTAAAGGGAACAGACCCAAACCAAACATTGTTCACAGAATCACTCTTACTGTGCTCACGTGATTTCAACAAATCAATATTAAAGTCCCCACAAACCAAAAGATCCTCACGACTTTGTTTAGAAAATAACTTGATAAGTTTTCTGTTAAATTCATCGATACATGATCCTGGGTCCTATAAATACAGATAATTAATGTACTTTTATGTATTTATTCATTTCTTATTTCAACAGTAACACTCCATTAACTCATCGACAGAAAAAGTCATTTCTTCCATAATCTTCTATAATCTTACATTTTATACCTTTTTTACAAATAAAGCACCTCCCCCTCCCTTTTTGTTTTTCCTATTTTGAGTAAATAAATGATAATCTTCCAGTTTGTTATTCAGTTCTTTATCATCACATAACCAGGTCTGAGATGGCTACAATGCTTAATTTAAGATTATAAAAATATGGACAAAATTTAAGATTATTTAAACAGAGACTCCTGCTGTTAAAGTGAATCACAGAAAATTGTTCAGTCGATGCTTTAATTTCATCTTCAGAATAATATCCACAGTCCAGGTTTTAATTCAGACAAATATCATCAGGATCAGCGTCAGTTTCTACGTCACACACGTGTAATCCTCATGTTCAAATGAAGTTTATAATGTTCTCCATTTGTTTCTTTTTGATTAGCCTCCCAGGTTTGACAGCATCAAGCACTTCATTTATCCACGTCAGTCTTATATTCTCACTTTAATTTGTCCAAGTCTTCGATTTGTCGTGTTTATTTTGTCTTGCTCTGATGTTCCATTAAGTTTGATCATAACTGTACAGTTCCGTGTCCGTGAGTCTTGGATCTTCTTTTGTTTCTTGAAGATTCTTGCCTGTCGTACAATCTGCATTTGTCCTGTGTGAGCTTCATTTACACCTGAGCCCTGGAGTTTTTTAGTTAACTTCAGCTTTGTGTTTGCGGTTTGTAAATCTCAGAATGATCTTTGGGCTACTCCCCTGTTTCAGAGGAACAGTGTGACAAGCAGAGATGTTCTTACTTTCTAGAGCGATGTCGTTACTGTGACAGAACTCACTGACTTGTTCAGGTGTAGTTCACCTGGTGGAGCGTCTCCACCTCCTCGTCTCCTGCTTTAATCCTGCTGAGGTGTTTTGTCACCAGTCCAGATATCACCAAGTCGTCCTTGTGTATTGTTCCAGGTCATCCACTCTGTTCTAATTCATGAATCTTCTTGTCCTTTTCCTTGATTATATCCCTCAGTTGTTGCACTTCATCAATTAACTTCAACACATCCTTTTGTTTAACCACATGACTCCACTCTTTTGTCAGAGTGATTTTTTCACTTCTTCCATGTTCTCTGTCATCTTCTTTGCCGTTGTTCAGGATGATTTTGTTAAGTTATGTTGAGTTGTATTGTTGAGTAATCAAGCTGCCAATACATATCATTCAAGTGACTCCCACATTTATGCCACGCCAAAGAAGTTTTGTAAATTTTGAAAGTGTTTAAAGACTCACAAATGCTTTGTTTAAAGCTCTGATGGCACTTCCTCTGGGTGATATTTAATGTCAGAGCTGAACCCGGCCTGTCACAGCAGCCATCTTGGTATTATTTTTATCATAATGAACTGCTGCTCACTGTGGCTCTCTGTGGCTCTCTGTGGCTCTCCGCTGTTCACTGTGGCTCTCTGTGGCTCTCCGAGGCTCACTGCTGCTCACTGTGGCTCAGGCTAGTCGTACTCTGGAATCTGGAGAAACTAAACTCACACTCCACAAGAGAATGAACCAACACGAGAGAGAGCAGCTCAGGACACAGTCTGATGTTCATCTACATCTCAAAGACACTCACCTCCTCTGAAGAGAGTCAGGTTCAGATCTTAGAGAAAAGAAATGGTTTGAGAGGAGGGTTAAAGAAGATATTTAGGAAAGAGAATCATTCTTATCTTAAATGTTGACAAAACAAAAGAAATGATTTTTGATCCAAGACCTGTTGGTGATCACAGTTTTGTTGCAGTTAAGGGTCAGAATATCGAGCAGGTGAGTTGTTTCAAATATTTGGAGGTGTATTTTGATTCTCAACTTAACTGGAGCGAGCACATGGAATTTGTTTGCTCACGAATCAGTCAGAGCCTGTACTTTTTAAGAAGATTGAGGGTGTACGGAGTGGACAAAATGTAATGCTTTTTTATGGAGCATGTGTTGAGTCGATTGTCCGTTATGGGATTTCTACCTGGTTTGGAAACATATCTGTCAAAGTAAAAGCTCAAATCCTAAGCTTGACTAAAAGGGTAAAATACTTGGCCTGGCCCCCTGTCCTCTTCAGGAGATCTTTCAAGACACACGAGTGAAACTGACCCGAGTCACATCCTCCACAACCAGTTTGAGTTAATGCCTCAGGAAGAAGGTCCAGGGTCAAAACCTGCAGACTGAACAGGTTTAAGCATTTAGCATTTGTTCCCCTTTCAATTTTCTTGCTGAACTTGAAGAAATAAAGCTCCACAGTCTGGGAGTGTGCAGTGTCCTTTGGCACCTGAGGCAGAAAGGCCCCAGGGAACATGCAATACTCCCCTCTACACTTTAGGCCCAGGGAATGTGCAAAATATGCTAATTATGTGAAGCCGGTGCAATATCATCAAATATTGAATGTTTTTCTTCTGATG
>JAIEZT010001273.1:0-92500 GCA_019594935.1 Periophthalmus modestus | reverse complement strand
GGTGTCTTTGCTGATGCCCTTCTGTGCTGTGCTCATGTATTGGTCCATGTGCCCACTTATCTTAGCCGCGATGATGCCTGACATGAGCTTCCATGTTGTGGAGAGACAGGTTATTGGCCGATAGTTGGATGGAACTGTACCCTTTGAGGGATCCTTCTGGATCAGGATCGTACGCCCTTCGGTTAGACATTCAGGGTGAGTCCCATCCATTAGCAGCTGGTTCATTTGTGCTGCTCATGGAGAGCAGTGAGCTTCTTCAGCCAGTAAGCGTGGATCATGTCAGGGCCTGGTCCAGTTCTTTATACCTGAGACTCTTTCCTGGATGTCTGCCACTGTGATGGTGACTGGATTCTGTTCAGGGAGGTTGCTGTGTTCTTCTCTGAGAGCCACCAGCCACTGTGCATCTCTGTTATGTGATGCCTCCTTCTCCCATATACCTTTCCAGTACTGTTCGGTTTCCAGCCTTGGTGGGTCTGGTCTGGTGTTATTACCCTGCCACTGAGCGTACACTTTCGCCGGTTGTGTTGCGAACAGACGGTTTATTCATCTGGATTCATTATCTCGTGTGTACCTCTTTAGGCGGCAGGCCAAGGCTTGGAGCCTTTGTTTGGCAGTTTCCAGTGCTTCAGGTCTGGGCATCTGGCTGTACCTCCGGGGTACTTGTTTTTTCACCTCTCTGGGCCTCTGACAGTTGGCTCACTTCTCTCCGCACTGCCTTGATTTTAGCCTCTAACCGTCGTTTCCATGGTGGGTCTTGTTTCTCATGGTTGCTCTTATATCCAAGCATCTCTAGGATCACTGCTGCTGAAGTGTATATCAGCTCATTGTTTCTGTGATGGTTGAGGATCACTCTCAATGCTGCATTCACATCTTCTAGGAGACTTTCAGATGGTACTTCACTTAGTCTCTGCAGGTGGTGTCGGGGTTGCCTTGTGTTCATTCGGGCCATGATCTTATCTTTCAGGTCAGTCGCTGCCTCGCTCAGCGTAATACTTATTGGGGCTTCGTACCCAATCTCCGAATGGGGAGTTGATGTTAACTCCCCTCTGACCTGGCGTCCTGGCTCTTGCCGTAGCATATTTTGTGTTGTACCTCGTCAATCTCAAGTTGTGATGCAGTTGCCGTTTGCAAATGTTGGAACACTGAGCTACTAGTTGCTTAGCCGTAAGCTTGGACTGCGGGTTTCGAAGTATCCAGCTGACTGGTTAGCTCAACTGGTAAGTCTTATGATTTTCACCCCCCCCCCCCCCAAGGGGCGCAATGAGCAATTACCAAGAACCAGTGTGAGTCCTTGGGCAAGACCCTTCAAGCTACTGCCTACCTCATACAATGATGAGTGAGAATGAAACTTATGAGATGCTCAGGCGATGTCTGAGCATCTCGTAAGTTTCATTCTTCTCGCCTGGCCAAACAAGGTCTGCGTTAGGTGTTGGGAAACCAGAGCACCTTGACGATAAATGGGCTACTGGAACAAGGCGGAGATGGGCGAGATGTGAACACCTGTTTTTACCAGTATTTGCCTGTTGACCTGTTTTTCCTTGTTTTTACCTGCACTTCCTTGTCGTTGCAGCGGTGGAGTTCGAGAAGCCCTCTCTAGTGCCCACTGTCTTCTGTGCTGTGGGACTGACTCTGGGGCTGGTGGGCATGGCCGCGGGGACCTTCTTCCTGGTCAAAGGGAGACAGTGCTGCTGATTGGACAGCTGTTGTGATGTCATCATTATTATTATTATTGTGTTTTGTTTAATCAGATTTAAATACAAATTAGGTTATATAATAATATTTATTTAATATTTACACTCGGATTAAATAAATTCTATTAAAAGAATCAAATGTTTGTTTGAATCTGTCATATATATACACACACACACACACACACACACATACATACATATACACACACACACACGCATATATACACACATATACACACACACACGCTCACACACACACACACGCTCACACACACACACACACACGCTCACGCTCACACACACACACACACACACACACACACACACACACATACATACACACACACACACACGCTCACACGCACACACACTCACGCTCACGCTCACACACACACCACACACACACACACACGCTCACACACACACACACACACACACGCTCACACACACACACACACACACACACACACACACACACACACACACACACACACACACACACACACACACACACACATACATACACACACACACGCGCGAATGTGGAACTGCCTCCCTCCCCAATTGAGACCCACGCAGAGTCTGGATGTTTTAAAAGTAAATTTAAAGACATTTTTATTTAGACAGGCCTATTGCTAATGTTTTTAGCTTTCTTACTGTTTGTGTTTTAATTATGTTTTTTAGCTTTTTAGCTTTTAACAATTTGTATTTTAATGTTGTTGTAATGTTATTGTAGCACTCTGAGATTTAGTTTTAATGAAGAGCGCATTATAAATAAAATGTATTATTAGGCCCGAGCCGGAGAAACGTCCGAGGGACTCATTAAAACCGCGTCCGAAACGGGGAAAATGGCAAAAATCAAGTGGTTAACACGCCCCGACATGCCAGTGAGTGGTGTCAAAAATTTAGAACTCGCCAAGCTCTAATTGTCACCGAAGACCCCGAAAAAAAATAACGAAAGACGACTCGATAGCGCCACCTCAAACTTTGATTTTCATGGGGCCTATGGGAGCCCGACTCGGAAAAAAGTCGACGTAAAAATTTGAAACTCACATCAAAAAATAGAACATGTCGGGACATGACAAAAATGAAATTATGGCCCCGCCCTAAAATGTACAGGAAGTCGGCCATATTGGATCAAACCCGGGAACGACAAAAGCGCACACCCTCACATTCAGGACATCTCCTCGCACAGTTTTCATCACAAACACTTCAAATTTGGCCAAAACCCACTAAACCCATGTGAGATTAAAGATCATCAATTATATTTGAATATGACTTTGGGTGTGGTCATGGGGAATTTTATACAAAATTGCAATTTTTGGAATATTTCGATAAAATATTTCTCGTTCACACATTTTTTGTTGGGAAAACACTAATACAGCGTTTATGCACATTTGTGAGCTGAACACAATGATATGCAAATCATGGCTTTATCTCACAAAATGACTCTCTAGCGCCCTCTTCAAATTTCATTTTCAAAAATTCGTGAAAGACAAGCGATTTGTTTTGGACTTGTGAAAAAATTCACAGGGGCCTTATTTGTGATGGGGCACAATGTGAGAAAGTCATATGACTGTAGGTTTTATGGTTTAGGAGAAAAAAAATGGGTCGAAAATCAGTTTCCATTATTATTATTCTTCTTCTTATTTTGGTCGCGACTTCAAATCCATTTTTGACCCCCTGAACGTTAACGAAAGGTCAATTTTATTGGACCCAAAATTCAAGTCTGGTGAAAAATTAATTATTTTGATGGTCAAAAAAATTACACTTTCAAAATGACTCAATAGCGCCACCTCAAAAATCTAAATACATTACGGCAATGACAGACCTTTTTCATCGTAGACAAATGAAATTTGGTAGAACCATAGAACATGTCAAGACAAGTAAAAAATTATATTATGACCCCACCCTAAACCCGACAGGAAGTCGGCCATTGTGGGCGGAACCCCATTTTTTTGAAATTTTGACTCTCACATTTGTAGAGTAGAGTACAGTCCAGTAGAGTACAGTCCAGTACTGTCCAGTCCAGTCCAGTACAGTACAGTACCATAGAGTCCAGTACAGTACAGTCCAGTACAGTAGAGTCCAAAACAGTCCAGTACAATTTAGTCCAGTACAGTCCAGTAGAGTCTAGTAGAGTACAGTCCAGTACAGTCCAGTAGTGTCCAGTACAGTACAGTATAGTACAGTGCAGTCCAGTACAGTCCAGTACAGTACACTCCGGTACAGTCCAGTACAGTCCAGTAGAGTACAGTACAGTCCAGTCCAGTAGTGTCTAGTAGAGTCCAGTAGTGTCCAATAGAGTCCAGTACAGTCGAGTAAAGTCCAGTAAAGTCCAGTACAGTCCAGTAGAGTCCAGTACAGTGCAGTCCAGTAGAGTCCAGTAGAGTCCAGTAGAGTCTAGTACAGTCCAGTACAGTACAGTCCAGTACTGTCCAGTAGAGTCCAGTACAGTCCAGTAGTGTCAAATAGAGTCCAGTAGAGTTGAGTAAAGTCCAGTAGAATCCAGTCCAGTCCAGTCCAGTTCCTTCAGTTTAATGTCGTCTATAAACCTGAAGCAGGTTCTTGTTTGTTAAATAAAAGTGTTTCTTCCTCAGAGTTGGACATGAATCTATTTTATGTTTGTTTTGGGGTTTTATTTGTTTTGTTTTTGTTTTGTTTTTGGTTTTTTTGTTTTTTTTATAAATTCTTGTAAAACAGATGTGGCAGAATAAAGATTTTATTTTTTTTTATGACTCTTATAAATACTTGTTGGTTGTTTAAATCCTTTTTGTGCAGTTATGGGTGTGTTTTTGTCTGCAGTCTGCCCGTAACAGTGACGTGTTTAATACAGTCATGTGACCTGTGAGTTAAATACAGCTGCAGAGACAGAAGAGTCAGTGTGAGACTGGGTTTGTGTCAGACACTGTGAGTCAGATCAGAGGTCAGAGGTGGAGGTCAGGGTCAGAGGTCAGAGGTGGAAGTCAGGGTCAGAGGTCAGAGGTGGAGGTCAGGGTCAGAGGTGAGGGTCAGGCATGAGGAGGACCTGTGTGTGTGTTCTGCTGCTGCTGCTGGGGCTTCAAACAGCAGGTGAGGAATCATTTTATTAAAATATCAACATGGAACAAATGAAGACAAACTGTTACAGTATGGAATTATTAATCTGAAAGATTTAAAACAAAAACAAAGCAAACAAAAGTATCTGGGTGTGAGGGTGGGATTATATAAACTACAGTCAGAGTGAAAACTGACCGTCAAACATAAAGACCTTTAATGGAGTATTTTATTCAGTTTATTTAATGATGTTGAAACAAACTGAAGGATTTCACTCAGGAACTTTCACATATTTATTATTTAAACTGTTTAAGTGATTTTACCTCCAGATCAGATCATATTTCAGTTTTTGTTTTGTGTCACATTCGTCTCTTTGTGAGTCCAGTTAATTTAATGTGATGTGGTCAGTTTATTTAATGTGATGTGGTCAGTTTATTTAATGTGATGTGGTCAGTTTAATGTGATGTGGTCAGTTTAATGTGGTCAGTTTAATGTGATGTGGTCAGTTTAATGTGATGTGGTCAGTTTAATGTGATGTGGTCAGTTTAATGTGGTCAGTTTAATGTGATGGTCAGTTTAATGTGATGTGGTCATTTTGATGACCTCAGACACATGGATCATTATTCTCTTATTTCAGGTGTATTTCACTCACTCTCCTCTGTTTCAGTTGGATATTTACATGCCCGGACAGCCCTTTGTAAGTTCAACTCCACTGATCCTGACGACATACAGTACATTTACTCTTTAGTCTATAACAAACTGGAGTACATCAGGTTTGACAGTCGAGTCGGGAGGTATGTGGGATACACAGAGTTTGGAATGAAGAAAGCTAGGGCGTGGAACAAAGATCCCATACAGCTCGAGAAACGGCTACATGACAAGGTCAGATACTGTGTTCCCAGCATCAATCTCACTGTTGCCAACATCCTCTCCAAATCAGGTAAGCCCAGGTCACATGACCCTCCGTTACCCGAGGTCATGTGACCCTCCATTTCCAGTGTGGCGCCTCCTGTGGACACACACTGAAAACACTGGTCTCCGTTGGTAAAACTCAGTGTATAACTCTTATTTCCCTCTGTCCCAGTGGAGCCGTACGCGGTGCTGAACTCGGCGCCCTCTGCTGGCAGTGAAAGGGTTCTGGTCTGCAGCGTCTACGGCTTTTTCCCCAAAGACATCACTGTGTCCTGGACCAACCACCAGCAGCTGCTGACCACTGGAGTGGCCAGTACTGACCCAATACCCGATGCAGACTGGTACTACCAACTGCACTCACAGCTGGAGTACTCCCCCAGGTACTGGACCAGGACCAGGACTGGACCAGGACTTCACCAGAACTAAACCAAGATTAAACCAGGTCTAACCCAGAACTAAACCAAGATTAAACCAGGACTGAACCAGGACTAAAAGTCTAAACGTCACGTCTTCTGTTACTGTCGTACACTAGTATCATTCAGCCCGTTCTTCTCTACTGCTCCACGTCTTTAACATGTCTCCACCACAAACACAAACAGGCTCAGGTCACACACAGCATCTGTCTGCCAACTCCAGACCTCTCCCTCCTCAACAACCAGGCTGTGACACGCATCGCACAGTCAGCAGGGACTCGGACCACCCGCTCCACACCCGCTCCACCCGCACCACCCGCTCCACCCGCTCCACCCGCACCACCCGCTCCACCCGCTCCACACGCTCCACCCGCACCACCCGCTCCACACGCTCCACACGCTCCACCCGCTCCCCGCTCCACCCCCGCTCCACCCGCTCCACCCTCGCTTTTCTCTGCTGCCCTCAGACCACAGATACAGAACACTCAGTGGAAGTGGGCATGCTTTAGTAAAAGTTTTGTCCCCTCTGCCCCTGCTGCTCTCAACAACATGTAACGTTCTTTATTGTGTGGTCAATGTTTTAATGTTTTTCTGTTGTACTGACGGAGTTTGTGGAAACAAATTTAAAGGTCGATCTATTAAACCAGGACTGAACCAGGACTAAACCAGGACTGAACTGGGGCAGGACTGAACCAAGGGGCTAAAAAACCAGGACTGAACCAGGACTATTAAACCAGACTACTAAACCAGGTCTAAACCAGGACTAAACCAGGTCTAGGACTAAACCAGGAAACCAGGACTAAACCAGGACTAAACCAGGTCTAAACCAGGACTAAACCAGGACTAAACCAGGACTGAAGGTCCAGGTCCAGGAAAACCAGGACTAAACCAGGTCTAAACCAGGACTAAACCAGGACTAAACCAGGTCTAAACCAGGACTAAACCAGGACTAAACCAGGACTAAACCAGGACTTTTCCGGGTCTTTCTCTGCAGCTCTGGGGACCAGATTTCCTGTGTGGTTGAACACATCAGTCTCAAAGATCCTCTGGTCCTGGACTGGGGTAAGTCCTGTGTGTCAGATGCCCTCCCGGCTCTATATTTAGTTTATAGTACAGTATAGTTGTAGTGAGCTGTACTGTCCCACAGAGGGCGCTCTCTCAGACGGGGACAGGACTAAGTTTGCCATTGGAGCGTCTGGTCTGGTCCTGGGTCTGGTTCTGTTTTTGGCCGGGTTCATCTTCTACAAACACAAGTCCAGAGGTGAGTGAACATAAAACACAGAACTTCACACAAAAACCATCAGCTCAAACTCAGACTCCATCATCCTTTTGTCACGGCTCATTTATGGAACAAACAAACAAAAACTGGACATTTAATCCGCAACATCTTTGGAAAATGGTCCAAACTCAGATCTGCCTCTGAACTTCTCACAATCCTTCAACAAACAGAAACATTTAGTTTATCTCCTCAGAAGAAGCAGCTGCAGCTCACCTCAGATTATTCACTTCAATCTGAGATTATGTGGGATTATTTTAATTCAAACAAGTCCAGAGATCAGACATCTTGTCCCTGTGTGTCCTTCTTGTCCCCGCGTGTCCTTCTTGTTCCCGTGTGTCCTTCTCGTCTCTAAACCTCTGTTCTTCTGTTTCAGGTCCTTCTGGTCGCTTGGGGTTCTTGATGGCTCCTCTTGTGTCTTGACGTTTGTCCCTGCGTGTCCTCCTCGTCCCTGCGTGTCCTCCTCGTCCCTGTCCCTTGTCTCTGCGTGTCCTTCTTGTCCCTGCGTGTCCTCCTCGTCCCTGTCCCTTGTCTCTGCGTGTCCTTCTTGTCCCTGCGTGTCCTCCTCGTCCCTGTCCCTTGTCTCTGCGTGTCCTTCTTGTCCCTGCGTGTCCTCCTCGTCCCTGTCCCTTGTCTCTGCGTGTCCTTCTTGTCCCTGCGTGTCCTTCTTGTCTCTGCGTGTCCTTCTTGTCTCTGCGTGTCCTTCTTGTCTCTGCGTGTCCTTCTTGTCTCTGCGTGTCCTTCTTGTCTCTGCGTGTCCTTCTTGTCTCTGCGTGTCCTTCTTGTCTCTGCGTGTCCTTCTTGTCTCTGCCTCCTTCTTGTCTTCTGTTTCTGTTTCAGGTTCTTCTGGTCGCTCGGGGTTCTTGATGGCTCCTCTTGTGTCTTGACGTTTGTCTCTGCGTGTCCTTCTTGTCTCCGTGTCCTTCTTGTCTCTGCGTCCGTGTCCTTCTCGTCTCCGCGTCCTTCTCGTCTCCGCGTCCTTCTCGTCTCCGCGTCCTTCTCGTCTCCGTGTCCTTCTTGTCTCTGCGTGTCCTTCTCGTCTCCGTGTTCTTCTCGTCTCCGTGTCCTTCTTGTCTCCGTGTCCTTCTTGTCTCCGTGTCCTTATTGTCTCTCCGCGTCCTTCTCGTCTCCGCGTCCTTCTCGTCTCCGCGTCCTTCTCGTCTCCGTGTCCTTCTTGTCTCTGTCGTGTCCTGTCTTCTCGTCTCCGCGTCCTTCTCGTCTCTGTGTCCTTCTTGTCTCTGCGTGTCCTTCTTGTCTCCGTGTTCTTCTCGTCTCTGCGTGTCCTTCTCTCGTCTCCGTGTCCTTCTCGTCTCCGTGTCCTTCTCGTCTCCGTGTCCTTCTCGTCTCTGTGTCCTTCTCGTCTCCGTGTCCTTCTCGTCTCCGTGTCCTTCTCGTCTCTGTGTCCTTCTCGTCTCCGTGTCCTTCTTCGTCTGCGTGTCCTTCTTGTCCTGCGTGTCCTTCTCGTCTCCGTGTCCTTCTCGTCTCTGTGTCCTTCTCGTCTCCGTGTCCTTCTCGTCTCCGTGTCCTTCTCGTCTCTGTGTCCTTCTCGTCTCCGTGTCCTTCTTCTCTTGCGTGTCCTTCTCGTCTCCGTGTCCTTCTCGTCTCTGTGTCCTTCTCGTCTCCGTGTCCTTCTCGTCTCCGTGTCCTTCTCGTCTCTGTGTCCTTCTCGTCTCCGTGTCCTTCTTGTCTCTGCGTGTCCTTCTCGTCTCCGTGTCCTTCTCGTCTCCTGTGTCCTTCTCGTCTCCGTGTCCTTCTGTCGTCTCCGTGTCCTTCTCGTCTCTGTGTCCTTCTCGTCTCCGTGTCCTTCTTGTCTCTGCTCCTCCTTCTCGTCTCCGTGTCCTTCTCGTCTCCGTGTCCTTCTCGTCTCTGTGTGTCTCCTGTCCTTCTCGTCTCCGTGTCCTTCTCGTCTCTGTGTCCTTCTCGTCTCCGTGTCCTTCTCGTCTCCGTGTCCTTCTCGTCTCTGTGTCCTTCTCGTCTCCGTGTCCTTCTTGTCTCTGCGTGTCCTTCTCTCGTCTCCGTGTCCTTCTCGTCTCTGTGTCCTTCTCGTCTCTGTGTCCTTCTCGTCTCCGTGTCCTTCTCGTCTCCGTGTCCTTCTCGTCTCTGTGTCCTTCTCGTCTCCGTGTCCTTCTTGTCTCTGCGTGTCCTTCTCGTCTCCGTGTCCTTCTCGTCTCTGTGTCCTTCTCGTCTCCGTGTCCTTCTCGTCTCCGTGTCCTTCTCGTCTCCGCGTCCTTCTCGTCTCCGCGTCCTCTCGTCTCCGTGTCCTTCTCGTCTCCGTGTCCTTCTCGTCTCTGTGTCCTTCTCGTCTCCGTGTCCTTCTTGTCATCTGGTGTTTTTTTGATCTTTATGTCTCAGTCTCTTAGGTCAGACTAAACCTGGAGGTTCAGGACTAAACTTCTGTTTCCTTTAATGTGTTACACAGATTATTCACACAAACCAAATGTAAAGATCATTATTGATCTGTTAAACTCTCCGTTTGTCTGTGTTTCTGGTGGAGGCTTTAATAAAAAATAAAAAAATCTCATTATAGTTTGTCCTGTCGCGAGACGTGAGAAAACACCAGACACGAAAACAAAGAAGAAATAATCTACAAATCAGAGCCACAAACTGAAAACACAGATTAACACGGTGCCTAATCCTCTGATTTCCTCGATCTCGAAATCGACGATACTTCGATACGGATAAACCGACTTCAGACAACTCCACAAATCCACAAAGTCAAGTCAGATTTATTCATGAAGCACATTTTAAAACACAGCCGTCCAAAGTGCTGCACAAAGACGAGAAAAATACAACCTAAAAACACAAAACGTGCAAAAATTCAAGAGAACAAAACAAATACAACTTTAAACAGCTCCACCTGCAGCTCCACCTGCAGCTCCACCTGCAACTCCACCTGCAACTCCATCTATAACTCCATCTATAACTCTGCCTGGACATTATTGTATGTGAGATTAATTGGATGTCACTAACAGTAACACATGTTCATGTCTCTTCTTCAGTGTTGATCAGCCTGATGCTCGTGGAAAGAAGCTGTTTCTGAGTCTGTTTGTGTGACTCCACATGCTGCAGAACCGTTTACCGCGTGGTAGGAGGGAGAACAGTCTGTGCTGGATGGTCGTGTCCTTGATGATACTGATGTCTCTCTTGGAGCAGTGTGATGTGGAGAAGTCCTGGATGGCTGGTAGTGGTGATCTGATGATCTTTTCAGCAGTCCTCACCACCGTCTGTAGAACCTCACAGACGAGGAACTTACTTCAGTGATAAAGTGCAACATAGAAACACACAAAAAAAACAACACACACTGAATAAATACAAATACAAATCAGGGCAGGAGGTAGAAGTATAAACAACAGCAGTGCATCATGGGATATTTAGTGCCCAGTGTTATGAAGTGTCCAGTTTAGTGCAGGTTTATGAAGTGTTCATGAGGGAAACAGCAGAGGAGAAGAAACTGTTCTTGTGACGAGAGGTTCTGGTCCTGATGGACCGTAGCCTCCTGCCAGAGGGAAGTGGCTGAAATAGTCCATGTCCAGGGTGAGAAGTGTCAGCTGCTGTACGACCTGCTCCACCCGAGTCCTGGAGACGTACAGGTCCTGGAGAGATGGAGGCTGCAGCCAATCACCTTCTCAGCAGAGCACAATGTGCTGCAGTCTCTGTCTGTCCCTGTGGCCCCAGAGAACCACACAGTGATGGAGGAGGTGATGGAGGAGGTGATGGAGGAGGTGATGGAGGAGGTGAGGATGGACTCAGTGATGGAGGAGGTGAGGATGGAGGAGGTGATGGCCGTGTAGAACTGCACCATCATCTGGACCGGCAGCTTGTCTTTCCTCAGCTGCTGCAGGAAGTACATCCTCTGCTGGACTTTCTTGATGAGGAGCTGATGGTCGGCTCCCACTTGAGGTCCTGGGTGATGCAGGGGCCCAGGAAGCGGAAAGAGTCCACGGTGGTGATGGGGGAGTCGGTCAAGGCGAGGGGGAGGCAGGGGGGCTGTGACTTTCCTGAAGTCCACAATCATCTCCACTGTCTTCTGGGCGCCTGATATTGTGCCAAACCTTTACAGATCGTGTCGTGTGGAAGAAGCAGAGACAAAATGAAGCGAGTGGCGTGTTAAATTAGTCACTCAGAATTGGTGAGTGTTTGCTTCTTTAGGGCTAACTCGGCGCTAGCCGCGCTACAGGCAATTTCTATAGTTAGCTTAGCATTAGCTTAGCATTAGGCGCCGAAATCCCGCGAGAACTCAGAGCGGTTCATATAAAGGGGATTCATATAAGGCAGTGATAAAATTTACATATTTCTGCTATTATATGCAGGGGTCACAGGTGGTTCAGGGAGGGGCCCAAATAAGGCACTCGGAGAATTTGTGTGAACTTTCTTGCAAATAACCCCTGAGATTATTGAAAAAAAACACAGAGTTTTGGACAGAGCCAAAATGTCTGACTAAGGTTCCCTGTAGATCGGTGGCACCGGTCGCATGTTGGAGAAAAGTTGGGGCATATTTTGGATAAGTGTGATTTTGTAGAATAAACCCAGTGAACACGTTACTCTGTATGAGACTGAGCCACATGTGGAAGACTCATGTTCACGTGTTAAAATCTGTGACCACAGCTCATCACAGTCTCACCAAGATCTCCCTCCCAAAGAACTTTTATCGAGTCAAGAGAATCTGAGCCAATAACCCAGAGACCGAAGAACGACAGAGACCCTTTCAAGGAAGAAGTGGAGAAAAGCAAAGAATCAAAAGCAGAATCTTCAGGTAAGTTTGAAATGAAGGGAAGCTGCAGTTAACAAAACTGTGAGAGAAAAGAGGATGAGGAGAGTGAAGCTGATGAAAGAGGGCACATCTGGTAGTCGTCTCCTCTCTCCTCCCTCTTTCTCCTCCCTCTTTCTCCTCCTTCTCTCTCCTCCTCATGTGTTTTTATTGCTGACAATGGACTGAAAAGTCTTGCATTCTTCCTGTGAGTGGGCTCGCCTCTCCACAGATCTGACCTGTAACTTCACAAGTATTTTTATGATTGTGTGAGACCTGCTGAAAAGACTGAGGTTTATTTAATTATAAATAAACATTTCCAAAGTGATTTTTGTACAGATTTGCTGTATTTTACACAGAGGAGGGTGAGTCTGTCAGAGACACTGAGGAGCCAGGAGACCAGACCCTAAACCCAGGGAGCAGAGTGTGAGTGAAGGTGGTGTTGAAGGTGGTGTTGAAGGTGTGGAGGTGGGTCAGTTGGTCAGAGGAGACTGTGTAGAAGGACAGAGATCCAGCAGGACAGTCCACAAACACTGAGACTGTCCCAGAAGAGGAGGAGCAGGACTGAGGGAGGCGGGTTGGTTTGTTATTATGCCAACAGAAAGAAACCAGCTTCAGAACAGAGCAGACTCCAGGACTGATCATTGAGTCCAAACAAACAGTCATGGCTGCGTCGTTTCCTTCTGATTCTTCTATAAGACACTGATATATCAACCCTTCCACTCCACTCGACCTCCCAGTAACAGCGACCAGTCAGACCAGTGGAACACAGGATCTGATGCCAGGTCTCATATCTGTCCTGATGATCTGGATACAGCTGCTCCTCCGTCACATGTGTCGCCGTCTTGTTGTTTTCAGACAGTTTGAGTTTTCTGTGAGCTGTGTTTGGATCCAGAGTGAGATCACAGAAATCTGATGGAGAGAAGACACAACACAGCAGCAGTTAGTCCCATGTGAGACACACATTTAATTATAGTTTAATATGGAAAAATCTATTCATGAAACATGGATTTAAAGTCAATTATTTATCATGAATGTATTGTTGTTATTATGATTTTATTTCTGGTGCTCCTCCTTTGCTCCAGCAGCAGTAGTTCTGATGGGGCTTGGTGCTCCTCCTTTGCTCCAGCAGCAGTAGTTCTGATGGGGCTTGGTGCTCCTCCTTTGCTCCAGCAGCAGTAGTTCTGATGGGCTTGGTGCTCCTCCTTTGCTCACAGGGGCTGAGACATGTGGCTCTGTGTTTTCAGGAGCTTGTTCACAGCTTCTGTCCTTTTGCCAGTGTTTGTGTGATATCTGTTGTTGTTCTAGTGATGAGGAGGACTGGCAGCAGAGGCACAGCTCAGAGGAGAACAGGGGATTGGTTTAAATCCACTGTCTCCAGAAGAAGAATGAAGATCACTGTTGTACATGTTTGAGCTGAAACATGAGTGCAGTTACACAGCTCCAGACTGGACTCTTCAGGATCTGCTTTAAGAAGAACTCTGGATTCAGTCGTGGACACAGCTGTGGACCTCACAGTCTGAGTCTCTCACACAACAATATATCTTCTATGTGAGGCTCCTGGGACCATGCCTTTTATACATTTAAATAAGTGTCTGTTTCAAAATGGAGTTAAATCACACTTACACTTTCTGAGTCCTGGAGTTAACCACTGAGCTCCAGCAGGGTCCAGTCTGAAACACAAGACATCAGACTGAAAACATCAGACATGAAACATCAGACTGAAAACATCAGACTGAAACATCAGACTGAAACATCAGACTGAAACATGAGTCTTAAACACATGAGTGTGAAACATGAAGTGTTTTTAAAGTTTCAGGTTTGTTGTGATGTTTGTCTCCTCCTGATGTAGACTTTATATTCTCCATGTTCACTGCTGCTTTATATTGTCTTTGGAAATACATTTGACTTTATAGACTCAGGTCAAAGTTCATGTCTTTGCTCAGACTCTAATGACCAACCCATCTATCCATCCATTTTCTTCCGCTTATCCGGGGCCGGGTCGCGGGGACATCAGTCTAAGCAGGGACTCCCAGACTTCCCTCACCCCAGACACGTCCTCCAGCTCCTCTGGTGGGACCCCAAGGCGTTCCCAGGCCAGAGAGACATAGTCCCTCCAGCGTGTCCTGGGTCTTCCCCGGGGCCTCCTCCCGGTGGGACATGCCCAGAACACCTCCCTAGGGAGGCGTCCAGGAGGCATCCTGAGCAGATGCTCGAGCCTCAGCTGGTTCCTCTCGACGTGAAGGAGCAGCGGCTCTACTCCGAGCTCCTCCCGTGTGACTGAGCTCCTCACCCTGTCTCTAAGGGAGTGCCCAGCCACTCTGTGGAGGAAACTCATTTCGGCCGCTTGTATCTTGATCTTGTCCTTTCAGTCATGACCCAGAGTCATGACCATAGGTGAGGGGAATGTAGATTGAGGTAAATCGAGAGCTTTGCCTTTTGACTCAGCTCCTTCTTTACCACAACAGACCGATACAGCGACCGCATCACTGCAGACACTGCAGGCAAAATCTCACCACCCACCCAGAGAGGGCAAACCACCTTTTTCTGGTCGAGAACCATGGCCTCAGATTTGGAAGAGCTGATTCTCATCCCAGCCGCTTCACTCTCGGCTGCAAACCGCCCCAGTGCTGCAGGTCCTGGCTCAAAGAAGCATCAGGACAACATCATCTGCAAACAGCAGAGATGAGATCCTGTGGTTCCTGAACCAGACCCCCTCCAGCCCCTGACTGCGTCTCGAAATTCTGTCCATAAATATAATGAACAGAACCGGTGACAAAGTGCAGCCCTGGCGGAGTCCAACATGCACCGGGAACAAGTCTGACTCACTGCAGAGAACACAGCTCCTGCTCCAGTCATACAGGGACCGGACAGCCCTTAGCAAAGGGCCCCGGACCCCATACTCCCAGAGCACCCCCCAAAGGACACCACGAGGGACACGGTCGAATGCCTTCTCCAGATTCACAAAACACATGTGGACTAGTTGGACAAATTCCCATGAACTCTCAGGCACCCAATGGAGAGTATAGAGCTGGTCCAGTGTTCCACGACCAGGACGAAAACCACACTGCTCCTCCTGAATCCGAGGTTCGACTATCAGTCGGATTCTCCTCTCCAGTCCCTGGAATAGACCTTACTGGGAAGGCTGAGGAGTGTGATTCCCCTATAATTGGAACACACCCTTCGGTCCCCCTTCTTATACAGAGGGACCACCACCCCGGTCTGCCAGTCCACAGGTACTGTCCCCGACCGCCACGCGATGTTGTAGAGACGTGTCAGCCAAGACAGCCCCACAACATCCAGAGACTTGAGGTACTCGGGACGGATCTCATCAACGCCCGGAGCCTTGCCACCGAGGAGCTTGCCAACCACCTCAGTGACTTCGGCCAGGGTGATGGACGAGTCCGCCTTCGGGTGCCCAGTTTCTGCTTCCTCCTTGGAAGACGTCACAGTGGGATTGAGGAGATCCTCATAGTATTCCTTTCCATCGTCCGACAACATCCCCAGTCGAGGTCAGCAGCTCTCCACCCGCACTGTAAACTGTGTTGGTGAAGCACTGCTTCCTCCTCCTGAGGCGCCGGACAGTTTTGCCAGAATTTCTCTGAGGCCATCCAATAGTCCTCCTCCATGGCCTCCCCGAACTCCTCCCAACCCCGAGGTTTTGCCTCCACGACAGCACGAGCCGTGGCACTCTTGGTCCACCGATACCTGTCAGCTGCCTCAGGAGTCCCACAAGCCAACAAGGCTCGATAGGACTCCTTCAGCCTGACGGCATCCCTTACTTCCGGTGTCCACCACCGGGTTCGGGGGTTGCCGCCACGTCGACAAGCACCGCAGACCTTATGACCACAGCTACGAGCAGCTGCGTCAACAATAGAAGTGGAGAACATGGCCCACTCGGAGTCCATGGCTCCAACCTCCCCCGGGATCAGAGAGAAGCTCTCCCGGAGGTGCGAATTGAAGACCCCCCTGACAGAAGGCTCCACCAGACGTTCCCAACAGACCCTCACGATACGCTCGGGTCTGTCAGGTCTATCCGACTTCCTCCTCAGCCAGCGGATCCAACTCACCACCAGGTGGTGCTCTGCAGCTCTGCCCCTCTCTTCACCCGAGTGTCCAAAACACGCGGCCGGAGGTCAGATGACACGACTACAAAGTCGATCATCGACCTCCGACCTAGGGTGTCCTGGTGCCACGTGCACTGATGGACCTTGTGTTTGAACATGGTGTTTGTTATGGACAAACTGTGACACAGAAGTCCAATAACAAAACACCACTCGAGTTCAGATCAGGGAGGCCGTTCCTCCCAATCACGCCCCTCCAGGTGTCACTGTCGTTACCCACATGGGCGTTGAAGTCCCCCAGGAGAACAACGGAGTCCCCGGTGGGTGCACTGTCTAGTACCCCCCCCCAAGGACTCCAAGAAGGCCGGGTACTCTGCACTGCTGTTTGGCCCGTAGGCGACACAACAGTGAGAGACCTGTCCCCGACCCGAAGGCGCAGGGACGTGACCCTCTCGTTCACCGGGGAGAACTTTAACACGTGGCGGCTGAGCTGTGGGGCAATGAGCCCACACCAGCTCGCCGCCGCTCCCCGCGGGCAACACCAGAGAAATGGAGAGTCCAGCCCCTCTCAAGGAGTTGGGTTCCAGAGCCCAAACTGTGTGGAGGCGAGGCCGACTATATCTAGTCGGTAACGCTCAACCTCCCGCACAAGCTCAGGCTCCTTCCCCCCAGCGAGGTGACATTCCATGTCCCCAGAGCAAGTCTCCATGTCCGGAGATCCGGTCGTTCAGGTCCCTGCCGTTGACTGCCGCCCAGATCTCTCTGCACCAGCCCTGTAAGGGTGGTGGTGGGTCCATGTGAGGACGGTCCCACGTTGCTCCTTCGGGCTGAGCCCGGTCGGGCCCCGTGGGGAAAGGCCCGGCCACCAGGCGCTCGCTGTCGAGCACCCACCCCAGCCCTGGCTCTCCGGGGACGCCGGTCTGGGCGATGTATCGAACCTTTCTCTTTTACTCATCATGAGGGTCTTCTGAACCGCTCTTAGTCTGACCCATCTCCCTGGAACTGTTTGCCATGGGTGACCTTACCAGGGGCATGATGCCCCCGACAACTAGAGTCGCAGGATCATTCGGGCACTCAAACCCCTCCACCACGTTAAGGTGGCAGTTCAGGGAAGGGCCAACCCTCTGCTTTTTAAAGTCCCATATTATGTAAAAGTGACTTTTTCAGCTCCATGTTCTAATGCTGTTTCCTCCTCACAAACAAACCTGGAGTTGGGTTTGTTTCATTGACACAGGTTAGAGGAATAATTTATTATTAGTCTATGAAGCTCAAAATGCTCTGTTCCACCTTGTGATGTCATGAAGTGGTGTTTTTTAAAGTTAACAGCTCCTTTAATCTTTGTTCAGTAGAGACTGGTAATCCAACCACAACAATCAAGGACTGGATCTATCAGAACTGAACCCGGACTAAACAAGGACTGAACCAGGTCTGAATCAGGACTAAACCAGGACTCCAGCAGGATCATAGTGATCAAAGGAGCAGCAGACGACACAGGACAAGCTCAGGACTTAGGTGTATGTCTGTATATATCTCCTCATCCTCAACTCCCACGTGCTCAGGTTAGAGACCCAGTCCTGTCAGAACCCCACCCCGAGTCCTGTCAGAACCCCACCCTGAGTCCTGTCAGAACCCACCCCCGAGTCCTGTCAGAACCCCACCCCGAGAGAACCCCACCCCGTCCTGTCAGAACCCCACCCCGAGTCCTGTCAGAACCCCACCCCGAGTCCTGTCAGAACCCACCCCGAGTCCTGTCAGAACCCCACCCTGACCCTGGTCCTGTCAGAACCCCACCCTGAGTCCTGTCAGAACCCACCCTGAGTCCTGTCAGAACCCCACCCCGAGTCCTGTCAGAACCCCACCCCGAGTCCCCCACCCCCGAGCCTGCACAGTGACCCTCAGATCCAGACTGAGACCAGGAGAAGGACCAGGTCTAAACCCAAGATCCAGGACTCAGCCGAACCCCATCCAGCTCTGGAACAGTCCTGACACCTCTGTCTATAAGACTCAACAGGGGAAATATACAGGGACAAATACTACTACAAATACTACTATAAATACTACTATAAATACTACTACTACTGAACTTTGTGCCAGTTCACGATTCTTGTGAGGCCCAGTAATTACAGAGATATGACCCATAAACCAGGTCAAACATCTGGACCAATGCAGATGGAGCTGGGAGTCTCCTGAGGGTTGGTGGTTCCTCTGCCTTTGTGCCTAAAGGCCTCACCTCCAGTGTGCTGCTGTGTGTGTGGTTGTGCCTGAGACAGACAGCAGGGGGCAGTCTCACCTGACAGACAGCAGGGGGCGCTGGTCCTGTAGAGCGGTCAGGAGCTCTGCTGAGGGTCCTGGATGGTTGTAGCTCAGGTCTAACTCTCTCAGGTGGGAGGGGGCGGAGCTCAGAGCTGAGGCCAAAGCAGCTCCGCCCCTCTGTGAGACCAGACATCCAGACAGCCTAAAGACACAGCATTACACTCATGTGGACACAAGGGGGCAGAGTGCATCATGGAAGCATCTCACCTGAGAGTCTCCAGTCTGCAGGGGGCGCTCTTCAGTCCAGAACACAGCAGCTCCACTCCTGAGTCCTGGAGGTCGTTGTGACTGAGATCCAGGTGTGTGAGACTGGAGGAGCTGAGGACTGAGGACAGAGCTTCACAGCTTCTCTCTGACAGGTTACAGCTGCTCAGTCTGGAGAGAGAAAACATAGTTTATGTAGAAGTTGAATCAAACCATCCTCTGTCAAACAAAGTTACTCACAGAGCTTTGTTGGAGGCCTTGACCACTGGCAGCAGCCTCAGGAGAGCCTCCTCTGAAGCAGAGTATTTCTTCAGCTCAAACTGGTCCAGATCTTCTTCTGATGACAGTAAGATGAAGACCAGAGCTGACCACTGAGCAGGAGAGATTCCAACTTTAGACAGACGTCCTTTCCACAGGTACTGTTGGATCTGCTTCACCAGAGAACGCTCATTCAGTTCATTCAGACAGTGGAGCAGGTTGATGCTCCTCTCTGCAGACACATCCTCACTCAGCTTCTTCTTGATGTACTTAGCTGTTTCCTGATTGGTCTGAGAGCTACTTTCCGTCTGTGTCAGCAGACCTTGTAGAAGGCTCTGATTGGTCGACAATGAAAGACCCAAGAGGAAGCGGAGGAGCAGGTCCAGGTGTCCATTTGGACTCTGTAAGGCCTGGTCCACAGCTGTCTCATAAAATTCCATTGATGTTTTTTTCTCAGAGAGCACGTTGATCCCAGTGTTGCAGAAGGTCAGATGCACATGAAGAGCAGCCAGAAACTCCTGCACACTCAGATGGATGAAGCAGTAGACCTTGTCCTGGTACAGGCCTGGCTCCTCTCTAAAGACCTGTGTGAACACTCCAGAGTACACTGAGGCCGCTGCAGCGTCCAGCCCACACTCTCTCAGGTCACACTCGTAGAAGATCAGGTTTCCTTTCTGCAGCTGCTCAAACGCCAATTTTCCCAGAGACTCCACCATCTTCCTGGTCTCTGGAATCCAGTGTGAGTCTGTCTCAGATGTTCCTTCTTCAATTTTGATGTTCTTGACTTTGGCCTGAACCACCAGGAAGTGGATGTACATCTGAGTCAGGGTCTTGGGTAGCTCTCCTCTCTCTCTGCTTTTCAACACATGCTCCAGGACTGTGGCAGTGATCCAGCAGAAGATCGGCATGTAGCACATGATGTGGAGACTTCTGGACCTCTTGATGTGAGAGATGACTGTGTCGGCCTCGTCTCTGAACCTCTTCCTGAAGTACTGCTCCTTCTGTGGGTCGGTGAACCCTCTGATCTCTGTCACCATGGAGACACACTCAACAGGGATCTGATTGGCCGCCGTGGCTCGCGTGGTTATCCAGAGGCGAGCAGAGGGAAGCAGGCTCCCCCTGATGAGGTTCACCAGCAGCACGTGCAGTGAGGAGAACTCTGTGGGGTCGGTCAGGGCCTTGGTTTTGGTGAAGTCCAGAGGAAGTCTGCACTCGTCCAGACCGTCAAAGATGAAGAGCACCTGGAGGTCTTCAAAGCTGCAGAGTTCTGTTTGTGTTTGACTAAAGAAGTGATGAACAAGTGTCACCAAGCTGAAGCTTCTCTCCTTCAGCACATTGAGTGCTCTGAAAGTGAACGGGAACAGCAGATGTATGTCCTGGTTGGTTTTGCTTCAGCCCAGTCCAGACTGAACTTCTGAGTGAGCACTGTTTTCCCAATGCCAGCCACTCCCTTTGTCAGCACTGTTCTGATTGGTCCATGTGTGTGAGCTGGGCCTTTAAACATGTCTTCACATGCGATGGGTGTCTCTGCTGGGTCTGGTTTCCTGGAGGCTGTTCCATGTGTCTGACCTCATTCCCTGGTTGACCTCTGAAGACCCTCCCTCTGTGATGTAGAGCTCTGTGTAGATCTGATTCAGAAGGGTGGGGTTTCCTGCTTTAGCGATGCCCTCAAACACACACTCAAACTTCTGCTGCAGGTTAGACTTCAGTTTACGTCGATAAACTCCAGAATAACTCCCTGAATGAAGACAACAGATACAGGCCTGAGTCTCAGAGAATATAAAAACGACTGTGAGAACCTTGTTAAATGTGTTAAATGGTCCTACTGCTCCTCAGACGCTCAGCCAGCTCCTTCTGCTTCATCCTCCTCAGGAAGTTCAGTGTGATCTTCAGAACAGCCTCACTGCTGCTCCTCTGCTCTTCATCCTCATCCTCCTCAGGCTCTAAGCATTCTGGGTAATCTGTACTCAGAACCTTGTGGAGCCTCTTCAGCTCCTTCTGGACAAAAGTGAAGATGTCCTCCTCCAGAAGCTGAACAGACACATTATAAACAACACAAATGCAGTCAGTGTCAGATCTGTGTGGAACAAGTTCTCATCCATCTGAACATTTACAAACTTTAGTGACAGACCTTAAATATGGAGTCCAGCTGTGTCTGATGGTGCTGACCACTGGAGACCTCTGGACCCTGCTGCTCCACTCTGTGAGAGAGACTCATCAAACACTTATGTTCATTTAAACTGTTTTATTCAACACTTGTGTAAACTCACGGGTCTGTGGCAAAATTAAGTGGAGGATTCATAGACCAGTCACTCCTGAGGGACTCACAGATGGGACCAGGTTCAGATGGAGGATGTTTCTGATGGATCCTGAGACACAGAAGAAAACTGTCATGATCCACGCATTTTGTTCCTGTTTTGCCTCCTGTGTCCTCCTCACCCCCTCCCTCTCCTGTCTGACTCCGGAGCTGGGCGGAGCTCTGGTCCCGCCTCCTCGCACCTGCAGCTCGTCAGCGCTGATCGACACCACCTGGGGCGAATAAATGGGACCGGCTCCAGTCACTCGGTGCAAGTCCGTCCGCGTGACAAACGTGAATGCTCCTGCTCTACCTTTTGATTGTTACTTACCGTTTCTTGTACTTACTGGATTTTTGATGCTCCTGCAGACTCCTGCTCTCGGATTACCCCGCTCCTGCGCCTCCGGCTTCACTCCTGCCTCCCGCCTCGTCGTCCTGGTACAGTCCTGCCTTGTCTTCACTGCTCTGTTACCTGCACTCTGCTCACGGCCCCCGCTCTTCTGACCTACCTGCACCTCGTCCTGGCTCCACGTCCCGCTCCTGTGTCCCGGCTCCTCGTCTCCTGTTCCTGCGCACCTCATGCCCCTGTCCGTTTGATCGTACTTTTCACTATTGTAAAATAAACACTGTTAAAACCGCTCCGAGTCTGTACTTTTGGTCCGCTTCACACCCCATTACGACAGAACGGACTTGCCAACATGGACCAAACAGACTCGAGTGCGGCCCGACGCTTCAACAAGCATTTTCACACCAGGGAGCAATAATTGGGCGGCATGATCAGACAATTCAGACTCTCGTTGAGCAGAACCAGAACCTTTCGCAGCAGGTGCTCCAACTCAGCAATCAAGTCGCTGCGCTGCTCACTCCCCCGCCCTCGGCTCCGGCCACCGCTGCCCCTGTTGGAGCCGTACCACCGAGCCAGCCGGAATCGAGGGGAACGGATCCAGAGCCGTACTCAGGTCAGCCCGGCCTCTGCCGGGGTTTTCTCTTTCAGTGCAGATCAATGTTCCAGCAGCGCCCCGGCCGCTTCATATCGGCCGCGGCGAAAATACGCTATATCTGCAGGCTACTGAGGGGGAGAGCTCTACAGTGGGCCGAGGCCAGGTTTTCCAGAACTTTGTTGGAGTCTATAACTTTTGAACACTTTTTGAGTGAATTTGAACTGGTGTTTGGCCATCCGCATTATCAGGCGGACGCCACCTCGCGGCTACTGACTCTCGCTCAGGGAACTAAGCCGGTTGCGGATTATACCGTTGAATTCTGGACATTAGCAGCAGAGGTGGACTGGACCGACAGCGCGTTAAAGGCTGTATTTTTCAATGGATTAAACGAACAATTGAAGGACGAGTTGGCATCCCGGGACGAGCCCTCGGATCTCCGGGCCCTCATCTCTCTCACCAGCCGGATTGACCAGCGCCTCCAGACTCGACGGAGGGAGAGACGGCGTCCATCTGCCCGGATCGAGGGACACCGCTCTCCAGCCCGAACCGAGGTGCGCCTGCCTACGTCAGCGGGCGAGGAACCAATGCAGCTGGGACGGGCCCACCTGACCGAGGAGGAACGCTTCCGTCGCCGGCGTGCCGGGGAGTGCCGGGGAGTGCCTCTATTGCGGGACCAGAGGCCACTACATCACCGCGTGTCCGGTCCGGCCAAAAGAGCAGGCCCGCCAGTAGCACTGGGAGTACTGGCGGGTCAGCACTCCGTCCCAGGGGAGGATAACCAGTTCCGGCTTCAGGGGTCCCTCTGTTTTCGTTCTGAGACCATCCCTGTTTTAGCCCTAGTGGACTCCGGGGCCGAGAAGGATTTTATGGACCGCGCCTTGGCCGAGCAGTGGGGGATCCGCATGGACCCGCTGGAGCACCCCCTCTCGGCCTTAGCCCTTAATGGACAGGTTTTAGCTCGGGTCACCCATGTCACCGAACCCATTGCGCTAGTGCTGTCCGGGAACCATCACGAAACGCGGCGGTTTCACCTCATCTCGTCCCCGTCTTCGTCATTGGTGCTGGGCTACCCCTGGCTCCGGGCTCATAACCCCGTTATAGACTGGGCCCGGAAGAGGGTGGCCGGGTGGAGCCCAGTCTGCCACGCTCAGTGCCTTCAGTCTGCGCTCTCCCCCGCTGGGGAGGCTAACCCTGCCTCGGACCCCTCGCAGGACGCGCCGGACCTCTCTTCCGTGCCCGAGGACTATTATGATTTTAAAGACGTTTTTAGTAAAAGTCATGCGCTTTTGTTACCGCCACACCGCCCGTACGATTGCGCCATAGATCTCCTGCCTGGAGCCCCCCTTCCGTCCAGTCGTTTGTACAATTTGTCCCGCCCAGAACAAGAGACTACGGAACAGTACATAAGAGACTCGTTAAACGCGGGGATTATCCGCCCGTCCTCCTCGCCAGTGGGCGCCGGCTTCTTTTTCGTGGCTAAAAAGGACAAGACACTCCGTCCCTGCATTGACTATCGGGGTCTCAATAATATCACGGTCAAAAATAAGTATCCCCTGCCACTTCTGGACTCCGCGTTCACCCCTGTTCACGGCTCCACGGTTTTTACTAAGCTCGACCTGCGTAACGCGTACCACCTGGTTCGAATTAGGGAGGGGGACAAATGGAAAACCGCATTCAAAACCCCACTCGGACATTTTGAATATCTAGTAATGCCCTTCGGTCTTACCAACGCCCCGGCGGTTTTCCAGGCCCTCATTAATGATGTCCTCCGGGACTTCTTGAACCGGTTTGTGTTTGTTTATCTTGATGATATTCTGATTTTTTCTCAGTCCCTGCAGGAACATCGCCATCACGTTCGTCTCGTCCTCCAGCGCCTCCTCGAAAACAAACTCTACGTCAAGGCCGAGAAATGCGAGTTCCATTCTGATAAGGTCAGCTTCCTGGGGTTTGTAATCGGGAGGGGGCAGATCAAAGCAGACCCGGAGAAGATAAAAGCCGTCACGGAGTGGCCAGCCCCTACGAACCGAAAGCAGTTACAGCGCTTTATCGGGTTCGCCAACTTCTACCGGCGGTTTATCCGGGATTTTAGCCGGGTCATAGCCCCCCTTACCAAACCCTCTTCTCAGTTTTCTTGGTCCCCCGCAGCTCAGGCAGCCTTCAGCAAGCTCAAGGACCTCTTCACGTCCGCACCCATCCTCCACCAACCGGACCCCACACACCAGTTCATCGTGGAGGTGGACGCCTCGGACACGGGCGTGGGGGCTGTCCTGTCTCAAAGATTTGGACCACAGAACCGGCTGTACCCCTGCGCATTCTTCTCCCGTCGATTATCCCCCGCCGAGAGAAACAACGACGTCGGAGACCAAGAGCTTCTGGCGATGAAGCTCGCCTTGGAGGAGTGGCGCCATTGGCTTGAGGGGGCGGAACTACCATTCCTGGTGTGGACAGACCACAAGAACCTGGCCTACATCCAGTCCGCCAAACGTCTCAACTCCCGCCAAGCCCGCTGGTCACTCTTCTTCAGTCGCTTCAACTTCACTCTCACCTACCGTCCAGGATCCCGGAACGTCAAACCCGACGCCCTGTCCCGCCAGTTTGCCCAACATGAGAACGCCGACGGCCCAGAGTCCATAGTTCCGCCCTCCTGCCTAGTCGCCGCAGTCCATTGGGAAATAGAAGACCTGGTCCGCGCAGCACAAGCCACCACCCCAGACCCAGGTAACGGACCTCCTGGCATGACTTTTGTCCCTGATACCGTCCGTTCCCAGGTGCTGCAGTGGGTCCACGGCTCCAAATTTTCCTGCCACCCAGGGGCCAGCCGCACCCTTTCCCTGCTGATTTTCACCGTGTGTCTGCATGCTGTTCACATCTCTGTCCTCGTGTCTCTGCTGTGCTTCCTGCCCGTGTCCTGCCCGTGTCCTGCCCGTGTTCTGCCCGTGTTCTCCGACCCTGTCTCCCGGTACCGGCTGTGTTCCCGTATCGTGTGTTCCCTGCATCTCTGGACCCTGACCTGCTCCCAGCTCCTCGTATGTTCTCCCGTCACCTGTTTCGTCTTGTTCTGTCAATAAACACCCTTAATCTTTGGTCCACCTCACACCCCACATTACGACAGAACGACCTGGCCACTACGGACCAAGCAGACTCGGGGCCGACAGAACACGGACTCACTCTCCCGCCTGCCCTGTGTACCTGCCTACCGTGTGTACCTGCCTGTTTTCCGCTCCCCGCCTGGTTCTGTCCTGACCTGTCCGCTCCGGTGCAGCTCCGCTGGACATCGTCTTCCGTCCAAGGACCTCATCGCGTCTTCTCCCCTCACGGACTGTTGTTGCTCCGCCGGACATTGTCTTCCGTCCAGGGATCGCCTCACGTCTGCTACCCCTCATTCAGACCGCTGTAGCTCCGCTGGACACAGCCTTCCGTCTAGGGACCTCTACATGTCTGCTACCCCTTATCTGGACTGTTGCGGCTCCACTGGACATTGTCTTCCGTCCAGGGACGTCCTCATGTCCTTGTTTTTATCCGGGCCGATGTAGCTCTGCTGGACACTGTACTCCACCCAGGGACCTCGTCGTGCCTCCTTGATCCTCGTCCTGACCTTCGTCCTGATCCTCGTCCTGCTCCTTGCCCTGTACCTCGCCGTGAGCGGACCCCGTTTTCTATACATTTTTTTTCCCTCCTCAAGGCCCCCTCCACCCTCCCGACTTGGTCTAGCTCCTTAGGGGGGGGGGGGTGTACTGTCATGATCCACGCATTTTGTTCCTGTTTTGCCTCCTGTGTCCTCCTCACCCTCTCCCTCTCCTGTCTGACTCCGGAGCTGGGCGGAGCTTTGGTCCCGCCTCCTTGCACCTGTAGCTCGTCAGCGCTGATCGACACCACCTGGGGCGAATAAATGGGACCGGCTCCAGTCACTCGGTGCAAGTCCGTCCGCGTGACAAACGTGAATGCTCCTGCTCTACCTTTTGATTGTTACTTACCGTTTCTTGTACTTACTGGATTTTTGATGCTCCTGCAGACTCCTGCTCTCGGATTACCCCGCTCCTGCGCCTCCGGCTTCACTCCTGCCTCCCGCCTCGTCGTCCTGGTACAGTCCTGCCTTGTCTTGTCTTCACTGCTCTGTTACCTGCACTCTGCTCACGGCCCCCGCTCCTCTGACCTACCTGCACCTCGTCCTGGCTCCACGTCCCGCTCCTGTGTCCCGGCTCCTCGTCTCCTGTTCCTGCGCACCTCATGCCCCTGCCCGTTTGATCGTACTTTTCACTATTGTAAAATAAACACTGTTAAACCGCTCCGAGTCTGTACTTTTGGTCCGCTTCACACCCCATTACGACAAAAACACACTTCAGTCAGTGACTCTTCTTAACACTTGTGTTCACCTCACTCCAGAATCCATCATCACAACTACGTCTTTTGGTTCTTCTGTGGTTCAGTTTTCACACAAACACAAACAGCTGTCCACACTGTTGTTATAAAGACGTGTCAGACCTGCACAGGCTGGAAAAGCTGTGGAATTATTCATGATATTGATATTTTTACATTATGTTTTGTTTGTTTTGTGAGTTTAATGTCTTTCTTATTCTGTGAAGCTCTTTGAATGACTTTGTGTGTGAATTGTGTTATAATAAACTTGTCTGTTTGTCTGGGCCGTGACAGTTTTATCTGAATTATTAAAGTCAGTTTCTTTCTTCTTTTCCTGAGAGAAGTTTGTCGACTGTTTTATTTGAATCCAGTTTCAGATCAGAAGTGTCTCTGTTGTATAAACACAGTCGTTAAAGGCCTGTGACTTGAGCAGGTCCAGTGGGTGATGGGTCTGGACTAGGATCTCATAGAAGGACTTTTGTAGGACAAAGACATAAGTGTGTTGCATTTCCTGCTGCTGCTGAGACGAGCATGAAGTTCCTCCTCACAGTCACAGAGTCGTCTGCAGCTCTTACACTTATGTTGAGTTTAATACAAAACACAAGTCGTCCATATCATTCTAAAAAGTCTGTGAACATAAAGTCCTGACATTATGAGGTGAGTCTGACTTACTCTGGACCATCTTCTCTTTTAAAGTCTACATATCGTCTCATAGAGGCATCACTCTTGACTGAGGCCCTGGCCCCAGGAGCAGGTCTGTGGACACAGATGGAGCAGTGGCTTTAGTCTGAGCTCATGGAGAACAGTGGTGGAGTGTTAGTGATCCTCTCTTACCTGTGAGCTTTTATAGGGGGCGGGGCTCCGTACTCTCTGGTGTCTCTCTGATCCATGCTCAGTCCAGGGTCATGTGATCTCAGACCCTCAGGAGGAGCCGACGCCTGAAGCCCACTGCAAAAAGTCCACTCGAAAATCAAACATGTGTAAACATGTAAATCCAGACAGAACTTTCTACGACTCAAGAAAACCTCACAACTAAATACAGCAGAACAAAAAGACCAAATGTGATGAAATATTAAATCACTAAAAATGAAAAAGTCACAGAATGAACCAAAAGACACGACCAAAACCAAAGAAAGTCTCATTTTAGGTGAATCCACAGCCCAAAAGTCCAACTCACTGCCAGAAGACGATTAAAGCAAATCTTTATAAATATGTGTCAAATAAAAGTCATTTAAAACCATTAAAACCACAAATATGTCTATTCAGCAACCACATCTATAACCAGGAAATAAACAGGAAATAAACAGGAAATAAACAGGAAATAAACAGGAAATAAACAGGAAATAAACCAGGAAATAAACAGGAAATAAAACAGGAAATAAATAGGAAATAAATCTTGATAAAAACCCCAAGATTAACCAGGACTAAACCAGGACTAATGCAGGTCTAAACCAGGACTAAACCAGGACTAAACCAGGTCTAAACCAGGACTAAACCAGGACTAAACCAGGACTAAACCAGGACTAAACCAGGACTAAACCAGGACTAAACCAGGTCTAAACCAGGTCTAAACCAGGACTAAACCAGGACTAAACCAGGACTAAACCAGGACTAATGCAGGTCTAAACCAGGACTAAACCAGGACTAAACCAGGACTAAACCAGGTCTAAACCAGACTAAAACCGGGTCTAAACCAGGACTAAACTAAAAACCAGACTAAACCAGGACTAAACCAGGTCTAAACCAGGTCTAAACCAGGACTAAACCAGGTCTAAACCAGGACTAATGCAGGTCTAAACCAGGACTAAACCAGGACTAAACCAGGACTAAACCAGGTCTAAACCAGGACTAATGCAGGTCTAAACCAGGACTAAACCAGGACTAAACCAGGACTAAACCAGGTCTAAACCAGGACTAATGCAGGTCCAGGACTAAACCAGGACTAAACCAGGACTAAACCAGGACTAAACCAGGGTCTAAACCAGGTCTAAACCAGGACTAAACCAGGACTAAAACCAGGACTAAACCAGGTCTAAACCAGGACTAAACCAGGTCTAAACCAGGACTAAACCAGGACTAAACCAGTCTAAACCAGGACTAAACCAGGACTAAACCAGGTCTAAACCAGGTCTAAAACCAGGTCTAAACCAGGTCTAAACCAGGACTAAACCAGGTCTAAACCAGGACTAAACCAGGACTAAACCAGGACTAAACCAGGACTAAACCAGGTCTAAACCAGGACTAAACCAGGACTTAAACCAGGACTAAACCAGGACTAAACCAGGTCTAAACCAGGACTAAACCAGGACTAAACCAGGACTAAACCAGGACTAAACCAGGTCTAAACCAGGTCTAAACCAGGACTAAACCAGGTCTAACCCGGAAACCAGGTCTAAACCAGGTCTAAACCAGGACTAAACCAGGTCTAAACCAGGACTAAACCAGGACTAAACCAGGACTAAACCAGGACTAAACCAGACTAAACCAGGACTAAACCAGGACTAACCAGGACTAAACCAGGACTAAACCAGGTCTAAACCAGGTCTAAACCAGGTCTAAACCAGGACTAAAACCAGGACTAAACCACGGACTAAACCAGGTCTAAACCAGGTCTAAACCAGGTCTAAACCAGGACTAAACCAGGACTAAAACCAGGACTAAACCAGGTCTAAACCAGGTCTAAACCAGGTCTAAACCAGGACTAAACCAGGACTAAACCAGGTCTAAACCAGGTCTAAACCAGGTCTAAACCAGGACTAAACCAGGACTAAAAACCAGGACTAAACCAGGTCTAAACCAGGTCTAAACCAGGTCTAAACCAGGACTAAACCAGGACTAACCAACCAGGACTAAACCAGGACTAAACCAGGTCTAAACCAGGTCTAAACCAGGTCTAAACCAGGTCTAAACCAGGACTAAACCAGGACTAACCAGGACTAAACCAGGTCTAAACCAGGTCTAAACCAGGACTAAACCAGGACTAAACCAGGACTAAACCAGGACTAACCAGGACTAAACCAGGTCTAAACCAGGACTAAACCAGGACTAAACCAGGACTAAACCTAAACCAGGACTAAACCAGGTCTAAACCAGGACTAAACCAGGACTAAACCAGGACTAAACCAGGACTAAACCAGGTCTAAACCAGGTCTAAACCAGGACTAAAAACCAGGACTAAACCAGGACTAAACCAGGTCTAAACCAGGTCTAAACCAGGACTAAACCAGGTCTAAACCAGGACTAAACCAGGACTTAACTAGGACTAAACCAGGACTAAACCAGGTCTAAACCAGGACTAAACCAGGACTAAACCAGGACTAAACCAGGACTAAACCAGGTCTAAACCAGGACTAAACCAGGACTTAACCAGGACTAAACCAGGACTAAACCAGGTCTAAACCAGGTCTAAAACCAGGACTAAACCAGGTCTAAACCAGGTCTAAACCAGGACTAAACCAGGTCTAAACCAGGACTAAACCAGGACTAAACTAGGACTAAACCAGGACTAAACCAGGTCTAAACCAGGACTAAACCAGGACTTAACCAGGACTAAACCAGGACTAAACCAGGTCTAAACCAGGTCTAAACCAGGTCTAAACCAGGACTAAACCAGGACTAAACCAGGACTTAACCAGGTCTAAACCAGGTCTAAACAGGTCTAAACCAGGACTAAACCAGGACTAAACCAGGACTAAACCAGGTCTAAACCAGGTCTAAACCAGGTCTAAAAACCAGGACTAAACCAGGACTAAACCAGGACTAAACAGGTCTAAACCAGGTCTAAACCAGGTCTAAACCAGGACTAAACCAGGACTAAACCAGGACTTAACCAGGTCTAAACCAGGTCTAAACCAGGTCTAAACCAGGACTAAACCAGGACTAAACCAGGACTAAACCAGGACTAAACCAGGTCTAAACCAGGTCTAAACCAGGTCTAAACCAGGACTAAACCAGGACTAAACCAGGACTAAACCAGGACTAAACCAGGTCTAAACCAGGTCTAAACCAGGACTAAACCAGGACTAAACCAGGACTAAACCAGGACTAAACCAGGACTAAACCAGGACTAAACCAGGACTAAACCAGGACTAAACCAGGACTAAACCCAGGAACCAGGAAAACCAGGACTAAACCAGGTCTAAACCAGGACTAAAACCAGGACTAAACCAGGACTTAACCAGGACTAAACCAGGACTAAAACCAGGTCTAAACCAGGTCTAAAACCAGGGACTAAACCAGGTCTAAACCAGGTCTAAACCAGGACTAAACCAGGTCTAAACCAGGACTAAACCAGGACTAAACTAGGACTAAACCAGGACTAAACCAGGTCTAAACCAGGACTAAACTAGGAACCAGGACTAAACCAGGACTAAACCAGGACTAAACCAGGTCTAAACCAGGTCTAAACCAGGTCTAAACCAGGACTAAAACCAGGACTAAACCAGGACTAAACCAGGTCTAAACCAGGTCTAAACCAGGTCTAAACCAGGACTAAACCAGGACTAAACCAGGACTAAACCAGGTCTAAACCAGGTCTAAACCAGGTCTAAACCAGGACTAAACCAGGACTAAACCAGGACTAAACCAGGACTAAACAGGGTCTAAACCAGGTCTAAAACCAGGACTAAACCAGGTCTAAACCAGGTCTAAACCAGGACTAAACCAGGTCTAAACCAGGACTAAACCAGGACTAAACCAGGACTAAACCAGGACTAAACCAGGACTAAACCAGGTCTAAACCAGGACTAAACCAGGACTTACTAAACCAGGACTAAACCAGGTCTAAACCAGGTCTAAACCAGGTCTAAACCAGGTCTAAACCAGGACTAAACCAGGACTAAACCAGGTCTAAACCAGGTCTAAAACCAGGTCTAAACCAGGACTAAACCAGGACTAAACCAGGACTAAACCAGGTCTAAAACCAGGTCTAAACCAGGTCTAAAACCAGGACCAGGACTAAACCAGGACTAAACCAGGACTAAACCAGGTCTAAAACCAGGTCTAAACCAGGACTAAACCAGGACCAAACCAGGACTAAAACCAGGTCTAAACCAGGTCTAAACCAGGTCTAAACCACCAGGACTAAACCAGGACTAAACCAGGACTAAACCAGGACTAAACCAGGTCTAAAACCAGGTCTAAACCAGGTCTAAACCAGGACTAAACCAGGACTAAACCAGGACTTAACCAGGTCTAAACCAGGTCTAAACCAGGTCTAAACCAGGACTAAACCAGGACTAAAAGGACTAAACCAGGACTAAACCAGGACTAAACCAGGGTCTAAACCAGGACTAAAACCAGGACTAACCAGGACTAAACCAGGACTAAACCAGGTCTAAACCAGGACTAAACCAGGACTAAACCAGGACTAAACCAGGACTAAACCAGGTCTAAACCAGGTCTAAACCAGGACTAAACCAGGACTAAACCAGGACTAAACCAGGTCCAGGACTAAACCAGGTCTAAACCAGGACTAAACCAGGACTAAACTAAACAGATTAAACCAGGACTAAACCAGGATTAAACCAGGTCTAAATAAGTAGAATTAAACTAGTGAAACCTGAGCGGATCTGTAGAGTCCAAAGTGTCAGAGAGAAGTGCGTAGCTGAAGTGATTTGAGTGTGGCCACATTCTACCTGTATTGACTCAGAGCCAATGATCAAAGTTCAAAGTTCAAAGTTCAAAGTTCAAAATGTACTTTTTTGTCAATTCACTATGTACAGACATTTCACTGAAATTATGTTCCACCAGACTCTAAATGTGCAGTTTGACTAAAAACTAAGTGCACACATACATCAACAATAAACAGACACATGCAGCAGATTCTCCTCCAACCAGAAGGAGGCTGGAGGTGGATGTGCCACTGTGAAGGTGCAACAGTCGCTGAGGTAGAATGAGATGTACAATATGTAAGGAGCAAAAAATGTCAGAGCTGAGCTGCCTGGACATTATTGTATGTGAGATTAATTGGATGTCACTAACAGTAACACATGTTCATGTCTCTTCTTCAGTGTTGATCAGCCTGATGCTCGTGGAAAGAAGCTGTTTCTGAGTCTGTTTGTGTGACTCCACATGCTGCAGAACCGTTTACCGCGTGGTAGGAGGGAGAACAGTCTGTGCTGGATGGTCGTGTCCTTGATGATACTGATGTCTCTCTTGGAGCAGTGTGATGTGGAGAAGTCCTGGGTGGCTGGTAGTGGTGATCTGATGATCTTTTCAGCAGTCCTCACCACCGTCTGTAGAACCTCACAGACGAGGAACTTACTTCAGTGATAAAGTGCAACATAGAAACACACAAAAAAAACAACACACACTGAATAAATACAAATACAAATCAGGGCAGGAGGTAGAAGTATAAACAACAGCAGCATCAGAACAACAGCAGTGCATCATGGGATATTTAGTGCCCAGTGTTATAAAGTGTCCAGTTTAGTGCAGGTTTATGAAGTGTTCATGAGACAAACAGCAGAGGGGAAGAAACTGTTCTTGTGACGAGAGGTTCTGGTCCTGATGGACCGTAGCCTCCTGCCAGAGGGAAGTGGCTGAAATAGTCCATGTCCAGGGTGAGAAGTGTCAGCTGCTGTACGACCTGCTCCACCCGAGTCCTGGAGACGTACAGGTCCTGGAGAGATGGAGGAGGTGATGGAGGAGGTGAGGATGGAGGAGGTGAGGATGGACTCAGTGATGGAGGAGGTAAGGATGGAGGAGGTGATGGAGGAGGTGAGGATGGAGGAGGTGATGGAGGAGGTGAGGATGGACTCAGTGATGGAGGAGGTGATGGAGGAGCTGCGTATGGAGGAGGTGATGGAGGAGGTGAGGATGGACTCAGTGATGGAGGAGGTGATGGAGGAGGTGATGGAGGAGGTGAGGATGGAGGAGGTGATGGAGGAGGTGAGGATGGACTCAGTGATGGAGGAGGTGATGGAGGAGGTGATGGAGGAGGTGAGGGAGGAGGTGATGGAGGGAGGTGGAGGAGGAGGTGATGGAGGGATGTAAACAGCTCCAGGATGAATGAAGCGAACTCACGTGGAGAATAGAAAGGTTTACAGTTAATGGAGAGATATTCCACGTCGGGAGAGCAGTGTTGGGAGATCACAGTCACATCCACCAGGTGTTGTTGATGTAGAAACAGACACCTCCACCTTTCGTCTTTCCCCCGGAGAGTCCCCGTCGTCTGTCCGTGTGGAGGAGCTGAATCCCTCCAGGTGAAGCGCACAGTCCGGGATACGCTCGCTGAGCCACGTCTCCGTGAAGCACAAGACGCAAGAGGAAGAAAAGTCCCTGTTTCTCCTCATCAGCAGCACCAGTTCGTCTGTTTTATTGCAGAGTGAGCGAACGGAGAGGAAAATCCCAGGTAAGGGCGTGCGGGCGCCGCGTCTCCGGAGTCGCACCAAGGCCCCTGCTCGCTTCCCTCTTCTTCTGCGTCTCAGTCTTTTAGCCAAAAAGTGAAGTAAATCTACTGCCGGCACTAAAGAAACTGGCAGTAGATCAGCAGGAGTTGTGGTCCTGATGTTTAGGAGTCGTCACAGGTGTAAGAGCACGAAGACACAAGAAAATCAAACAATGCACCACCAAATCACCAGGGCGACCGGACGTGGCGCCATCTTGGATCGATAATCACATCGATAAAAACAATCTACTTCGTGACAGTCAGTACGACTCTGGAGAAAACCACTGCACTTCATCGACTTGGTGCAGGAGGTGAGAATAGTATAGAAAAAACAAATGTGCCCCTGCAAATGTATTGACCTAAAAAGGAATTTAATGACACTGTTTCATACTGGGTCAAATGCAGAGGACACTGTTTCATATTGGGTCAAATGCAGAGGACACTGTTTCATACTGGGTCAAATGCAGAGGACACTGTTTCATATTGGGTCAAATGCAGAGAGGACACTGTTTCATACTGGGTCAAATGCAGAGGACACTGTTTCATATTGGGTCAAATGCAGAGGACACTGTTTCATATTGGGTCAAATGCAAAGGACATTGTTTCACATTGGGTCAAATGCAGAGGACACTGTTGTTCATATTGGGTCAAATGCAGAGGACACTGTTTCATACTGGGTCAAATGCAGAGGACACTGTTTCATATTGGGTCAAATGCAGAGGACACTGTTTCATACTGGGTCAAATGCAGAGGACACTGTTTCATATTGGGTCAAATGCAGAGGACACTGTTTCATATTGGGTCAAATGCAAAGGACATTGTTTCACATTGGGTCAAATGCAGAGGACACTGTTTCATATTGGGTCAAATGCAGAGGACACTGTTTCATACTGGGTCAAATGCAGAGGACACTGTTTCATATTGGGTCAAATGCAGAGGACACTGTTTCATATTGGGTCAAATGCAGAGGACACTGTTTCATACTGGGTCAAATGCAGAGGACACTGTTTCATATTGGGTCAAATGCAGAGGACACTGTTTCTTATTGGGTCAAATGCAGAGGACACTGTTTCATATTGGGTCAAATGCAGAGGACACTGTTTCACATTGGGTCAAATGCAGAGGACACTGTTTCATACTGGGTCAAATGCAGAGGACACTGTTTCATACTGGGTCAAATGCAGAGGACACTGTTTCATACTGGGTCAAATGCCGAGGACACTGTTTCTTATTGGGTCAAATGCAGAGGACACTGTTTCATACTGGGTCAAATGCAGAGGACACTGTTTCTTATTGGGTCAAATGCAGAGGACACTGTTTCATATTGGGTCAAATGCAGAGGACACTGTTTCATATTGGGTCAAATGCAGAGGACACTGTTTTATACTGGGTCAAATGCAGAGGTTTCGGGCGATGGCGGGTCACTTAAAGATGTAGAATCGGCGTAGAACAAAAACGGGAGAGTGAAGACGTGACCAAAAACATGAAACAATATTTATTTTACAAAAAGTGACTAAAATGTGAAGAAATGAAAATGTTAATTTAAAATAAAGTATAAAAAGTGAAGATTAACTCAGGACAAAATGTGTGTTTGAAATAATAGTGCAGTAAAATGGTGTTTCGTGAGGTCAAAGGTCACACTGTTCACAGGGAAAGGCCTGTAGCTGCAGAGGGTGTGGCGCCATTTTGAGGACTTTTACCCCTGAAAAGACACAGTTTATAGTTGTGAATAGTTGTTTGCCCCTGTGCTCATGTCCCGTCTCTGTGAAGTTCTTGGATCGTCCTTTAGAATGTTCTGAAACCTGCTGTTCTGTTCGTTCTGAAGTTCATGTTAGAACTGAGTTAAATGTCAGAACGGCGCCACCAACAGGATCCTGCTCCATTCGTCCTGTTGGTGGCGCCGTTGTGTGAAGGAGCTGCTGTTCCTGAATAACTCTATTAACTCTAACACAGATTTACATCACCATGTTACGTTTTATTGTCCTGAAAATTCACCCAAAACGACGTATGAACATGTTTAAGCCCCTCCCCCTTCAGACACGACCACAACCAGCTGCATCTAATGAAACGACTCACATCACCATCGTGTGTTTTTATTGCTGACAATGGACTGAAAAGTCTTGCATTCTTCCTGTGAGTGGGCTCGCCTCTCCACAGATCTGACCTGTAACTTCACAAGTATTTTTATGATTGTGTGAGACCTGCTGAAAAGGCTGAGGTTTATTTTAACATGTTCAGAATTTGAACAAAAATATACAAAGAAAAACAGAAAAAAAAAAGAAAATTCAGCTGAAATCTTCATCAAAATCACATTTGAAGCTTTATTAGATCTGAAAATCTGAAACAAAAACTGTCACTTTTTACTCTTCAAGGACAATTTTAAACAGCGACTAAAAAAAAAAAAAAAAGTCAATAAAATAAAAATTTCCAAAGTGATTTTTGTACAGATTTGTTGTATTTTACTCAGAGGAGGGTGAGTCTGTCAGAGACACTGAGGAGCCAGGAGACCAGACCCTAAACCCAGGGAGCAGAGGCTCAGTGAAGGTGGTGTTGAAGGTGGGGTTGATGGTGGAGTAGAAGGTGGTGTTGAAGGTGTGGAGGTGGGTCAGTTGGTCAGAGGAGACTGTGTAGAAGGACAGAGAGCCAGCATCATAGTCCAAAAACACTGCCACTCTTCCAGAAGAGGAGGAGCAGGGCTGAGGGAGGAAGGTGCGTTTGTTATTATGCCAAACAGAGAAACCACAGTCAGAAGGGACCAGACTCCAGGAATGATCATTGGCTCCAAGCGCACGATCTTTACTGCCTCCTTTTCCTTCTGATTCTTCTATAAGACACTGATATATCAACCCTTCCTCTCCACTGGACCTCCCAGTAACAGCGACCAGTCAGACCAGTGGAACACAGGATCTGATACCAGCAGTCACATCTGTCCTGATGATCTGGATACAGCTGCTCCTCCGTCACATGTGTCGCCTTCTTGTTGTTTTCAGACAGTTTGAGTTTTCTGTGAGCTGTGTTTGGATCCAGAGTGAGATCACAGAAATCTGATGGAGAGAAGACACAACACAGCAGCAGTTAGTCCCATGTGAGACACACATTTAATTATAGTTTAATATGGAAAAATCTATTCATGAAACATGGATTTAAAGTAAATGATTTATCATGAATATATTTTTAATATTATGATTTTATTTCTGGTGCTCCTCCTTTGCTCCAGCAGCAGTAGTTCTGATGGGGCTTGGTGCTGTTGGATGAAAAAGTACTTTATACTGTGTACTGCACATGAATACTGCCTTATCTTAATGACTGTACTGAGGAAATACTTATAAGACAAATGTGAATCTCCATCCTTCAGGAAAAGGCAGAAGGATCATCTGTGATGGTTCAGGGAACAGACGAGTCCACTGTTTTTAAGATGAAAATAATGAGATTTGAAGATACAGTTAAATATAAAACTCTGCAAATTATGTACAAAGCTCGTTACAACCTTCTCCCAAATAATCTCCAGAACATGTTCCTAAATAGAGAAAATACATAGGCAGAATTCTGGGGGGCAAAAATAATCCAATGAGGAGAAGGTAACAGGCAAGGAGCAACAGGAACAGAGCTAGAGTAGTCACGTTGAACACGCGGACGATCTGACACCGAATGTCTGCTCCCAGTCCTCTTTAAACCCACGGCAGGTGGAGGTAATCATGCTGATGAGGTGCAGGTGTGCATGGGAGGGACTGGGAGCTCCACCCAGCTCTGGAGTCAGGCAGGCGAGGGAGGGGGGAGGAGAACACAGGAAACATGCAGGACCAGGCGAATCATGACAGATTCAGAGAAGTGTCAAGGTGTCAGTGGACAATACTCTGGTTTCCAGTGGGCTTACAGGGGCTGGTGAGCAGGACTGCAAACTTCACACTATTGTGCCAGTCCAAGTCAAGGCAAAGAAGGGCAGTAAAGTCATTCTCACGTATGTCTTTATCGATCAAGGCAGTACTGCAGTATTCTGTACGGAGAAACTGATGTACAAGCTCCATCTGACAGGGAGGAAACATAAACATACTTCTGAGGACTAGGAGAAGGTTGTCAGCAGCTACGTGGTGCCAGAGCTGGAGGTCGCTGCCCTTGGAGAAAACACCTTCATTGATTTGCCAAAAGCATACACTCACCATGTCAGTGCACAGAGCAACTATTCCAACAAGCCAGGACCTGACTAAATGGTCATATTTGAGACACCTCTCCTTGGCACAGATTGAAGCCGGGATTGAGCTGCTGATGGGGACCAATGTCCCAAGAGCCCTGGAACCGATGGAAGTCATCCGTAGTGAGAACAATGGACCGTACACCGTAAGGACAGTACTGGGATGGACAGTAAACGGACCACTGACAGGAAACGGTGGAGAGGCCATCTGCTGTGAACAACCAGTAACTGTGAATAGAGTGTCCATTGTGAATATGGATGATGTGGCAACAGCAATTCAAGATGGATTTTCCTGAGTCTGCTGTGGAGGAACAAGTAGGTCTCTCCAGAGAAGACCTGAGGGTTATGGATTTGGTTTCAAGGTCAGCTAAACACTGCGATGGTCACTATCAGGTCTTCTGACCTCTGAAAAACCCAGACATTAGCATGTCGAAAAAGAAAGAAAGAGAAAGTGGTGGAACAATGTCTACACCAGCTGAAGAGGATGCTCCAGAGGGATCCCCAGTTTCACAAGGAGTATAACACCTTTATTAACAACCTCCTTGTTAAGGGATATGCTGGATGCCGGATGAAGAGCTGGAACGGAGAGATGGCAGGGTTTGATATATTCCACACCATGGTGTCCATCATCCGACAAAAGGAAAACTCCAAGTTGTGTTTGGTTGTGGTGCCAGCTACAAGGGAGAGTCTTTGAATAAGCAGCTTTTGCAAGAGCCTGATCTTACCAGCTCACTGATTGGGGTGGTCACCTGGTTCAGGAAGGAGCCTGTGGTCATCATGGCTGACATAGAATCTACGTTTCATCAAGTCCGGGTACCAACAGAAAATACTGACCTGTTGAGTTTCCTCTGGTGGCCACAAGGAGACTTGAGTCAGGCACTATGTGAATTCAGGATGAGGGTGCATCCTTTTGGTGCTAGTGCATCCCCAGGCTGTGCCAATTTTGCTCTTTGGAAGTGTGCAGACGATTATGGGCACAAATACAAGAAGGAGACAGTGGAGAAAGTGCAGAACTGCTTTTATGTGGACGACTGTCTGGTGTCAGTTGCAAAAGAGGAAGAAGCATTGACATTGTGCCACGAGCTCATGTCTCTCTGCCCAAGAGGAGGCTTCTGTCTGACTAAGTGGCTAAGCAACAGGCCTGCAGTGCTTGAGTCGGTCCCAGAAGCCCACCAAGCAAAAGGAGTAAGGCAGTGGGACTTGGAGAAAGAGTTTTTGCCAATTAAGAGAGTGTTGGGTGTGGTGGTGCATCAGGTCAGACATCTTCAAATTCAAGATCGTGCTGAAAAACAGACCACTCACTCGAAGAGGGATCTTGTCCACAGTCATTTCCATTAATGACCCTTTGGGGATGCTCAGTCCAGTTGTCCTGAGAGCAAAGAAACTGCTGCGGGAGTTATGCAGAAGAGGAATTGGATGGGATGATCAAATCCCAGAAACTGTCTCCAAGGAATAGCAAAGGTGGCTGCAAAAGCTCCACCTGTTAGACAAGTTTGAGCTGAGTAGATGTTTGAAACCTGTGGACTTTGGAGAAGATATTACAGCTCAATTACATAATTTCTGTGATGCCAGCAAAGAGGGATATGGTACGGTCAATTACCTGCTGCAGCAGAATGAGCAACTCCAAAGGCACAGCTCTTTCATCATAGAAAAGGCTCGGGTGCCCCCCCGAATCCCAAGGATGGAGCTCATTGCTGCAACAATGGCCATTCGCATGGACATCCTGTAGAAGAAACAGCTGCACATGAGCCTGCATGTTCTGGACTGATAGTGCCTCTGTGCTCAAGTACATTAAGAATGAAACGTCTAGATTCAAAGTGTTTGTGGCCAATCGAGTCTCAGAGATCTTAAAATCATCTCAGCCTGAGCAGTGGAGATATGTGGACACGGTATCTAATCCGGCTGATGTAGCATCCAGAGGCGTCAAGGTTGAGGCTTTTCTAAAAGACATGCTGTGGGCATCAGGACCACCCTTCATTTGCCAGCCAGAAACTCAGTGGCCTGTAAACCCTGAGCCAGGGGATCATCACTGTCAGGACGATCCACAGCTGAAAAAGATAACAGTGAACGCAGTGCACAAAGAGGAAGATTGTACTTCTCACCTGATTAACTATTTCTCCTCATGGATCCGATTGAAGAAGGCTGTGGCATGGTGGATTAAATATAAAGAATGGCTGTGGTCCTGCTGTAAAAGAAGAAAAGAACAGTCACCAACTTACACTGAAGACACTGAAAAGCAGAGCTCGAAGACGAAGGAAGAAATGCACATGCTCCAAGGTACAGTGGTCCAGAGAGGTCTCACTGTGGAAAGCATTGAGCATTGATAAAGATGAGGTGGCAATAGTTCAGTTTTATCAGAGAAAAATGTTTCCAGAGGAGCTACTGTGTCTGGAAAAGAGCCAAAACCTCAAGAAAAATAGTCAGCTCTATAAGTTGTGTCCAAGGCTGGAGGCGGAATTTTACTTGTGGGTGACCAATCTTTATTGTCCTTCGAGTTAAAGCATCCCATCATATTGGCAAAGGATCTCCACATTTCTACTCTGCTGCTGAGACACATACATCAAGAAGTGGGACATAGCGGTCGTAACCACATGTTATTGAAGCTTAGAGAGAAATATTGGATAAATGGAGTCAGTAGTGTGTCAGTGTCCCGTCCAAATGTACCACCTGCAGGAGGCTTAACGCTGCTCCAGTACACCAGAAAATGGCAGACTGGCCCACAGAAAGAGGCAAACCAGATGAGCCTCCGTTCACAAGAGTTGGAGTTGACTATTTTGGACCCTTTGAAGTGAGGAGCAGGAGGAGTCCAGTGAAACGCTGTGGTGTCATATTTACCTGTCTCGCTCTGAGAGCTATTCACATCGAGGTGGCACCTTCTCTGGATACTGACTCCTTCATAAATGCTCTGAGGTGCTTCATTGCAAGAAGAGGACAGGTCTGTGAGCTGCGCTCTGACAATGGGACGGATTTTGTGGGAGCAGAGCTTGAGCTGAAAATGGCCATAGAGCAATGGAACCAGACACAGGTGTATGATGTGTTGCTTCAAAAGGGAATCAAGTGGTCCACCTGCTGGATCACATCATGGAGGACTGTGGGAGAGGCTGATCAGATCTGTGAGGAAGGTCTTGAACTTTATCTTTAAAGTTCAACATCTGGATGAGGAGGGCCTTCATACAGTTCTCTGTGAAGTTGAAGCCAACATAAAGAGCCGACCAATATCTGGAAGAACGACAGAGACCCTTTCAAGGAAGAAGTGGATAAAAGCAAAGAATCAAAAGCAGAATCTTCAGGTAAGTTTGAAATGAAGGGAAGTTGCGGTTAACAAAACTGTGAAGTTGCAGGTATTTAAAAAAATGTTGCTTTGGGAGAGAGAATTTTACAGATCTCTGCTGAAAAGTTGTGAAAACCTTATCAAACAAATCTTTAAAAATCTGTATTAGCTGCTAAAGGGGCATTGAGCGAATAAATGTGCAAACCAAAGTAACGTCTAAATTGAGTCCAAAACGTGAAAGATATTTGAACAGTGTGGCTCCATGAGAACATTTTGGAGGAGATTGTTTGTGTGAATATAACAACGCTGCAAGAGACACAGGTTTTACAGAGTTCTTCTCTGTAACTAATCAATCCAAAGAGGGAAGTGTTTTGGATTGAAGCCAATATTTAAAAGTCTGACCTTGGAGGTTCAATAATAATACCTGATATTTGGTAAGGACGTCCTTCCTGATAAACCTCAGCCCTGCTGAAAAGACTGAGGTTTATTTTAACACGTCCAGAATTTGAACAAAAATATACAAAGAAAAACAGAAAAAAACAACAAAATTCAGCTCAAATCTTCATCAAAATCACATTTGAAGCTTTATTAGATCTGAAAATCTGAAACAAAAACTGTCACTTTTTACTCTTCAAGGACAATTTTAAACAGCGACTTAAAAAAAAAAGAAAAAAGTAAATAAAATGAACATTTTCATTTTGTACAGATTTGTTGTATTTTACACAGAGGAGGGTGAGTCTGTCAGAGACACTGAGGAGCCAGGATGGAGCATAAACCCAGGGAGCAGAGTGTGAGTGAAGGTGGTGTTGAAGGTGGTGTTGAAGGTGTGGAGGTGGGTCAGTTGGTCAGAGGAGACTGTGTAGAAGGACAGAGATCCAGCAGGACAGTCCACAAACACTGAGACTGTCCCAGAAGAGGAGGACCAGGGCTGAGGGAGGAAGGTGCGTTTGTCATTATGAAGAACAGAGAAACCATCTCCAGAACACTCCAGACTCCACGACTGATCATTGAGTCCAAACGAACTGTCATCACTGAGTCCTTTCCTTCTGATTATTTTGTAAGACACTGATATAGAAACCTCTCCTTTCCACTCGACCTCCCAGTAACAGCGACCAGTCAGACCAGTGGAACACAGGATCTGTTCCCAGCTCTCAAGTCTGTCCTGATACGGCTGTTCCTCTGTCACATGTGTCACCTTCTTGTTGTTGTTAGACAGTTTAAGTTCTCCCTCAGCTGTGTTTGGATCCAGAGTGAGATCACAGAAATCTGATGGAGAGAAGACACAACACAGCAGCAGTTAGTCCCATGTGAGACACACATTTAATTATAGTTTAATATGGAAAAATCTATTCATGAAACATGGATTTAAAGACAATGATTTATCATGAATATGTTGTTATTATTATGATTTTATTTCTGGTGCTCCTCCTTTGCTCCAGCAGCAGTAGTTCTGATGGGGCTTGGTGCTCCTCCTTTGCTCCAGCAGCAGTAGTTCTGATGGGGCTTGGTGCTCCTCCTTTGCTCCAGCAGCAGTCGTTCTGATGGGGCTTGGTGCTCCTCCTTTGCTCCAGCAGCAGTAGTTCTGATGGGGCTTGGTGCTCCTCCTTTGCTCCAGCAGCAGTCGTTCTGATGGGGCTTGGTGCTCCTCCTTTGCTCCAGCAGCAGTAGTTCTGATGGAGCTTGGTGCTCCTCCTTTGCTCCAGCAGCAGTAGTTCTGATGGGGCTTGGTGCTCCTCCTTTGCTCCAGCAGCAGTAGTTCTGATGGGGCTTGGTGCTCCTCCTTTGCTCCAGCAGCAGTAGTTCTGATGGGGCTTGGTGCTCACAGGGGCTGAGACATGTGGCTCTGTGTTTCAGGAGCTTGTTCACAGCTTCTGTCCTTTTGCCAGTGTTTGTGTGATATCTGTTGTTGTTCTAGTGATGAGGAGGACTGGCAGCAGAGGCACAGCTCAGAGGAGAACAGGGGATTGGTTTAAATCCACTGTCTCCAGAAGAAGAATGAAGATCACTGTTGTACATGTTTGAGCTGAAACATGAGTGCAGTTACACAGCTCCAGACTGGACTCTTCAGGATCTGCTTTAAGAAGAACTCTGGATTCAGTCGTGGACACAGCTGTGGACCTCACAGTCTGAGTCTCTCACACAACAATATATCTTCTATGTGAGGCTCCTGGGACCATTTTATACATTTAAATAAGTGTCTGTTTCAAATGGAGTAAAATCAACACTTACACTTTCTGAGTCCTGGAGTTAACCACTGAGCTCCAGCAGGGTCCAGTCTGAAACACAAGACATCAGACTGAAACATCAGACTGAAACATCAGACTGAAACATCAGACTGAAACATCAGACTGAAACATCAGACTGAAACATCAGACTGAAACATCAGACTGAAACATCAGACTGAAACATCAGACTGAAACATCAGACTGAAACATCAGACTGAAACATCAGACTGAAACATCAGACTGAAACATCAGACTGAAACACAAGACATCAGACTGAAACATCAGACTGAAACACACGACATCAGACTGAAACATCAGACTGAAACACACGACATCAGACTGAAACATCAGACTGAAACATCAGACTGAAACATCAGACTGAAACATCAGACTGAAACACAAGACATCAGACTGAAACATCAGACTGAAACACACGACATCAGACTGAAACATCAGACTGAAACATCAGACTGAAACATCAGACTGAAACACATGACATCAGACTGAAACATCAGACTGAAACATCAGACTGAAACATCAGACTGAAACACACGACATCAGACTGAAACATCAGACTGAAACACGCGACATCAGACTAAAACACACGACATCAGACTGAAACACACGACATCAGACTGAAACACACGACATCAGACTAAAACACACGACATCAGACTGAAACACACGACATCAGACTGAAACACATGACATCAGACTGAAACATGCCCCTCTCTTCACCTGAGTGTCCAAAACACGCGGCCGGAGGTCAGATGACACGACTACAAGGTCGATCATCGACCTCCTCCCAACCCCGAGGTTTTGCCTCCACGACAGCACGAGCCGTGGCACTCTTGGTCCACCGATACCTGTCAGCTGCCTCAGGAGTCCCACAAGCCAACAAGGCTCGATAGGACTCCTTCAGCCTGACGGCATCCCTTACTTCCGATGTCCACCACCGGGTTCGGGGGTTGCCGCCGCGTCGACAAGCACCTCAGACCTTGTGACCACAGCTACGAGCAGCTGCGTCGACAATAGAAGTGGAGAACATGGCCCACTCGGAGTCCATGTCCCCAGCCTCCCCCGGGATCAGAGAGAAGCTCTCCCGGAGGTGCGAATTGAAGACCCCCCTGACAGAAGGCTCCCCCAGACGTTCCCAACAAACCCTCACGATACACTTGGGCCTGCCAGGTCTATCCGGCTTCCTCCTCAGCCAGCGGATCCAACTCACCACCAGGTGGTGATCAGTTGACAGCTCTGCCCCTCTCTTCACCCGAGTGTCCAAAACACGCGACGGAGGTCAGATGACACGACTACAAAGTCGATCATCGACCTCCGACCTCAGGTGTCCTGGTGCCATGTGCACTGATGGACCTTGTGCTTGAACATGGTGTTTGTTATGGACAAACTGTGACACAGAAGTCCAATAACAAAACACCACTCGGGTTCAGATCAGGGAGGCCGTTCCTCCCAATCACGCCCCTCCAGGTGTCACTGTCGTTACCCACATGGGCGTTGAAGTCCCCCAGGAAAACATCCCGGTGGGTGCACTGTCTAGTACCCCCCCCAGGCACTCCAAGAAGGCCGGGTACTCTGCACTGCTGTTTGGCCCGTAGGCGACACAACAGTGAGAGACCTGTCCCCGACCCGAAGGCGCAGGGACGCGACCCTCTCGTTCACCGGGGAGAACTTCAACACGAGGCGGCTGAGCTGTGGGGCAATGAGCCCACACCAGCTCGCCGCCGCTCCCCACGGGCAACACCAGAGAAATGGAGAGTCCAGCCCCTCTCGAGGAGTTGGGTTCCAGAGCCCAAACTGTGCGTGGAGGTGAGGCCGACTATGTCTAGTCGGTAACACTCAACCTCCCGCACAAGCTCAGGCTCCTTCCCCCCCAACGAGGTGACATTCCATGTCCCCAGAGCTAGTCTCCATGTCTGGAGATCCGGTCGTCGAGGTCCCTGCCGTTGACTGCCGCCCAGATCTCTCTGCACCAGCCCTGTAAGGGTGGTGGTGGGTCCATGTGAGGACGGTCCCACGTTGCTCCTTCGGGCTGAGCCCGGTCGGGCCCCGTGGGGAAAGGCCCGGCCACCAGGCGCTCGCTGTCGAGCACCCACCCCAGCCCTGGCTTCCCGGGGACGCCGGTCTGGGCGACGTATCGAACCTTTCTCTTTTACTCATCATGAGGGTCTTCTGAACCGCTCTTAGTCTGACCCATCTCCCTGGAACTGTTTGCCATGGGTGACCTTACCAGGGGCATGATGCCCCCGACAACTAGAGTCGCAGGATCATTCGGGCACTCAAACCCCTCCACCACGTTAAGGTGGCAGTTCAGGGAAGGGCCAACCCTCTGCTTTTTAAAGTCCCATATTATGTAAAAGTGACTTTTTCAGCTCCATGTTCTAATGCTGTTCCTCCTCAAAAAAAAAAACTGGAGTTGGGTTTGTTTCATTGACACAGGTTAGAGGAATAATTTATTATTAGTCTATGAAGCTCAAAATGCTCTGTTCCACCTTGTGATGTCATGAAGTGGTGTTTTTTAAAGTTAACAGCTCCTTTTATCTTTGTTCAGTAGAGACTGGTAATCCAACCACAACAATCAAGGACTGGATCTATCAGAACTGAACCCGGACTAAACAAGGACTGAACCAGGTCTGAATCAGGACTAAACCAGGACTCCAGCAGGATCATAGTGATCAAAGGAGCAGCAGACGACACAGGACAAGCTCAGGACTTAGGTGTATGTCTGTATATATCTCCTCATCCTCAACTCCCACGTGCTCAGGTTAGAGACCCAGTCCTGTCAGAACCCCACCCCGAGTCCTGTCAGAACCCCACCCCGAGTCCTGTCAGAACCCCACCCCGAGTCCTGTCAGAACCCCACCCCGAGTCCTGTCAGAACCCCACCCCGAGTCCTGTCAGAACCCCACCCTGAGTCCTGCACAGTGACCCTCAGATCCAGACTGAGACCAGGAGAAGGACCAGGTCTAAACCCAAGATCCAGGACTCAGCCAAACCCCATCTAGCTCTGGAACAGTCCTGACACCCCTGTCTATAAGACTCAACAGGGGAAATATACAGGGACAAATACTACTACAAATACTACTATAAATACTACTATAAATACTACTACTACTGAACTTTGTGCCAGTTCACGATTCTTGTGAGGCCCAGTAATTACAGAGATATGACCCATAAACCAGGTCCAACATCTGGACCAATGCAGATGGAGCTGGGAGTCTCCTGAGGGTTGGTGGTTCCTCTGCCTTTGTGCCTAAAGGCCTCACCTCCAGTGTGCTGCTGCTGTGTGTGTGGTTGTGCCTGAGACAGCAGAGTCTCACCTGACAGACAGGGGGCAGTCTCACCTGACAGACAGCAGGGGGCGCTGGTCCTGTAGAGCGGTCAGGAGCTCTGCTGAGGGTCCTGGATGGTTGTAGCTCAGGTCTAACTCTCTCAGGTGGGAGGGGGCGGAGCTCAGAGCTGAGGCCAGAGCAGCTCCGCCCCTCTGTGAGACCAGACATCCAGACAACCTAAAGACACAGCATTACACTCATGTGGACACAAGGGGGCAGGGTGCATCATGGGAGTGTCTCACCTGAGAGTCTCCAGTCTGCAGGGGGCGCTCTTCAGTCCAGAACACAGCAGCTCCACTCCTGAGTCCTGGAGGTCGTTGTGACTGAGATCCAGGTGTGTGAGACTGGAGGAGCTGAGGACTGAGGACAGAGCTTCACAGCTGTGAGGGGACAGTCCACAGAGGGACAGTCTGAGGAGACAAGAGGAAACAGTCACTGATCTGACCACGAGTGTCAAGTTCCCCCTGGTTTATGCAGCTTCAGCCTAGACATGATATCATACCTTTACTGTTGAACCAGTCCCTCTGGAGCTGTTCTGAGACTCACCTGAGCATCTCCAGTCTGCAGGGGGCGCTCTTCAGTCCAGAACACAGCAGCTCCACTCCTGAGTCCTGGAGGTCGTTGTGACTGAGATCCAGGTGTGTGAGACTGGAGGAGCTGAGGACTGAGGACAGAGCTTCACAGCTTCTCTCTGACAGGTTACAGTTGCTCAGTCTGGAGAGAGAAAACATAGTTTATGTAGAAGTTGAATCAAACCCTCCTCTGTCAAACAAAGTTACTCACAGAGCTTTGTTGGAGGCCTTGACCACTGGCAGCAGCCTCAGGAGACCCTCCTCTGAAGCACAGTATTTCTTCAGCTCAAACTGGTCCAGATCTTCTTCTGATGACAGTAAGATGAAGGCCAGAGCTGAACACTGAGCAGGAGACAGTTCATTTTCAAACAGACGTCCTTTCCTCAGGTATCGTTGGATCTGCTCCACCAGAGAACTATCATCCAGTTCATTCAGACAGTGGAGCAGGTTGATGCTCCTCTCTGCAGACACATCCTCACTCAGCTTCTTCTTGATGTACTCAGCTGTTTCCTCATTGGTCCGGGAGTCGTTTTCTGTCTGTTTCAACAGACCTTTTAGAAGGCTATGACTGGTCGACAGTGAAAGACCCAGGAGGAAGCGGAGGAGCAGGTCCAGATGTCCATTTGGACTCTGTAATGCCTGGTCCACAGCAGAACGATAGAAGACTAACTCAGGGTCTGGATTCTCAGAGGAGACAGAGGAGTCTTCTGAATCTGAATAATCCCCAAACTCCTGGGAAGACACTGGACTCTCAAAGAAGACAGGGGACTCCTTCTCTGAATCAGAATGTTTCTCAGTCTCATGACAGGTAGATTTTAGATGTTCACAGGAGTGTGGTGACTCCAGCAGGTTCTCACCAGAGGTGAAGAAGGTCTGATGGACGTGAAGAGCAGCCAGAAACTCCTGCACACTCAGATGGATGAAGCAGTAGACCTTGTCCTGGTACAGGCCTGGCTCCTCTCTAAAGACCTGTGTGAACACTCCAGAGTACACTGAGGCCGCTGCAGCGTCCAGCCCACACTCTCTCAGGTCACACTCGTAGAAGATCAGGTTTCCTTTCAGCAGCTGCTCAAAGGCCAGTTTTCCCAGAGACTCCACCATCTTCCTGGTCTCTGGAATCCAGTGTGGGTCTGTCTCAGATCCTTCTTCATACTTGATGTTCTTGACTTTGGCCTGAACCACCAGGAAGTGGATGTACATCTGAGTCAGGGTCTTGGGCAGCTCTCCTCTCTCTCTGCTTTTCAACACATGCTCCAGGACTGTGGCAGTGATCCAGCAGAAGATCGGCATGTAGCACATGATGTGGAGGCTTCTGGACGTCTTGATGTGGGAGATGATTGTGTCGGCCTCGTCTCTGAACCTGTTCCTGAAGTACTGTTCCTTCAGTGGGTCGGTGAACCCTCTGATCTCTGTCACCATGGAGATGCACTCAGCAGGGATCTGATTGGCCGCTGCAGGTCGTGTGGTTATCCAGAGGCGAGCAGAGGGAAGCAGGCTCCCCTGATGAGGTTTACAGCAGCACGTGCGTGCAGTGAGGAGGACTCTGTGGGGTCGGTCAGGGCCTTGGTTTTGGTGAAGTCCAGAGGAAGTCTGCACTCGTCCAGACCGTCAAAGATGAAGAGCACCTGGAGGTCTTCAAAGCTGCAGAGTTCTGTTTGTGTTTGACTAAAGAAGTGATGAACAAGTGTCACCAAGCTGAAGCTTCTCTCCTTCAGCACATTGAGTGCTCTGAAAGTGAACGGGAACAGCAGCTGTATGTCCTGGTTGGCTTTGCCTTCAGCCCAGTCCAGACTGAACTTCTGAGTGAGCACTGTTTTCCCGATGCCAGCCACTCCCTTGTCAGCACTGTTCTGATTGGTCCATGTGTGTGAGCTGGGCCTTTAAACATGTCTTCACATGTGATGACTGTCTCTGCTGGGTCTGGTTTCCTGGAGGCTGTTTCCATGTGTCTGACCTCATGTTCCTGGTTGACCTCTGAAGACCCTCCCTCTGTGATGTAGAGCTCTGTGTAGATCTGATTCAGAAGGGTGGGGTTTCCTGCTTTAGCGATGCCCTCAAACACACACTCAAACTTCTGCTGCAGGTTAGACTTCAGTTTATGTCGATAATCTCCAGAATAACTCCCTGAATGAAGACAACAGACACAGGCCTGAGTCTCAGAGAATATAAAACAACTGTGAGAACCTTGTTAAATGTGTTAAATGGTCCTACTGCTCCTCAGACGCTCAGCCAGCTCCTTCTGCTTCATCCTCCTCAGGAAGTTCAGTGTGATCTTCAGAACAGCCTCACTGCTGCTCCTCTGCTCTTCATCCTCATCCTCCTCAGGCTCTAAGCATTCTGGGTAATCTGTACTCAGAACCTTGTGGAGCTTCTTCAGCTCCTTCTGGACAAAAGTGAAGATGTCCTCCTCCAGAAGCTGAACAGACACATTATAAACAACACAAATGCAGTCAGTGTCAGATCTGTGTGGAACAAGTTCTCATCCATCTGAACATTTACAAACTTTAGTGACAGACCTTAAATATGGCGTCCAGCTGTGTCTGATGGTGCTGACCACTGGAGACCTCTGGACCCTGCTGCTCCACTCTGTGAGAGAGACTCATCAAACACTTATGTTCATTTAAACGGTTTTATTCAATGGAAACTCACGGCTCTGTTTGAAATTCAGGTGGCATTCCCATAGACCAGTCACTCCTGAGGGACTCACAGATGGGACCAGGTTCAGACGGAGGATGTTTCTGGTGGATCCTGAGACACAGAAGAAAACACACTTCAGTCACAGTGACTCTTCTTAACACTTGTGTTCACCTCACTCCAGAATCCATCATCACAACTACGTCTTTTGGTTCTTCTGTGGTTCAGTTTTCACACAAACACAAACAGCTGTCCACACTGTTGTTATAAAGACGTGTCAGACCTGCACAGGCTGGAAAAGCTGTGGAATTATTCATGATATTGATATTTTTACATTATGTTTTGTTTGTTTTGTGAGTTTAATGTCTTTCTTATTCTGTGAAGCTCTTTGAATGACTTTGTGTGTGAATTGTGTTATAATAAACTTGTCTGTTTGTCTGGGCCGTGACAGTTTTATCTGAATTATTAAAGTCAGTTTCTTTCTTCTTTTCCTGAGAGAAGTTTGTCGACTGTTTTATTTGAATCCAGTTTCAGATCAGAAGTGTCTCTGTTGGAGAAACACAGTCGTTAAAGGCCTGTGACTTGAGCAGGTCCAGTGGGTGATGGGTCTGGACTAGGATCTCATAGAAGGACTTTTGTAGGACAAAGACATAAGTGTGTTGCATTTCCTGCTGCTGAGACGAGCATGAAGTTCCTCCTCACAGTCACAGAGTCGTCTGCAGCTTCTTACACTTATGTGGAGTTTAAGAAAACACAACTCGTCCATATCGTTCTAAAAAGGCTGAACATAAAGTCCTGACATTATGAGGTGAGTCTGACTTACTCTGGACCATGTTTTCTTTTAAAATTAACCCCTAGTCCCTTAGAGTCATCACTCTTGACTGAGGCGGCTCTGGCTCCAGGAGCAGGTCTGTGGACACAGATGGAGCAGTGGCTTTAGTCTGAGCTCATGGAGAACAGTGGTGGAGTGTTAGTGATCCTCTCTTACCTGTGAGCTTTTTTAGGGGGCGGGGCTCCGTACTCTCTGGTGTCTCTCTGATCCATGCTCAGTCCAGGGTCATGTGATCTCAGACCCTCAGGAGGAGCCGACGCCTGAAGCCCACTGCAAAAAGTCCACTCGAAAATCAAACATGTGGAAACATGTAAATCCAGACAGAACTTTCTACGACTCAAGAAAACCTCACAACTAAATACAGCAGAACAAAAAGACCAAATGTCATGAAATATTAAATCACTAGAAATGAAAAAGTCACAGAATGAACCAAAAGACACGACCAAAACCAAAGAAAGTCTCATTTTAGGTGAATCCACAGCCCAAAAGTCCAACTCACTGCCAGAAGACGATTAAAGCAAATCTTTATAAATATGTGTCAAATAAAAGTCATTTAAAATCACTGAAAATGAAAGTTACATATATAACTATGGTTCTATGAATCCCGGATGACTGCCAGAGGCGGTGCTTCAAGCATGGATGATCACTCTTGCGCATGCGCAGGTCGAGATTTAATATCAACAAATTCACCTATGACCTTCTGGTGACCCACGTGAGGCTCTATAGTCATGTGACTCCGGAAGCACAGTCTCTTCACCTTCTCGCGAGGGCACAAGGATTCCGAGGGACAGAGACCTCTGGCGGTCATCTGGGATTCATAGAACCGTAGTTACATAGGTAACTTTCGTTCTATTTCATCCCTTCTGAGCCAGAGGCGGTGCTTCAAGCACTGGATTACTAACAACATGGTCATGAGGAATCCACAGACCACGACAAGTAAAACCTACCTCCTCATAATGAAGCATGATGCTCACGTAACACTCCATCCAGAGGATGGGGAACCGCGACATTCAGCCGGTAAAATCTGGCAAACGTGGAGGGTGAGGTCCAAGAGGCACAGATCACATTCAGGGGAACCTCATGCACAGCAGCAGGAGGTAGAAAAGCCCCTGGTTGAATGGCAGCTCACACCTTCAGACATCAGCCCCTGTGAGGTATAAGCACGTTTAATGGTCTCTACAACCCACCGAGAGAGACGCTGTGCAGAGAGAGCCCGACACTTACGTGGACCGACATAACACACAGACTTTCTGTCTTATACCTGCAATAAGCCTCCAACGAGCGAACAGGGCATAAAGGTTCTGTGGTGAAATCTGTGCCAAACCTCACCAACTGGAGCGGTTGGGCATTACCAGCAGAAGACAACACCTTAGGGAGGAAAGAGACGTTCGGCCCGAGAGTTACACCTGAGCCATCAGCGTGTCGTCTACAGCAGGACTCATTAACAGACAGGGCCTGAAGTTCACCCACACGCTTACCCGAAGCCATGGCGAGGAGAAATACCGTTTAAACGACATGTTTGTGTGGGCAATAGGCTCAAATGGATGAGCTCGCAGAGTCTCCAGGACCAACAAAAGATCCCACGATGGAGCCACTGGTCGTGTAGGTGGGTGAAGCCGTCTGGCACCTTTCAAGAAACGGGAAAACGTTCTCGTCACTGCCCACAGTGCCACCATTCACACCACCGTGCCAGCAAGATACTGCAGCCACATATACCTTTAATGTTGAAGGCGACAGACCACGATCCAAAAGTTCCTGCAAAAACTCCAAGATAGCAGCGACTGAACATCTTTATTTTTATTTTATTTATTTAGAAAAGGGACAATGCATATTGATGAACATAAGATACATATGTAAATATGCCAGATTTTAGCCACAGGCTAATTTCCATCTGTTGTCCTTGGACAGGTTGATGGTCACACTTAAAATACAAAAAACAAAAAACTTGTCCACGTCTCTTGCACTATTCAAACAGCTTCCACCTGTTTGTGTACAGCCGCCACATCGACAGTGCCCAGGCGTTACAGATCGTCCTATTCCTCCAGCACACTCTGAGAATGAAACCACCGAGCCCTGCAGAGGCCACACCCAGAGCTGGAGGCGGTTGGGATGAGGATGCAGTATCTGTCCCCCCAGCTGGGACAAGAGGTCCGTCCTGGCAGATAGACACATTGGAGAGCTGCAACAGAGTCTGTGCAGAAGAGGGAACCAGATCCTCACTGGCCAGAGTGGGGCAACCAGCAGAAGCTTGTGTCCCTCCTGCAGAACCCTCAGGAGTGTTTGATAAATCAGGGGAAAAGGAGGAAAGGCGTAGAGGAGAACGTGAGGCCAGTCGTGAGCCAATGCATCCTGACCCAGCGGGCTGGTGTTGTCCCTCAGAGAGAACCAGAGAGGGCAATGGGTCGCTTCTTAAGAAGGGAACAGATCCACTTCGGCCCTACTGAAGACCCTCCAGATGGTGCAGACCACCTCTGGGTGAAGCTTCCATTCCCCCAGCAAGAGAGTCTGGCGAGAGAGGAAATCTGCCTCCTGATTCAGCGTCCCCGGGAGATAGGCTGCACACAGGCTGGCAAAATGGACGGACGCCCACGTGAGAAGCTGCCGTGTTCTCTGTGTGAGATTCACCGATCTGGTCCCTCCCATGTGATTTATGTGGTAAACCACCGACCTGTTGTCCGAACGTACAAGCACATGCCTGCCTTGCAAGTTCGACAGAAAATGGTGCAGTGCCAAGTCCACAGCCATAAACTCCAGCACATTTATTTGTTCTTCGATCAGACTCGAGGTCCATGTCCCTTGTATCACCCGATCTTGCCACGTTGCACCCCAACCCGTGGACGATGCATCTGTATACACAACTTCTCTCCATGACGGTAGAGGCTCCAAGGGGACGCCCTGTAGGATCCAGAGAGTGTCTCTCCACTGAGACAGGGAGTGCAGACACTGGGGAGACACACGCAGCCTCTTGCGTCTGTGTATGACCCGAGTTGGATCCAACTGCAGGCTGTTCAGCCACATCTGCATCTGCATCGGCCGTAATGAAAGCAGCCCCAGCGGGACTACACTGGAGGCTGCAACCAACCTGCCCAGAAGCTGGAGATATCGCCTGAATGGAAGGGTCTCTCTCCCTCTTGGAATGCACCCAGCATCCCCATGATGTTGTCGACCCTTATGGGCGAAGGGGGAGTAACCATGGTGACAGAGTTTAAGGCCATCCCCAAAAAGACAGTGTCCTGGGTCGGGACCAGATTGCTCTTGTTCATATTCACACACAGGCCCAAGCAGCTCACAGGCTCGAGTACAAGCCTTGTGTCGCACATGGCCTGGTCGCGGCTGAGTGCACATATTAATCAGTCGTCGAGGTAAGGTAGAATCTTCAAACCCCGCGCCTGCAGGGGAGACAAGGCCGCTGCCACCACTCGAGTGAACACCCTGGGTGATAGGGACAGCCCAAACGGGAGGACCCTGAACTGAAAATGTCTCCCCTGAAAAGCAAAGCAAAGGAACCTCCAATGATTGTGTACGATCTGTAAATAAGCATCCTTCAAATCGATGGTCGTGAACCATTTGCCTGGGGAAAGGCCTGAAGCACCTCTGAGGTGCGTAGCATGTAAAAAGACATGACCTTTAAAAACACACTGAGACCTCGCAGGTCTAAAACTGGATATAGTTTGCCGATTTTCTTCAGGATAAAAAAGTATCTTGAGTGAAACCCTACCAGATCCTGCTGAGGGTCAGCGTGTGTAATTGCACCCTTTTCCAGCAAGGTTGCTATTACTCGATTGAGTGCCTCAGACTTTGCCGGGTCTGAGATGGCAGTCATTTGGACCCGGCTGAAAACAGGAGGCTGGTGTCAGAACTGTAGGTAGTATCCCCATGATAAGGTGGTAACACCCACATGTCTGGGGTGTTGGCAGCCCGGTACTGGAGCTGTTTAGGGGTGAAACAACCGAACAGCGGCCTGCAAGCTTCACCTACGCCCCCCCTGGCCTCTCGAAGGCCTGGAGGGCTGGAGACCAGACTGTGATGACCGAGGCACATGTGCAGTCCTGGGCCGATCACTCCACAAGTGCCCAGACCTTTTAACAGGCCGCCGGGGAGCCGCAAATGGGCTTGGTGCCACAGCATATGTCTGCTGGTGTGTAGTAGAAGACCCAGGAGCAATAGGAGGGGCTCGTCGGTGAAGGTCCGCCAGCTGATGTCTAGTCTGAGAGGCCTGGGCTGTCCGTTTCAAAGCCTCCAGCACTGCCTCTCCAAAAAGTTCACCCTGAACCACAGGTAATCCTCTCAAGGTTCTCCTACACGTCTCTGTCAAGGGAGATTGTGCCAACCAAACCTGCCGACGCACCTGGTTCAGGATGGACAGCAGGCGGCCCAGCTCCCCTGACATAAAAGCAAATCCTTGTAGAGACGTGTCAACCAAGCCTTGTGTAGCCACGTCGACATTAGAAGCCTCTAGTGAAATCACTAAACCTAACAGTAAATGGGACAGAGAATGTGACCCATGTGCGCCCCAGAGTCGTAAGCCTTACACAATAATTTGTCAGTAACCCGGCACTGAGGTCGCGGGTACCTGGTATTGGGTCTCAGAGCCTCGTCTGGAGCCACAATAAGGGAGGCCACAGCTGGTTCAATCGCCGACATATGTCCCAGACCAAACTTGGGCACATCCTGCATGGCAGCGAGGACCCTTCCATCAGATGTCGGTTTAGAAAACGCTTTTGTATCTGACCGGCAGGCTTGTAGTTCCTTCATGTACTCCGTAGAGGGGGGAACCAAAAAGGAAGACGCAGAGCTCTGCCGTCTAAAAAACCAACTAGAAACCACAGGCTGCGCCGCCGGTGCCTCCAATTGTAACCGTGCAAAAGCCACGAGTAAAGAGGAGGCGGCTGAGTCATCGTCACCTCCCTGAGAGCAGGTGGACTTGTGTGAGCTCAACTCTGATATGTCAGAACACACATCCAAACCGTCCCCAGTATGCGGGTCAGTGTCGTGGAAGTGCGTATCTGACAAGGCATCGTCTTCACAAACAGAAAACACATCCCGCTGGGCAGCTGGTCACTATCCCGAGTCTGCATGGACTCAATGAGAGCTTTCATTCTAGTGAGCTCTGAAGTAAGGCTATCCACCTTCGAGGAAAATCCTGCAGAGTGATCCCCTTTGCTGCACTTACACTGAGTAGGGGAAGTGTCGACAGCAGAGCACTTCCTCCTCACCTTCCCGCTCGCCGGCAACTGAGTGTCCTGTATATCAGAGGGTCCAGCTCCTCCAAATGCGGCGGCGGTCAGCACGCAGGGATCTGGGCATAATGCTGCAACTCATGCAAGGATTCTCCGTCAAGCCTTCCTTAAGGTGGTCCACACCCAAACATAAGGGACACAAATCATGTCCATCCTCAGGTTGAAGCGGGGTCATGTGCTCTACAGCACATGGACTCCATCACAACCGACGGTAGATCAGGTCGAGCTGAAAACGCCACTCTCGATCCGCCAAATCGAACAGTAACACTGCTGGTAAAAATGAGCTAAAGAACCGAACACGATTCTAGAATAACAGATATTTTAGCCGAATGCGGCAATAGTTAACGCAAAAGTCGAGCTGAACCGAACACGGCAGCAAATACAAACCAGCTCCACTGAACCTGGTGTCGCTTCCAACAAAAAATGCAGAAACTACTGCCCATACGGTCTTTGTAAAACGTGCACCTCACCGGTGTCAGGGAGCCACCCGCTCCAGGTGAGGCACTCCAGGTGAGGCACTCCACCACCTGCAGCTTACGCAGCCCCTGAGGGGCAAGTCGCACTCGCTGCCCCGACTGTGATGTACTGTGCTCCAGTCACAGGTCACAGGACTCTGAGCAGTGAGCTGCCACCAAAAGGAGAAAATTGTGGTACTAAGCAGTATTCACGAGTAGCCACAACACACTCGACCTAAGCGCGAGAAGAAAAAGGGGACTGTGCTTCCGGAGTCACATGACTATAGAGCCTCACGTGGGTCAGCGGAAGGTCATAGGTGAATTTGTTGATATTAAATCTCGACCTGCTCATGTGATCATGTGATCATCCAGCGCTTGAAGCACCGCCTCTGGTGATAAGAAGGGATGAAATAGAACCACAATTATGTCTATAATAATAAATAATAAACCAGGACTAAACCAGGACAAAACCAGGTCTAAACCAGGACTAAACCAGGACTTAACCAGGACTAAACCAGGACTAAATCAGGACTAAACCAAGACTTAACCAAGACTTAACCAAGACTTAACCAGGACTAAACCAGGACTTAACCAGGACTAAACTAGGACTTAACCAGGACTAAACCAGGACTAAAACCAGGACTAAACCAGGACTTAACCAGGACTAAACTAGGACTTAACCAAGACTTAACCAAGACTTAACCAGGACTAAACCAGGACTAAACCAGGACTTAACCAGGACTACACTAGGACTAAACCAGGACTAAACCAGGACTAAAACCAGGACTAAACCAGGACTTAACCAGGACTAAACCAGGACTAAACCACAACTAAACAAGGACTAAACCAGGACTAAACCTGGACTAAACCGGGTCTAAACCAGGACTAAACCTGGACTAAACCTGGACTAAACTGGGTCTAAACCGGGACTAAACAGGGACTAAACCAGGACTAAACCAGGACTAAACCAGGACTAAACCAGGACTAAACCAGGTCTAAACCAGGACTAAACCAGGACTAAACCAGGACTAAACCGGGACTAAACCTGGACTAAACCGGGACTAAACCGGGTCTAAACTGGGACTAAACAGGGACTAAACCGGGACTAAACCAGGACTAAACCAGGACTAAACCAGGACTAAACCAGGTCTAAACCAGGACTAAACCAGGATTAAACCAGGACTAAACCAGGTCTAAACCAGGACTAAACTCAGTGTTAAATAGAATCAAAATAGTGAAACCTGAGCGGATCTGAAGAGTCCAAAGTGTCCCAGAAAAAGGCGCGTAGTTGAAATTTCTTGGCTGTGGGATGTTTCCTGTTGTGACTCAGAGCTGCTCCTCTATTGGCTGCCGTGTAGGTGGGCGGGGCTTCATTTGTACAGTTAATGTGAGGACAGCACAGGGATTAACAGAAACACAAAATGGGCCGATTTGAATTTATTTTGGATGTGGGAGCTTTCCTTTATTGTATAATCTGCCTTTGAACTCCACCATTTGAGGAAAGTACAAACTAAACACTGAATCAGGGATCACAGCCTGAACTGAACCCCAACATTTAAATATATTTAGAGACTTTACTGGGATCAAGTGTAAACATGTCTCCCTCATATTCAAACATCTGCATTTATGAATAAAACAAGGTTGATGTAGTTCTCATGGTGAACACAAGAGGGCAGCACCTGTCTCTATGGTGCTGTTCAATGTGACTCTTCTTTTCCTCTGTTGCCTTCATGAACAGAATAAAACTAGGAATCTGTGTAATTCAACCACAATGTGCAGACTGACACTAACAACTGTGTGTCATCATTTCATTTGAGTCTTTGTCATTTAAAACTGCATTTTATGGTCATATAAAAACATAAAACATGTGAAACATGTTTATATTAATTTGAAACACAGATTAAACAGGTTATCTCATTATTTTACGTCTAAAATCGTGTCTTTGTCCACATGTATTAATGTTACATATTATGATGGATTATATTTTTATTTCTTGTACTTTTATAGTGACGCGTGTGTATTTTCCCACAGCCCTGAACGCACCGCTCAGACTCACGTGTTCATCACAGTGATGCTGTTAGCTTTAGCCAAAACATGTACCGTGCAGCACAAAGCAGCAACAACGACGAAAATATAAAACTAAACTTCATCTGATTCATCCTCGTGTGAGAACAAAGCCACGAAATGGTGAAGGAGCAGTTCAGAGAGACAGATGTGGCCCAAAAGATGTAAGTACACATGCTAACACTGTAGCATGTTAGCTTGAGTGTTAACATGCTGGTTAGTTTAAGTGTTAGCATCTTAAATTAAGTCAGACATGCCCAGGGGACTCAGACTCGGGGCCCCGGGGCCGGTAGTTTGTGGCCCCCGCGTTAATATAAAGTTTAATGTTCGTAGGTTTGATATTTGTGGCACTTTACAGTGTTGTGTGCGGAGCTGAACGAGCCAATCACGGTGCAGTATCTGGCTCTGGGGGCGGGGCCTGGTGCAGAGACACTTTGATTGACAGTTACATCAGCGCTGCCGTTTTCTTCTGGAGCCTCGTGGCTGTTTCACACGCGACATTCACCTGATCCTCTGTTCACAACACTTAAAAAAGTGTTTTTAAGTAACTGCAGAGCGGGACATTATACGTGTATAAATGTGTATAAATATATACACACACGTGAATGATACTTTGAGTTAATATGTGGACACTAGTGATGGTGAAACCGAAACATTGAACCACTTTGAGACACTGCACTGAAAATGACTCACTGCCTCGAGTCATTTGACACAGTCAGAAGAGCGACACCTGCTGGATTTGTGTGTGTAATGCATTTGTGAACCTCGCTCACCCTCGTCCTCTAACCCCCTCTCCCTGTGGCTTTTATCACTCACATTTTATTTTTATTCTCTTATAACTTATTCTTCTGTTTATTATGAAATTGTTTTACATTATTTTGTGTCCATTTGCTTTTCCCACTTTGGCGCATCTCACGTTTAAAATGTGCTATACTAATAAAATGGCTACTCTCTAATAAAAATAAATAAATAAAAAGATTTACTTTTCAAACTGTCGTATACTCGTTCACACACAGGAGCCGATATTCTCATAAAATTATGACTTTATTCTCGTAAAATTACGTCTTTAATATCGAAATGCTGCGACTTTATTCTCGTAGCGCCCACAGAATTATAATTTTTTAAGTGTCACTTATACGCCGTCGTAAGTCTAGTGTTGGAAACGCCGTCAACAAAATCTCCTCTTGTCAAAACCCACAATTCTTGGGGCGATTCAGACTCTTTTAAAGCTGTGACACAATTATGAGCCACACCCATTGAAACTCTCGTGAAGCAGCTTGAACCCGCAGCTCGACACGTGTCTCTGACACTTCTCACGTAACGAGGCCTCGGTTTGACTGGTCACGTGATTTCTGGCGCGGTGAAGCGCGTATCGAAACAAAGCTCGGTAACACTTCAGCTTCATAGGGTCGAGACAGAGTCGAGCTGAGAGGCTCGAGCGGAACATCTCACACACACCTGTGTCAGCAGACACACACACACACACACACACACACACACACACACACCTGTGTCTGCAGACACACACACACCTGTGTCTGCTGACACACACACACCTGTCTCTGCAGACACACACACACACACACACACACACACACCTGTGTCTGCAGACACACACACACACACCTGTGTCTGCAGACACACACACCTGTGTCTGCTGACACACACACACCTGTGTCTGCTGACACACACACACCTGTGTCTGCAGACACACACACACACACACACACACCCTGTGTCTGCAGACACACACACACACACACACACCTGTGTCTGCAGACACACACACACTGTGTCTGCAGACACACACACACACCTGTGTCTGCAGACACACACACACCTGTGTCTGCAGAGACACACACACACCTGTGTCTGCAGACACACACACACCTGTGTCTGCAGACACACACACACCTGTGTCTGCAGACACACACACACACCTGTGTCTGCAGACACACACACACCTGTGTCTGCAGACACACACACACCTGTGTCTGCAGACACACACACACACACACCTGTGTCTGCAGACACACACACACACACCTGTGTCTGCAGACACACACACACACACCTGTGTCTGCAGACACACACACACACACCTGTGTCTGCAGACACACACACACACACACCTGTGTCTGCAGACACACACACACACACACCCTGTGTCTGCAGCACACACACACACACACACACCTGTGTCAGCAGACACACACACACCTGTATCTTCTAAATGTTCAACACAAAAGTCTGTATTGGCTTTATTAAAACACAGTAACACACACAGCACGATTCTACACGGCTCTGTGTCAGAGGAACAAACAACAGCATCACATGGGTGGTGTAAAAGGTGGAGTTCATCATGATGGTCTCACACTTGTCCTCCGGGTGGAGTAAAAGGTGGAGGTGTTCATGATGGTCTCACACTTGTCCCTCCGGGTGGTGTAAAAGGTGGAGGTGTTCATGATGGTCTCACATTTGTCCTCCGGGTGGTGTAAAAGGTGGAGGTGTTCATGATGATCTCACACTTGTCCTCTGGGTGGTGTAAAAGGTGGAGTTCATCATGATGGTCTCACACTTGTCCTCCGGGTGGTGTAAAAGGTGGAGGTGTTCATGATGATCTCACACTTGTCCTCTGGGTGGTGTAAAAGGTGGAGTTCATCATGATGGTCTCACACTTGTCCTCCGGGTGGTGTAAAAGGTGGAGTTCTTCATCATGATGGTCTCACACTTGTCCTCCGGGTGGTGTAAAAGGTGGAGGTGTTCATGGTGGTCTCACACTTGTCCTCCTCCGTGGGTGTGTAAAAGGTGGAGTTCATCATGATGGTCTCACACTTGTCCTCCGGGTGGTGTAAAAGGTGGAGGTGTTCATGATGGTCTCACACTTGTCCTCCGGGTGGTGTAAAAGGTGGAGTTCTTCATCATGATGGTCTCACACTTGTCCTCCGGGTGGTGTAAAAGGTGGAGGTGTTCATGGTGGTCTCACACTTGTCCTCCGGGTGGTGTAAAAGGTGGAGGTGTTCATGATGGTCTCACACTTGTCCCTCCGGTGGTGTAAAAGGTGGAGGTGTTCATGATGGTCTCACACATTTGTCCCTCCGGGGTGGTAAAAAAGGTGGGAGGTGTTCATGATGGTCTCACATTTGTCCTCCGGGTGGTGTAAAAGGTGGAGGTGTTCATGATGGTCTCACACTTGTCCTCCGGGTGGTGTAAAAGGTGGAGTTCATCATGATGGTCTCACACTTGTCCTCCGGGTGGTGTAAAAAGGTGGAGTTCTTCATGATGATGGTCTCACACTTGTCCTCCGGGTGGTGTAAAAGGTGGAGTTCTTCATCATGATGGTCTCACACTTGTCCTCCGGGTGGTGTAAAAGGTGGAGGTGTTCATGGTGGTCTCACACTTGTCCTCCGGGTGGTGTAAAAGGTGGAGTTCATCATGATGGTCTCACACTTGTCCTCCGGGTGGTGTAAAAGGTGGAGGTGTTCATGATGGTCTCACACTTGTCCTCCCGGGTGGTGTAAAAGGTGGAGGTGTTCATGATGGTCTCACACTTGTCCTCCGGGTGGTGTAAAAGGTGGAGGTGTTCATGGTGGTCTCACACTTGTCCTCCGGGTGGTGTAAAAAAGGTGGAGTCTTCATCATGATGGTCTCACACTTGTCCTCCGGGTGGTGTAAAAGGTGGAGGTGTTCACTCATGGTCTCACACTGTCCTCCGGGTGGTGTAAAAGGTGGAGGTGTTCATTGTTCATGATGGTCTCACACTTGTCCTCCGGGTGGTGTAAAAGGTGGAGGTGTTCATATGGTGGTCTCACACTTGTCCTCCGGGTGGTGTAAAAGGTGGAGTGTTCATCATGATGGTCTCACACTTGTCCTCCGGGTGGTGTAAAAGGTGGAGGTGTTCATGATGGTCTCACACTTGTCCTCCGGGTGGTGTAAAAGGTGGAGGTGTTCATGGTGGTCTCACACTTGTCCCCCTGGTGGTGTAAAAGGTGGAGTTCATCATGGTGGTCTCACACTTGTCCTCCAGGTGGTGTAAAAGGTGGAGTTCTTCATCATGGTGGTCTCACACTTGTCCTCCGGGTGCTGTAAAAGGTGGAGGTGTTCACTCATGGTCTCACACTTGTCCTCCGGGTGGTGTAAAGGTGGGGTGTTCATCATGGTCTCACACTTGTCCCTCCGGGTGGTGTAAAAGGTGGAGGTGTTCATCATGATGGTCTCACACTTGTCCCTCCGGGTGGAGTAAAAGGTGGAGGTGTTTATCATGGTCTCACACTTGTCCTCCGGGTGGTGTAAAAGGTGGAGGTGTTCATCATGATGGTCTCACACTTGTCCCTCCGGGTGGTGTAAAAGGTGGAGGAGTTTCATGATGGTCTCACACTTGTCCTCCGGGTGGTGTAAAAGGTGGAGTGTTCATCATGGTGGTCTCACACTTGTCCTCCGGGTGGTGTAAAAGGTGGAGGTGTTCATCATGTTCTCACACTTGTCCTCCGGGTGGTGTAAAAGGTGGAGTTCATCATGATGGTCTCACACTTGTCCTCCGGGTGGTGTAAAAGGTGGAGTTCATCATGATGGTCTCACACTTGTCCTCCGGGTGGTGTAAAAGGTGGAGGTGTTCATCATGTGGTCTCACACTTGTCCTCCGGGTGGTGTAAAAGGTGGAGTTTCATCATGATGGTCTCACACTTGTCCCTCGGGTGGTGTAAAAGGTGGAGGTTCATCATGATGGTCTCACACTTGTCCTCTGGGTGGTGTAAAAGGTGGAGTTCATCATGATGGTCTCACACTTGTCCTCCGGGTGGTGTAAAAGGTGGAGGTGTTCATGATGGTCTCACACTTGTCCTCTGGGTGGTGTAAAAGGTGGAGTTCATCATGATGGTCTCACACTTGTCCTCCGGGGGTGTGTAAAAGGTGGAGTTCATCATGATGGTCTCACACTTGTCCTCCGGGTGGTGTAAAAGGTGGAGTTTCATCATGATGGTCTCACACTTGTCCTCCGGGGTGGTGTAAAAGGTGGAGGTTTCACATCATGGTGGTCTCACACTTGTCCTCCGGGTGGTGTAAAAGGTGGAGGTGTTCATCATGATGGTCTCACACTTGTCCTCCGGGTGGTGTAAAAGGTGGAGGTCTTCATCATGATGGTCTCACACTTGTCCTCCGGGTGGTGTAAAAGGTGGAGGTGTTCATCATGATGGTCTCACACTTGTCCTCCGGGTGGTGTAAAAGGTGGAGGTGTTCACACATGGTCTCACACTTGTCCTCCGGGTGGTGTAAAAGGTGGAGTTTCATCATGATGGTCTCACACTTGTCCTCCGGGTGGTGTAAAAGGTGGAGGTGTTCACACATGTCTCTTTTGCAGAAGTCACATCTGTTTCGGGATGATGTCGTCTGGACAGATGCGTCGTCAGGCTCACATCCAGGTGGTCAGTAAAAACCTGTACAGCCAGGACACGAGACGCAGCCCTCTGTCCCACGGAGTCCTGGACCACCGCATGGTACGAAGCTCCGCCCACACTCTCCGATCTGTGTGAAGTGTCCCCGTGTCGTAGATCTGATCCGTACGTCCTCTTGTTCCAGGGCACCAGTGAGAAGGACCGGCCCTGTTTAACCTGCGGGAAGAACCTGGCCGACTGTCTGGGACATTATGGATATTTGGACCTGGAGCTGCCGTGTTTCCACGTCGGATATTTTAAAGCCATTATCGGAATATTACAGGTAAAAGTCCAGAGTGAGTCTTTATGTGCAGAGTGAGTCTTTATGTGCAGAGTGAGTCTTTATGTGCAGAGTGAGTCTTTATGTGCAGAGTGAGTCTTTATGTGCAGAGTGAGTCTTTATGTGCAGAGTGAGTCTTTATGCAGTGAGTCTTTATGTGAGTGAGTCTTTTATGTGCAGAGTGAGTCTTTATGTGCAGAGAGTGAGTCTTTAAAAGTCCAGAGTGAGTGAGTCTTTATGTGCAGAGTGAGTCTTATGTGCAGAGTGAGTCTTTTATGTGCAGAGTGAGTCTTTATGTGCAGAGTGAGTCTTTATGTGCAGAGTGAGTCTTTATGTGCAGAGTGAGTCTTTATGTGCAGAGTGAGTCTTTATGTGCAGAGTGAGTCTCAGGTAAAAGTCCAGAGTGAGTCTTTATGTGCAGAGTGAGTCTTTATGTGCAGAGTGAGTCTTTATGTGCAGAGTGAGTCTTTATGTGCAGAGTGAGTCTTTATGTGCAGAGTGAGTCTGTGGGTAAAAGTCCAGAGTGAGTCTTTATGTGCAGAGTGAGTCTTTATGTGCAGAGTGAGTCTTTATGTGCAGAGTGAGTCTTTATGTGCAGAGTGAGTCTTTATGTGCAGAGTGAGTCTTTAAAAGTGCAGAGTGAGTCTTTATGTGCAGAGTGAGTCTTTATGTGCAGAGTGAGTCTTTATGTGCAGAGTGAGTCTCAGTGAGTCTTTATGTGCAGAGTGAGTCTTTATGTGCAGAGTGAGTCTTTATGTGCAGAGTGAGTCTTTATGTGCAGAGTGAGTCTTTATGTGCAGAGTGAGTCTTTAAAAGTCCAGAGTGAGTCTTTATGTGCAGAGTGAGTCTTTATGTGCAGAGTGAGTCTTTATGTGCAGAGTGAGTCTTTATGTGCAGAGTGAGTCTTTATGTAAAAGTCCAGAGTGAGTCTTTATGTGCAGAGTGAGTCTTTATGTGCAGAGTGAGTCTTTATGTGCAGAGTGAGTCTTTATGTGCAGAGTCTTTATGTGCAGTGAGTCTTTATGTGCAGAGTGAGTCTTATGTGCAGAGTGAGTCTTTATGTGCAGAGTGAGTCTTTATGTGCAGAGTGAGTCTTTATGTGCAGAGTGAGTCTTTATGTGCAGAGTGAGTCTTTATGTGCAGAGTGAGTCTTTATGTGCAGAGTGAGTCACAGGTAAAAGTCCAGAGTGAGTCTTTATGTGCAGAGTGAGTCTTTATGTGCAGAGTGAGTCTTTATGTGCAGAGTGAGTCTTTATGTGCAGAGTGAGTCTTTATGTGCAGAGTGAGTCACAGGTAAAAGTCCAGAGTGAGTCTTTATGTGCAGAGTGAGTCTTTATGTGCAGAGTGAGTCTTTATGTGCAGAGTGAGTCACAGGTAAAAGTCCAGAGTGAGTCTTTATGTGCAGAGTGAGTCTTTATGTGCAGAGTGAGTCTTTTATGTGCAGAGTGAGAGTGAGAGTGAGTCAGGTAAAAGTCCAGAGTGAGTCTTTATGTGCAGAGTGAGTCTTTATGTGCAGAGTGAGTCTTTAAAAGTCAGAGTGAGTCTTTATGTGCAGTGAGTCTTTATGTGCAGAGTGAGTCTTTATGTGCAGAGTGAGTCTTTATGTGCAGAGTGAGTCTTTATGTGCAGAGTGAGTCTCAGGTAAAAAGCAGAGTGAGTCTTTATGGTAAAAGTCCAGAGTGAGTCTTTATGTGCAGAGTGAGTCTTTATGTGCAGAGTGAGTCTCAGGTAAAAGTCCAGAGTGAGTCTTTATGTGCAGAGTGAGTCTTTATGTGCAGAGTGAGTCTTTATGTGCAGAGTGAGTCTTTATGTGCAGAGTGAGTCTTTATGTGCAGAGTGAGTCACAGGTAAAAGTCCAGAGTGAGTCTTTATGTGCAGAGTGAGTCTTTATGTGCAGAGTGAGTCTTTATGTGCAGAGTGAGTCTTTATGTGCAGAGTAAAAGGTAAAGAGTGAGTGAGTCTTTATGTGCAGAGTGAGTCTGAGGTAAAAGTCCAGAGTGAGTCTTTATGTGCAGAGTGAGTCTGAGGTAAAAGTCCAGAGTGAGTCTTTATGTGCAGAGTGAGTCTTTATGTGCAGAGTGAGTCTTTATGTGCAGAGTGAGTCAGGTAAAAGTCCAGAGTGAGTCTTTATGTGCAGAGTGAGTCTTTATGTGCAGAGTGAGTCTTTATGTGCAGAGTGAGTCAGGTAAAAGTCCAGAGTGAGTCTTTATGTGCAGAGTGAGTCTTTATGTGCAGAGTGAGTCTTTTATGTGCAGAGTGAGTCTCAGGTAAAAGTCCAGAGTGAGTCTTTATGTGCAGTGAGTCAGGTTATGTGCAGAGTGAGTCTTTATGTGCAGAGTGAGTCTTTATGTGCAGAGTGAGTCTTTATGTGCAGAGTGAGTGAGTCTCAGAGTAAAAGTGTCCAGAGTGAGTCTTTATGTGCTGAGTTTTATGTGCAGAGTGAGTCTTTAGTGAGTCTTTATGTGCAGAGTGAGTCCAGAGTAAGTCCAGAGTGAGTCTTTATGTGCAGAGTGAGTCTTTATGTGCAGAGTGAGTCACAGGTTAAAGTCCAGAGTGAGTCTTTATGTGCAGAGTGAGTCTCAGGTAAAAGTCCAGAGTGAGTCTTTATGTGCAGAGTGAGTCACAGGTAAAAGTCCAGAGTGAGTCTTTATGTGCAGATCTCCTGTTCTTGACGTTCTCTGGTTCCGTGTTTGTTCTCAGATGATCTGTAAGACGTGCTCCAGGATCATGCTCTCGAAGGAGGAGAGGCTGCAGTTTCTGGATTATCTGAAGAGACCGAACTTGGCCTATCTCCAAAAACGAGGACTCAAGAAGAAGATTTCAGACAAGTGCCGCAAGAAGATGATCTGCCTCAGCTGTTCGGCGTACAACGGTGAGAGTCACACTCACATTCAGACACACAGTCTTTCAAAGAGCTTCACGGAAGAAGAACGACATTAAAACCACATGACGACAAGCTGAAATAATCATGATATTTCCTCTGTCACGTGGGAGATACTTGTTTACGGCCCGTGGTAACTCTGCAGGGGGCGCTGGAGAGACATTTATAAAGGATAGTATTTAAATCTACACATTATTTTGTCCAGATCATCAAAACACACAGTTAGTCTAAGTGTTAGCATGTTAGCTTAAGTGTTAGCATGTTAGCTTAAGTGTTAGCATGTTAGCTTAAGTGTTCGCATGTTAGCTTAAGTGTTCGCATGTTAGCTTAAGTGTTAGCATGTTAGCTTAAGTGTTAACATACTGGTTAGTTTAAGTCAGAAGAAGTTTTCAGAAGAATCAGAATAAGTTTTATTGCCATAGTCCGTGAGCTGAGCTCACAGACGAGGAACTTACTTCAGTGATAAAGTGCAACATACTTCAGTGATAAACACACAGAAACAAAAAACACACACTGAATAAATACAAATACAAATAAGGACATGCACAAAGTAAAAAAAAAATATATGCTTAAAAATAAAATAAGACCCTTAGGAAGTAGAAAATATAAACAACAGCAGCATCAGAACAACAGCAGTGCATCATGGGATATTTAGTGACCAGTGTTATGAAGTGTCCAGTTTAGTGCAGGTTTATGAAGTGTTCATGAGGGAAACAGCAGAGGAGAAGAAACTGTTCTTGTGACGAGAGGTTCTGGTCCTGATGGACCGTAGCCTCCTGCCAGAGGGAAGTGGCTGAAATAGTCCATGTCCAGGGTGAGAAGTGTCAGCTGCTGTACGACCTGCTCCACCCGAGTCCTGGAGACGTACAGGTCCTGGAGAGATGGAGGCTGCAGCCAATCACCTTCTCAGCAGAGCACAATGTGCTGCAGTCTCTGTCTGTCCCTGTGGCCCCAGAGAACCACACAGTGATGGAGGAGGTGATGGAGGAGGTGATGGAGGAGGTGATGGAGGAGGTGAGGATGGACTCAGTGATGGAGGAGGTGAGGATGGACTCAGTTATGGAGGAGGTGAGGATAGAGGAGGTGATGGAGGAGGTGAGGATGGACTCAATGATGTCCGTGTAGAACTGCACCATCATCTGGACCGGCAGCTTGTCTTTCCTCAGCTGCTGCAGGAAGTACATCCTCTGCTGGACTTTCTTGATGAGGAGCTGATGGTCGGCTCCCACTTGAGGTCCTGGGTGATGCAGGGGCCCAGGAAGCGGAAAAGAGTCCACGGTGGTGATGGGGGAGTCAGTCAAGGCGAGGGGAGGCAGGGGGGCTGTGACTTTCCTGAAGTCCACAATCATCTCCACTGTCTTCTGGGCGTCGAGCTCCAGGTTGTTGCTGCTGCACCAGGACACCAGCCGATCCACCTCCCTCCTGTAGACAGACTCATCCCCGTCCGAGATGAGCCCGATGAGGGTGGTGTCATCCGCAAACTTGACCAGTTTGACGGAGTCGTCGTGGGTGGAGGTGCAGCAGTTGGTGTACAGGGAGAAGAGCAGAGGAGAAAGTACACAGCCCTGTGGAGATCCTGTGCTGATTGTCCGAGTGTCCGAGACATTCTTTCCCAGCCGCACGCGCTGCCTCCTGTCCGTCAGGAAGTCAGTGATCCACCTGCAGGTGGAGTCAGGCACGTTGAGCTGAGCGAGCTTGTCCTGGAGCAGAGCAGGGAGGATGGTGTTGAACGCAGAGCTGAAGTCCACAAACAGGATCCTGGCGTAGGTTCCCGGGGAGTCCAGATGCTGGAGGATGAAGTGAAGGGCCAGGTTAATGGCGTCGTCCACAGACCGATGTTAGCATGTTGGACTGGACCAGATCTAAACCTGGACTAAACCTGGACTAAACCAGAGTACATCTCTGTTGTGCCTGGTCTTAAATCTGTTCTGTTTTTGCTCTGTGTTTTCCCAGGTCCAGTGAAGAAGTGTGGTCTGCTCAAAATCATCCATGAGAAATACAAGACGACGAAGAAGACGATGGATCCTTTTGTGTCCGAGTTCATCCACTCGTTTAACACGGCCATCGAACACAACAAGACCATCGAGCCACTGCTGACCAGAGCACAGGTCAGACACATGTTCTACCAGAGCACAGGTCAGACTCATGTTCTACCAGAGCACAGGTCAGACTCACGTTCTACCAGAGCACAGGTCAGACTCATGTTCTACCAGAGCACAGGTCAGACTCACGTTCTACCAGAGCACAGGTCAGACTCATGTTCTACCAGAGCACAGGTCAGACTCATGTTCTACCAGAGCACAGGTCAGACACATGTTCTACCAGAGCACAGGTCAGACACATGTTCTACCAGAGCACAGGTCAGACACATGTTCTACCAGAGCACAGGTCAGACTCATGTTCTACCAGAGCACAGGTCAGACTCACGTTCTACCAGAGCACAGGTCAGACTCACGTTCTACCAGAGCACAGGTCAGACTCTCTCATGTTCTACCAGAGCACAGGTCAGACTCATGTTCTACCAGAGCACAGGTCAGACACATGTTCTACCAGAGCACAGACTCGCTCATGTTCTCAGGTCAGACTCATGTTCTCAGGTCAGTGGGCGTGGTCATAAATGAGGTTCTTAGTTTGAATTTTCTCGTGTTTATTCACTTTTGAACCTTCTCTGATGAGATTAATTTATTTTATGTTCCACATGTGGAACATAAAATAAAACAAATAAATCCAGTAAAAAAACTCCCAGATCTGACCCAAAAGTCCCTTGGTCCCAAGAGCAAAATACTGACCCCTCTGTAAATGTGATTTTCCTCTGCACGTTTACCCAGGACGGAGGCTTTGAAAGTCTTTGAACGGCCTTGAAAGGTTTTAAAAGACTTTAAAAGGCTTTGAAAGTCTTTTCCAGTGAAAGATCTTTCCCGTCTGATGAAAAAAAAAATTCTAATCTTCACTAGCAGCTTCATGAGAACAAGATAAAATGAGATTTTGACTTCACTATTTTGACTCTTTCGCACCAGTCACAAAACCCTCACCAGATCCTCTCGTGGCAGGATCCTGTCATTTTTATTCTTTAAGTTTAATTGTAAGACTATGTTTAAACGAAGAATAAAACTTCTCTTTACAGTAGTAGAGGCTGAAATAACTGTCCTCTGTGACTCTGCTCGATGAATCCATCCACACCGTCCCAGTATCGTTTGTCGTCTGTATTTTCTCCACGTTCCTCACGGTTCCTCACGGTTCTTTCCTCTTTCCCTCTTTCCCAGGAGAACCTAAACCCTCTGGTGGTGCTGAACCTCTTCAGAAGGATCCCAGAGGAGGACGTCCCTTTGCTCCTCATGAATCCAGAGGCGGGAAAACCGTCCGACCTCATCCTGACCCGGCTCCTGGTCCCGCCCCTCTGTATCCGCCCCTCCGTCGTCAGCGACCTCAAGTCTGGCACCAACGAAGACGACCTGACCATGAAACTCACAGAGATCATCTTCCTCAACGACGTCATCAAGAAGGTCAGTGAACTCCCAGAATAAACCTGCTGATAGTGATGTTCCAGGGTAATACTCACGGGTGGAGGCCTGATTCTGAAGTGATATGACGAGGTCAGAGGTGAACAGAGTCCTCAGAGAGTCCACTCTGTGATTGGTCAGATCCACCTGTCACTCACCTCCTGATCAAAGTCCTCAGAGAGTCCGCTCTGTGATTGGTCAGATCCTCCTGTCACTCACCTCCTGAGTGGGTCCATCTTTGAGTTTAGAGCTGTCTCCTAAAACTAACCAGGGTGAACCATCCCACACACACCAGGACACGATACTAAAGACTCAGACAGACTCGATACTCGATACTGATCCCAATACCACAATGAAAATAAAAACATTAAATGTTTGTACTTTGTGTCCTGTTCACATGTGTCTGACATCTGTGTAATCCTCAGAGTGCAGCAGGTTCAGAGCGGATCATGGTCCTGTTTAGACCTGGTTTGGTCCTGGTTTAGTCCCGGTCTAGTCCCGGTCTAGTCCTCTTTGTGTTCTAGTATACGTGTCTTGTACTTGTTCAGATTCAGCTCAACATTATTCTAAACACATTTATGAAAGGATCGTTTGTTTTGTCTTTTTAGTTTCGATACCTGCTCAAATGAGTATTTTGTTTCAGTAGTAGTTTTAGTATGTATTTTTCATACTATACGTCGCTCTGGAGTACGAGTCCGGAGTACAAGTCGGGAGTACAAGTCCGGGGTACAAGTCCGGGGTACAAGTCCGGGGTACAAGTCCGGGGTACAAGTCCGGGGTACAAGTCCGGGGTACAAGTCCGGAGTACAAGTCGCGCCAGTGAAAAATGCATAATAATGAAGAAAAAAGCATATCTGAGGCGTGGTGTGGTACATACTGGTACTAGAGCGCCCCCGTGTGTCACCGTGACAACATGTGATATTATAGATTTGAATAATTTCACAGAAGTTGTATCTGAGTATAAGTCTGACCAACTGTGAAAAAACTCGTGCTGAAATGCCTGAAGTGTGGCTTTAGTGGCAGTAGACGTCTGTGTGAAACATGTTTGATCTGTGGGATGTGGTGAGGTCGTCTCAAACACAGACTTGTCCTTGTAAGTCTGTTTTTTATTTCATTTTTGGTTTGTAGCATCGTGTGACGGGGGCGAAGACGCAGATGATCATGGAGGACTGGGACTTCCTGCAGCTGCAGTGTGCTCTCTACATAAACTCTGAGCTCTCGGGGATCCCGCTCAACATGGCGCCCAAGAAGTGGACCCGGGGCTTCGTGCAGAGACTGAAGGGCAAACAAGGTACGACCCGGGACTGTGGACCGTCACATGACTCAGGGACCGTCACATGACTCAGGGACCGTCACATGACTCAGGGACCGTCACATGACTCAGGGACCGTCACATGACTCAGGGACCGTCACATGACTCAGGGCATGACTCAGGGACCGTCACATGACTCAGGGACCGTCACATGACTCAGGGACCACAGACCGGAGAAAGAGGCGAGTGTGACGTCACCGAACGTCCCTTTAACACTGGATAAAAATCCCTTTAAAAATGTGCACTCTTACTGTGAGCATGTGCGCCTTTATGTAGACCTGGTTTAGACCTGGTTTAGTCCTGATTCGGACCTGGTTTGGACCTGGTTTAGTCCTGGTTTAGACCTGGTTTAGACCTGATTCGGACCTGGTTGAGTCCTGGTTTAGACCTGGTTTAGACCTGGTTTAGTCCTGGTTTAGTCCTGGTTTAGTCCTGATTCGGACCTGGTTGAGTCCTGGTTTAGACCTGGTTTAGACCTGGTTTAGTCCTGGTTTAGTCCTGGTTTAGTCCTGGTTTAGTCCTGGTTTAGACCTGGTTTAGACCTGGTTTAGACCTGGTTTAGTCCTGGTTTAGTCCTGGTTTAGTCCTGGTTCGGACCTGGTTGCGTCCTGGTTTAGACCTGGTTTAGACCTGGTTTAGACCTGGTTTAGACCTGGTTTAGACCTGGTTTAGTCCTGGTTTAGTCCTGGTTTAGTCCTGATTCGGACCTGGTTTAGTCCTGGTATAGTCCTGGTTTAGTCCTGATTTAGTCCTGGTTTAGTCCTGGTTTAGTCCTGATTCGGACCTGGTTGAGTCCTGGTTTAGACCTGGTTGAGTCCTGGTTTAGACCTGGTTTAGTCCTGATTCGGACCTGGTTTAGTCCTGGTTTAGTCCTGGTTTATACCTGGTTTAGTCCTGATTCGGACCTGGTTTAGTCCTGGTTTAGTCCTGGTTTAGTCCTGATTCGGACCTGGTTTAGTCCTGGTTTAGACCTGGTTTAGTCCTGATTCGGACCTGGTTTAGTCCTGGTTTAGACCTGGTTTAGTCCTGGTTTAGACCTGGTTTAGACCTGGTTTAGACCTGGTTTAGTCCTGGTTTAGTCCTGGTTTAGACCTGGTTTAGACCTGGTTTAGTCCTGGTTTAGTCCTGGTTTAGTCCTGGTTTAGACCTGGTTTAGACCTGGTTTAGACCTGGTTTAGTCCTGGTTTAGTCCTGGTTTAGACCTGGTTTAGTCCTGGTTTAGTCCTGGTTTAGACCTGGTTTAGACCTGGTTTAGTCCTGGTTTAGTCCTGGTTTAGACCTGGTTTAGACCTGGTTTAGTCCTGGTTTAGTCCTGGTTTAGACCTGGTTTAGACCTGGTTCACATTCGTGTTGATCTGGATTAAAAGTCGTTTCATTCTTTTCTCGTTTCGCTCCTGTCGTGTTAAATTCTGAGTTTTCCACAGGTCGATTCAGAGGAAATCTTTCGGGGAAGAGAGTCGACTTCTCCGGCAGAACCGTGATCTCTCCAGACCCCAACCTGAGGATCGATGAGGTGGCTGTGCCGGTGCACGTGGCCAAGATCCTCACCTACCCCGAGAAGGTACTCCTCACAGGCACACGCACACTCCGATACTCACACGCTTTTGGAGCTACAAAACCAAAGTGTTAACCGACTTCTCTCTGATCATAGATCTATTTAAACGTGAATTAAATTATGTTTTTTATTTTAGTTTTGGTGTAGTGTTGATACACCCAAATGTGATGGTTCTTGTGTCGTGTGGTTCTAAAGTGTCAGTGTGATGGTTCTTGTGTCGTGTGGTTCTAAAGTGTCAGTGTGATGGTTCTTGTCGTGTGGTTCTAAAGTGTCAGTGTGATGGTTCTTGTGTCGTGTGGTTCTAAAGTGTCAGTGTGATGTTTCTTGTGTCGTGTGGTTCTAAAGTGTCAGTGTGATGTTCTTGTGTCGTGTGGTTCTAAAGTGTCACAGTGTGATGTTCTTGTGTCGTGTGGTTCTAAAGTGTCAGTGTGATGGTTCTTGTGTCGTGTGGTTCTAAAGTGTCAGTGTGATGTTCTTGTGTCGTGTGGTTCTAAAGTGTCAGTGTGATGTTCTTCTTGTGTCGTGTGGTTCTAAAGTGTCAGTGTGATGGTTCTTGTGTCGTGTGGTTCTAAAGTGTCAGTGTGATGGTTCTTGTGTCGTGTGGTTCTAAAGTGTCAGTGTGATGGTTCTTGTGTCGTGTGGTTCTAAAGTGTCACAGTGTGATGTTCTTGTGTCGTGTGGTTCTAAAGTGTCACAGTGTGATGTTCTTGTGTCGTGTGGTTCTAAAGTGTCAGTGTGATGGTTCTTGTGTCGTGTGGTTCTAAAGTGTCAGTGTGATGGTTCTTGTGTCGTGTGGTTCTAAAGTGTCAGTGTGATGTTCTTGTGTCGTGTGGTTCTAAAGTGTCAGTGTGATGGTTCTTGTGTCGTGTGGTTCTAAAGTGTCAGTGTGATGGTTCTTGTGTCGTGTGGTTCTAAAGTGTCAGTGTGATGGTTCTTGTGTCGTGTGGTTCTAAAGTGTCACAGTGTGATGTTCTTGTGTCGTGTGGTTCTAAAGTGTCAGTGTGATGGTTCTTGTGTCGTGTGGTTCTAAAGTGTCAGTGTGATGTTCTTGTGTCGTGTGGTTCTAAAGTGTCAGTGTGATGGTTCTTGTGCCGTGTGGTTCCAGGTGAACAAGGCCAATCTGGACTTAATGAGGAAACTGGTTCGTAATGGTCCTGATGTTCACCCAGGAGCAAACTTCATCCAAAATCGCTCCACACAAATGAAACGGTGAGTCCAGTGCATCAGGCTCTGTATCGCCCCCTCCCTCACATAGACCAAACCGGGACTAAACCAGGACTAAACCTGGACTAAACCAGGACTAAACCAGATCTAAACCGGGACTAAACCAGGACTAAACCAGGACTAAACCAGGACTAAACCAGGACTAAACCTGGACTAAACCAGGACTAAACCAGATCTAAACCAGGACTAAACCAGGACTAAACCAGGGTCTAAAACCGGGGTCTAAACCGGGTCTAAAAACCTAAAGCAGGTCTAAACCGGGACTAAACCGGACTAAACCGGGTCTAAACCAGGTCTGGCCCTGTTCTCCTCTGGATGCTCTTCTCTGTTATTGAGGCGTCATAATTTGTCAAAGTACCTTGTCATTTTCACGTCTCTTCCTCTGACACCGAGCGTCACGTTCTCAGAGGTTTTCTCCTTCGTCGTCAGATCGTTTATCAAACACACGTCTAACTGAGTCTCATTTCCTTCAGATTTTTGAAGTATGGAAACAGAGAGAAGATCGCTCAGGAGCTGAGGTTCGGGGATGTGGTTGAAAGACACTTGATTGACGGGGATATCGTTCTGTTCAACCGACAGCCGTCTCTGCACAAACTCAGCATCATGGCTCATATTGTGAGTATCTCACGAGATCAAACTAAACCAGGCCTACAGCCCGAACCCTGTGGAAATCAGGCTCAGGAAATCTCCCTGGAATAAAGTCTTTTAAATCCCTGATAAATACATTCAGTTATAAGTTTTACAAAATCGAAAAGTTAGTCTGTGATATATTCGTGGCCCGAGTTAAAGATTTTAAAAGCTGAACATTGGTGTTGGTAAATATCAGTTATCGGCACAGACTGTACAAAGAAATGAGACGTCCCCACAGCTTCAGCTCCACATGAAGCTCGTCGAGGCTCGAGCAGGAATAGAGACGATTTAGAGTGTCATAGCAACCAAACAGCCAATCACGAGCCAGGCTGTGGAAGGTAACGCCTCGTCCCGCCCACACCACTGGTTTATCAGGGACTGGGCTAGCATGTTAGCTCTGTGCGTTTATATATACAGTCTATGCTAGCAGGTTAGCTCTGTGCGTTTATATATACAGTTTATGCTAGCAGGTTAGCTCTGTGCGTTTATATATACAGTCTATGCTAGCAGGTTAGCTCTGTGCATTTATATATACAGTTTATGCTAGCAGGTTAGCTCTGTGTGTTCACATAAACAGTGTATGCTAGCAGGTTAGCTCTGTGCATTTATATAAACAGTGTATGCTAGCAGGTTAGCTCTGTGCATTCATATAAACAGTGTATGCTAGCAGGTTAGCTCTCATTTATATAAAACAGTCTATGCTAGCAGGTTAGCTCTGTGTGTTCATTTATAACAGTGTATGCTAGCAGGTTAGCTCTGTGTGTGTCACATAAACAGTATGCTAGCAGGTTAGCTCTGTGTGTTTATATGATGCTAGCAGGTTAGCTCTGTGTGTTTATATGATGCTAGCAGGTTAGCTCTGTGTGTTCATATAAACAGTGTATGCTAGCAGGTTAGCTCTCATTTATATAAACAGTGTATGCTAGCAGGTTAGCTCTGTGTGTTCATATAAACAGTGTATGCTAGCAGGTTAGCTCTGTGTGTTCATATAAACAGTGTATGCTAGCAGGTTAGCTCTGTGAGCTCATATAAACAGTGTATGCTAGCAGGTTAGCTCTGTGCGCTCATATAAACAGTGTATGCTAGCAGGTTAGCTCTGTGAGCTCATATAAACAGTGTATGCTAGCAGGTTAGCTCTGTGCGCTCATATAAACAGTGTATGCTAGCAGGTTAGCTCTGTGCGCTCATATAAACAGTGTATGCTAGCAGGTTAGCTCTGTGTGCTCATATAAACAGTGTATGCTAGCAGGTTAGCTCTGTGCGCTCATATAAACAGTGTATGCTAGCAGGTTAGCTCTGTGCGCTCATATAAACGGTGTATGGTGGTGTGTGTCAGTCTCGCTCGTGGACTCCGTCTCATGTGTCTCATTATGTGGGATGTGGCTCGTCGTCGCCCCCTGTTGACCTTTGTCTTTCTCCCGAGGCGCGGGTCAAGCCTCACCGCACCTTTCGCTTTAATGAGTGTGTGTGCACGCCCTACAACGCCGACTTCGATGGAGACGAGATGAACCTGCACCTGCCCCAGACGGAGGAGGCCAAGGCGGAGGCGCTGGTGCTGATGGGGGTACGTGTCTCCACCTGTTTATCAAGGCCTGGACCACATTTTCCTCAGTGTTTGAGCACAACCTGATGTCACAGTCAAACGACAGTGCAGAGATGTTTCAGTCATGTTTCAGAGATGTTTCAGTCATGTTTGTCATGTTTCAGAGATGTTTCAGAGATGTTCCAGTCATGTTTCAGAGATGTTTCAGTGATGTTTCAGTGATGTTTCAGAGATGTTTCAGTGATGTTTCAGAGATGTTTCAGAGATGTTTCAGTCATGTTTCAGAGATGTTTCAGTCATGTTTGTCATGTTTCAGAGATGTTTCAGAGATGTTTCAGTCATGTTTCAGTGATGTTTCAGTCATGTTTCAGTGATGTTTCAGTCATGTTTCAGTGATGTTTCAGTCATGTTTCAGTCATGTTTCAGTCATGTTTCAGAGATGTTTCAGAGATGTTTCAGTCATGTTTCAGTCATGTTTCAGTCATGTTTCAGTCATGTTTCAGAGATGTTTCAGAGATGTTTCAGTGATGTTTCAGTCATGTTTCAGTCATGTTTCAGTGATGTTTCAGAGATGTTTGTGATGTTTGTGATGTTTGTGATGTTTCAGTGATGTTTCAGTGATGTTTCAGAGATGTTTCAGTCATGTTTCAGAGATGTTTCAGTCATGTTTCAGAGATGTTTCAGAGATGTTTCAGAGATTTTTCAATGATGTTTCAGAGATGTTTGTGATGTTTCAGAGATGTTTCAGTCATGTTTCAGTCATGTTTCAGTGATGTTTCAGAGATGTTTGTGATGTTTCAGAGATGTTTCAGAGATGTTTCAGTGATGTTTCAGAGATGTTTCAGTGATGTTTCAGAGATGTTTCAGAGATGTTTCAGAGATGTTTGTGATGTTTCAGAGATGTTTGTGATGTTTCAGAGATGTTTCAGTGATGTTTCAGAGATGTTTCAGTGATGTTTCAGAGATGTTTGTGATGTTTCAGAGATGTTTGTGATGTTTCAGAGATGTTTCAGTGATGTTTCAGAGATGTTTCAGGCATGTTTCAGTCTTCCTGCTCTGTAACACTTGCAGGTACAGGGTCTTTTATTTTCGCTCTGTGATGTTTGAATCGGTTTAACATGTGACACCTGCACAAAAACGCCACTCGTCAAACGGGCCACGTCCAAAATGAAACGTCCCTGTTATTATCTCGTCCACAGACAAAAGCCAACCTCGTCACCCCCAGGAACGGAGAGCCTCTGATCGCCGCCATCCAGGACTTCCTGACAGGTGAGCGCTGCACGAGGACACGCCGAGTTTTTTTATTTCACTCTGTGTCAAAACCTCGTCAGAGTTTTGTCCAGGATCCGTTTCATTCTGAACTGATTCTGTCCCACCTCAGACTCTTTGTTTCGATTCATGCTCCTGTCTTTAGAATCTCAGTATTTCTTGTGATATTTTAACTTTTTCACTCAATAGTTTCAGTTCTAATAAAACTAAACTATTTATTTTATTTCTCAAAATAAAAACAGCAGTGGCTCAGTCAGTAGAGCGTTTGCACTGATCTGAAGGAGGTTGGTGGTTCAATTCCTGCTCGTCACATAAACATCACAGGTGGAGCGTCAGATCCACTGACCCACAGGTCGGAGGTGCGACTCCGGCTCCCACAGATGAACACTGCTGTTGTGTCCTTGGGCAAGACACTTATTGATATTCATATTCAGTCCATCTCAACAGTTGGACTCATGCGCCCCCTAGTGGCAACAGTGTTTTGTTTGCACAGAAATGTTGTTTTTCATAAATAAAACAATACGCTCGTTTAAAGCCACAGCATGTAACATTTTAGACAACAAAAAAATATTTGAATAGTTCCCTCTCACAGTCCTCACTGTGAGGAGGCTCGCCTCTCCACAGACCTGACTCTCATTTGGCCTGGAGGACGGCCTCTTCCTCTGTCACCATGGAAATGTTTTTCTTTGGCTAAAATCACATCTACCTCCATGGGAAATGTTAGAAGTTTGGTTTTAACTTTTTATTTCTGCGGAAGCAAAGTGGTGACGTCCCACCTCCAGAAAGTTACACACTGTAGCTTTAATATGAAAGAATATTTAACAAAATGGTTTATCCCCAAACACAATAAGATCAAACTGGGACTGTCTTTGGACGCAAAGTCCCATTTACATCTGCAGCCAGATGAAGATGAAGAGTCCAGAGTCCAGATGAAGAGCCCACACGCCGTCGACGTGTCACACGCCATTTACGTGTCGCACGCCGTCGACGTGTCACACACGTCACTTCGCCCCAGCAGCCCCCCCTGGTGGGCGGCTGATCCCCTCGGCCCCGTGTTGCCGTGAACATTTCTAAAATCTGTTCTGAAGACCAGAGGTTCATTCACACGAGAGACTTATCGACAGATGGTTTCTGTTGTGTCCCACATCAGTCTCACGCTCACAAGTGATAAAAGGAGTAATTAAACGATAGAAAAGCCTCGGTGAAAAGGCAGCGCTCAGCGATTCAAAACAAGCTCCACTTTTTACTGATGGTAGATATCTGCTCATGTGCCTTTTAAAACACGTCGTTTTCTGGGCTTTTCAAAATGATTTCCTCCTAATTCACGTGTTTCAGTGACGCTCAGACGACGGGTTTTAATGATTTAAAGTATGACTCTGTCGGAGTGAATCTGACAGAAATGTGGAGATTCACCAGATTTAATGTTCGGAAATATGTTGAAGAAAAGATAATGAATGTGCTAAATTTAAAATTCAAGAAATCTAATTTTAAAAAAAAGAAATCTATAAAGGCACGCTGTAACTGTCTGGATGTGAGACGTCACCTGGAAACAGTTAAAACCACTTCACTTCCATGGAGACGGGAGATTAATGTCATAATGTGGAATATTTTAGCCAAAAGAACAAACCTGCAGGAGAAGGCCCTGCTCTGTCAGGACAGAGTTTACACACGTTTTCACTTTTTCAGTGTAATAAAAACATGCAAAAAGAACAAACATGTGGAGCTTTATCTCTGCAAATCTTTGAGTTTAAAGTCCATTAACGTTTTATGCTGCGCTTGAACCGAGACGTCTACTTCAGTGATTCTTGATCACGGGGCCACGAAATCAGAACAATATAAAACATGTAATATGAGACTGGGCCCAGGTCACTTTCGACAGGAGAAGTCGGGCCACGAGGTCAAACAGTATTCTAACTCAGAATAGTTTATGTAAGTATTGTCTAAAGTGTCATGGAGATGATCAAAAATATGAGTGTGTTTTGTCACTATCGGCCCTGATCCTAATCAAGTTCAACAGCAGAACTTGTGCCCATTTTTGCATTTCTGTTTGACTTTAATCTGCATATTGATGAAACTTAAAGCCATATCAAAGCTTGGATAAGAACTTCAGAGCACGCTGTGATCTTCCTGCAGGGGCCTACCTCTTGACTTTTAAGGACACGTTCTTCGACAGATCAAAAGTCTGTCAGATCATCGCCTCCATCCTCGTCGGCAGAGATCAAAAAGTGCGCATCACTTTACCGAGACCAGCCATTTTTAAGGTACTTTGTCTCCTCGTCTCTTTAGTCCAGTGGGTTCCAGACTTGACTTTTTTAAGTGCTGTTTCAGTTCACTAAACTGAACTCCATTGTCTGGTCTATGGTCAGTTTTTTCCAGTTTTTTTGATGTAAGTTGTGACCCCAGTTTCATCCTCTCAGAATGACCCAACAGTCTGTGCCTGCTTCATTAAGGGTTGTACTGCTAATGTCACAACTCTACCAGTAATAACGTAAATCTAAACGAGACAAAGGGCCAGAGTGGGACCAGTTTGGGGCCGGAGTGGGACCAGTTTGGGGCCGGAGTGGGACCAGTTTGTTGCCAGAGTGGGACCAGTTTGGGGCCGGAGTGGGACCAGTTTGGGGCCGGAGTGGGACCAGTTTGGGGCCAGACGTGGGACCAGTTTGGGGCCAGACGTGGGACCAGTTTGGGGCCGGAGTGGGACCAGTTTGGGGCCGGAGTGGGGCCAGTTTGGGGCCGGAGTGGGACCAGTTTGGGGGCCGGAGTGGGACCAGTTTGGGGCCGGAGTGGGACCAGTTTGGGGGCCGGAGTGGGACCGGTTTGGGGCCGGAGTGGGACCGGTTTGGGGGGCCGGAGTGGGACCGGTTTGGGGGGCCGGAGTGGGACCGGTTTGGGGGGCCGGAGTGGGACCAGTTTGGGGGGGACCGCCGGAGTGGGACCAGTTTTGGGGCCGGAGTGGGACCGTTTTGGGGCCGGAGTGGGACCGGTTTGGGGGCCGGACGTGGGGCCGGACCGGTTTGGGGCCGGAGTGGGACCGGTTTGGGGCCGGAGTGGGACCAGTTTGGGGCCGGAGTGGGACCAGTTTGGGGGCCGGAGTGGGACCAGTTTGGGGGCCGGAGTGGGACCAGTTTGGGGGCCGGAGTGGGACCGGTTTGGGGGCCGGAGTGGGACCGGTTTGGGGCCGGAGTGGGACCGGTTTGGGGCCGGAGTGGGACCGGTTTGGGGCCGGAGTGGGACCAGTTTGGGGCCGGAGTGGGACCAGTTTGGGGCCGGAGTGGGACCAGTTTGGGGCCGAGTGGGACCAGTTTGGGGCACCATGATGGGTTTTATAAGGGGTTTTGCCAACGCTAATGCAAACTAGCATACAAACAGCGCACTTCCTGATTCTTGGACTAATAAAAGGCGTTATAACTGGAAGCAGACAGTACACAGCAGACTTTTTTTGACCTGAAGAGCCTTTAACCAGGACTTGACCGTCTCATTTTTTCGTCTGTGTATTTTTATCGTCCGTGAAACAGGAAGTGCGCCGTTGTTTTCCGGACGTTTTACCACATTTGGGGCCGGAGTCTTTCAGCCGATGGCGTTGTGGACTGGGAAACAGATCTTCAGCCTCATTTTGAAACCAGGAAATGATTGTCCAGTTAAAGCTAATCTGAGGACCAAGGGGAAGCAGTACTGCGGCAAAGGGGAGGACCTGTGCCATAACGACTCGTGTAAGAATCGGCTCTTTCTATTGGCTCACGATCCAGGGTTGATGATGTCATAACCCCAGACCCGGGACAAGAGCCGGTTCAGATCAGTCTTTTCCTCACTTCTCCCGCAGCGTTTAAGATGTGAACTTTGACCAGAATTAGTGATACTCAGCAGTGACATCGCGCGAGGGTGTTCTAGATGTATGTCTATGGTGGAATGTTCAGCAGTTACCATGGTGACGAATGCACACATCAGCAAACACAGACAAAAAAGTTTTAGATCTTCTTTCTTGTTCTTTTTCTTGTTTCACTGATCCTAAAGCTGGAGCAGACTCCTCTCAATGCTCTTGTTGCAGTTACAGGTCCAGTTTGGGGCTCCTTGTTCAAACTTGGGGCCGGCTGTCGTCCTGGTTTTTCCTCCAGACTTGGGGTCGGAGTTCACGTGTAAAGTCTCTGTGGGACGTGTGTCTGTGGGACGTGTGGTGCTGTGGACGTGTGGCCTGTGGGACGTGGGTCTGTGTGTCTGTGGACGTGTGTCTGTGGACGTGTGTCTGGTGTGTCTGTGGACGACAGTCTGTGGACGTGTGTCTGTGGACTGTGTGGTCTGTGTGTCTGTGGACGTGTGTCTGTGGACGTGTGTCTGTGGACTGTGTGTCTGTGTGTCTGTGGACGTGTGTCTGGGACGTGTGTCTGTGTGTGTCTGTGGACGTTTGTAAGTGGATGTGTGTGGTCTGTGGACCAGTCTGTGGACGTGTGTCTGTGGACGTGGGTCTGTGACGTGTGTCTGTGGGACGTGGAAATGTGTCCTGTGTGTGTCTGTGGACGTGTGTCTGTGGACGTGTGTTTCGTGTGTCTGTGTGTCTGACGTGTGTCTGTGGACGTGTGTCTGTGTGTCTGTGGACGTGTGTCTGTGGACGTGTGTCTGTGGACGTGTTCTGTGGACGTGTGTCTGTCCTGTGTGTCTGTGGACGTGTGTCTGTGGACGTGTGTCTGTGGACGTGTGTCTGTGTCTGTGGACGTGTGTCTGTGGAAGTGTGTCTGTGTGTATGTGGACGTGTGTCTGTGGATGTGTTGTCTGATGTGTAACCCTGTGACGTGTCGCGCACGTGTGTATCTGTGACTGTGTCTGTGTGTGTCTGTGGACGCGTGTCTGTGTGTGTGTGACGTGTGTCTGTGGACGTGTGTCTGTGTGTCTGTGGACGTGTGTCTGTGGACGTGTGTCTGTGGACGTGGGTCTGTGTGTCTGTGGACGTGTGTCTGTGTGTCTGTGGACGTGTGTCTGTGGACGTGTGTCTGTGTGCTCGTGTGTCTGTGGACTGTGTTGTGGACGTGTGTCTGTGTGTGTTGTGGACGTGTGTCTGTGGACGTGTGTCTGTGTGTCTGTGGACGTGTGTCTGTGGACGTGTGTCTGTGGACGTGTGTCTGTGTGTCTGTGGACGTGTGTCTGTGGACGTGTGTCTGTGTGTCTGTGGACGTGTGTCTGTGGATGTGTGTCTGTGGACGTGTGTCTGTGTGTCTGTGGACGTGTGTCTGTGGACGTGGTCTGTGTGTCTGTGGACGTGTGTCTGTGTGTCTGTGGACTGTGTGTGTGTGGACGTGTGTCTGTGGACGTGTGTCTGTGTGTCTGTGGACGTGTGTCTGTGGACGTGTGTCTGTGGACGTGTGTCTGTGGACGTGTGTCTGTGGACGTGTGTCTGTGTGACTGTGGTGGACGTGTGTCTGTGTGTCTGTGGACGTGTGTCTGTGGACTGTGTCTGTGTGTCTGTGGACGTGTGTCTGTGGACGTGTGTCTGTGTGACGTGTGTGTGTGGTCTGTGGACGTGTGTCTGTGGACGTGTGTGTCTGTGGACGTGTGTCTGTGTGTCTGTGGACTGTGTGTCTGTGGACTGTGGACTGTGTGTCTGTGTGTCGTGTGTCTGTGGACGTGTGTCTGTGGACTGTGTGACTGTGTGTCGTGGACGTGTGTCTGTGGACGTGTGTCTGTGGACGTGTGTCTGTGTGTCTGTGTGTGTCTGGACGTGGTCTGTGGGTCTGTGGACGTGTGTCTGTGGACGTGTGTCTGTGGACGTGGGTCTGTGGACGTGTGTCTGTGGACGTGTGTCTGTGTGACGTGTGTCTGTGTGTCTGTGGACGTGTGTCTGTGGACGTGGGTCTGTGGACGTGTGTCTGTGTCTGTGTCTGGACGTGGTGGACGTGGGTCTGTGTGTCTGTGGACGTGTGTCTGTGGACGTGTGTCTGTGGACGTGGGTCTGTGTGTCTGTGGACGTGTGTCTGTGGACGTGTCTGTGGACGTGTGTCTGTGGACGTGTGTCTGTGTGTCTGTGGACGTGTGTCTGTGGACGTGGGTCTGTGTGTGTGTGTGGTCGTGTGTCTGTGGACGTGTGTCTGTGGACGTGTGTCTGTGGACGTGGACTGTGTGTCTGTGGACGTGTGTCTGTGTGTGGACGTGTGTCTGTGTGTCTGTGTGACGTGGTCTGTGTGTGTGTGTGGTGTCTGTGGACGTGGACGTGTGTCTGTGGACGTGTGTCTCTGTGTGTCTGTGGACGTGTGTCTGTGGACGTGGGTCTGTGTGTCTGTGGACGTGTGTCTGTGGACGTGGGTCTGTGTGTCTGTGGACGTGTGTCTGTGGACGTGTGTCTGTGTGTCTGTGGACGTGTGTCTGTGGACGTGTGTCTGTGGACGTGTGTCTGTGGACGTGTGTCTGTGTGTCTGTGGATGTGTGTCTGTGGACGTGTGTCTGTGGACGTGGGTCTTGGCCGCGCTGCATTTCAAAGTGTCAGAGCGGCGTGAATCTGGTGTTGAGGCGTCGTGTCTGGAGCGTTCAGGCGTCAGACTCTCTTTGCGCGTCCAAAAGTTGAAAAACCTGAACTTTTTGGACTTTGACGAGACGAAGCTGAGCCACGTGTGAGGAGGACAGAGGGTCGACGGCGCTGTAAACGAGGGCGACCGCCACAGACAACACCTTTATTCTGTTAAATCAATGTTTAAACTGGCAGAAAAAATCATTTTCTCTGGGTACTCAAAAATACTGTTTGCATTTTGCCTGAATTGTTGCATCATAGGTAAAAAATCCCACTTCTCCGATGCAGTTTTTAAGTCCATAAACCATCATCAGTATCATGTTTAAAAGTGAATTAACGGCGTAAGGATGCACAGTGTTTAAAAGTGACCGTCTTTCTCCTCAGTCGTGGTGATCCATAACAGTGAGCTCATGTGTGGAAGTCTGGACAAAGGAACTCTGGGATCCGGCTCCAAAAACAACATTTTCTACATCCTCCTGAGGGACTGGGGGCAGCTGGAGGCCGCCAACGCCATGTCCCGCCTCGCCCGCCTGGCTCCGGTCTTTCTGTGTAAGTCCTGTTTTATATTCAAATGATTTTACAGACTCAAGTATGTGAGAAAAGTGTGTAAAGTGTGTAAAGTGTATAAAGTGTGTAAAGTGTGTAACGTGTGTGGTGAGGGGTTTTACAGCTTTAAATATAAATAGAATAAAGTAAAAATAAAGCTGATACTTGTCGGGTTGTTTTTGGATAAACCAGAGACACTGTACCTCAGACTCGTTCAGTTCTGAATCAAACGTTGGGAGTTACCCTGAAGGACCTCGCACTCCCGGCTCGACTCTCGTCTCAAAATCTAATAAAACTCGTCTGACTCGAGGAAACATCGTGTTTTATTGAAGCCGTTTGTGTTTCACAGCCAACCGCGGCTTCTCCATCGGGATCGGGGACGTGACGCCGGGTCAGGGGCTCCTCAAGGCCAAACACGACCTGCTGGACGACGGCTACGCCAAATGTGACGAGTACATCGACGCTCTGCACACGGGGAAACTCCAGCAGCAACCGGGCTGCACGGCGGAGGAGACGCTCGAGGTAAACACGCCAACAAAACACGTTAACGAAACACGCCAACAAAACACGTTAACGAAACACACCAACAAAACACGGCAACCAAACACGCCAACGAAACACGGCAACGAAACCCACGCAACGAACTAACCCGCACAAGGGCGGTACTAAAGCTCCACTGTGGAATCACCCTCCTCCTCTGCATCACACTCCTCCTCTGCATCACTCCTCCTCTGCATCACTCCTCCTCTGCATCACACTCCTCCTCTGCATCACTCCTCCTCTGCATCACTCTCCTCCTCTGCATCACTCTCCTCCTCTGCATCACTCTCTCCTCTGCATCACTCTCCTCCCCTGCATCACTCTCCTCTGCATCACTCTCCTCCTCACTCTCCTCCTCTGCATCACTCTCCTCCTCTGCATCACTCACTCTCCATCACTCTCCTCTGCATCACTCTCCTCTGCTGCACACTCTCCTCTGCATCACTCTCCTCTCATCTCTCTCCTCCCATCACTCTCCTCTGCATCACTCCCTCTGCATCACTCCTCCTCTGCATCACTCTCCTCCTCTGCACTCTCCTCTGCATCACTCTCCTCCCCTGCATCACTCCTCCTCTGCCTCACTCTCCTCCTCTGCATCACTCTCCTCCCCTGCATCACTCTCCTCCTCCCTGCACTCTCCTCCTCTGCATCACTCTCCTCCTCTGCATCACCCCTCCTCTGCATCACTCTCCTCTGCTCTCACTCTCCTCCTCTGCATCACTCCCTCTCATCTCCTCTGCATCACTCCTCCTCTGCATCACTCTCCTCCTCTGCATCACCTCCTCCTCCTGCATCACCCCTCCTCTGCATCACTCTCCTCCTCTGCATCACTCTCCTCCCCTGCATCACTCTCCTCCTCTGCATCACTCTCCTCCTCTGCATCACTCTCCTCCCTCTGCATCACTCTCCTCCTCTGCATCACTCCTCCTCTGCATCACTCTCCTCTGCATCACTCTCCTCCTCTGCATCACTCCTCCTCTGCATCACTCTCCTCTGCATCACTCTCCTCTGCATCACTCTCCTCTGCATCACTCTCCTCTGCATCACTCTCTCCTCTGCATCACTCCTCCTCTGCATCACTCCTCCTCTGCATCACTCTCCTCCTCTCTGCATCACTCTCCTCCTCTGCATCACTCCTCCTCTCTCATCCTCTCACTCTCTCCTCTGCATCACTCTCTCCTCTGCATCACTCCTCCTCTGCATCACTCCTCCTCTGCATCACTCTCCTCCTCTGCATCACTCACTCTCTGCATCCTCTCCTGCATCACCCTCCTCTGCATCACTCTCCTCCTCTGCATCACTCTCCCCCTGCATCACTCTCCTCCTCTGCATCTCCTCCCTCCTCTGCATCACTCCTCCTCTGCATCACTCTCCTCCTCTGCATCACTCCTCTCCCTCTGCATCACTCCTCCTCTGCATCACTCCTCTGCATCACTCTCCTCCTCTGCATCACTCCTCTGCATCACTCCTCCTCTGCATCACTCACTCATCACTCCTCCTCTGCATCACTCCTCCTCTGCATCACTCTCCTCTGCATCCTCTCCTCCTCTGCATCACCTCCTCTGCATCACTCTCCTCTGCATCTCTCCTCCTCTGCATCACTCCTCCTCTGCATCACTCCTCCTCTGCTCACTCTCCTCCTCTGCATCACTCTCCTCCTCTGCATCACTCCTCCTGCATCATCCTGCACTCATCACTCCTCCTCTGCATCACCTCCTCTGCATCACTCCTCCTCTGCATCACTCTCCTCTGCATCACTCTCCTCCTCTGCATCACTCCTCTGCATCACTCTCCTCCTCTGCATCACTCCTCTGCATCACTCTCCTCCTCTGCATCACTCTCCTCTGCATCACTCCTCCTCTGCATCACTCTCCTCCTCTGCATCACTCTCCTCTCTGCATCACTCCTCCTCTCTGCATCACTCCCTCCTCTGCATCACTCCTCCTCCTCTGCATCACTCCCTCCTCTGCATCACTCCTCCTCTGCTGCATCACTCTCCTCCTCTGCTCACTCTCTCCTCCTCATCACCCCTCTGCTCTGCTCTGCATCACTCCTCCTCTGCATCACTCTCCTCCTCTGCATCACTCTCCTCCTCTGCATCACTCTCCTCCTCTGCATCACTCCTCTCTGCATCACTCCTCTCTGCATCACTCTCCTCTGCATCACCCCTCCTCTGCATCACTCCTCCTCTGCATCACTCTCTGCATCACTCTCCTCCTCTGCATCACTCCTCCTCTGCATCACTCTCCTCTGCATCACTCTCCTCTGCATCACATCACTCTGCATCACTCCTCTGCATCACTCTCCTCCTCTGCATCTCTGCTCTCCCTCCTCTGCATCACTCCTCCTCTGCATCACTCCTCTCCTCTGCATCACTCTCCTCCTCTGCATCACTCCTCCTCCTGCATCACTCCTCCTCTGCATCACTCCCTCCTCTGCATCACTCTCCTCCTCTGCATCACTCCTCCTCTGCATCATCTCCTCCTCCTCTGCATCACTCCTCCTCTGCATCACTCCTCCTCTGCATCACTCTCCTCCTCTGCATCACTCCTCCTCTGCATCACTCCCTCTGCATCACTCTCCCTCTGCATCACTCTCCTCCTCTGCATCACTCTCCTCATCATCACTCCTCCTCCTCTGCATCACTCCTCTGCATCACTCCTCTCCTCTGCATCACTCACTCCATCCTCTGCATCACTCTCCTCCTCTGCATCACTCCTCCTCTGCATCACTCTCCTCCTCATCCTCTCCTCCTCTGCATCACTCCTCCTCTGTATCACATCCTCCTCTGCATCACTCCTCCTCTGCCTCACTCTCATCACTCATCCTCCTCTGCATCACTCCTCTGCATCACTCTCACTCCTCTGCATCACTCTCCTCATCACTCTCCTCCTCTGCATCACTCCTCTCTGCATCACTCCTCCTCTGCATCACTCCTCCTCTGAATCACTCCTCCTCTGCATCACTCTCCTCCTCTGCATCACTCCTCCTCTGCATCACTCACTCCTCTGCATCACTCTCCTCCTCTGCATCACACTCTCCTCTGCATCACCCCTCCTCTGCATCACTCCTCCTCTGCATCACCCTCCTCTGCATCACTCTCTCCTCTGCATCACTCCTCCTCTGCATCACTCTCCTCCTCTGCATCACTCTCCTCCTCTGCATCACTCCTCCTCTGCATCACTCTCCTCTGCATCACTCTCCTCCTCTGCATCACTCCTCCTCTGCACTCTGCATCTGCATCACTCCTCCTCTGCATCACTCCTCCTCTGCATCACTCCTCTCTCCTCTGCATCACTCCTCCTCTGCATCACTCCTCCTCTGCATCACTCCTCCTCTGCATCACTCTCCTCTGCATCACTCCTCCTCTGCATCACTCCTCCTCTGCATCACTCTCCTCTGCATCACTCTCCTCCTCTGCATCACTCCTCCTCTGCATCACTCCTCCTCTGCATCACTCCTCCTCTGCATCACTCTCCTCCTCTGCATCACTCTCTCCTCTGCATCACTCCTCTCATCACTCCTCTGCATCACTCCTCCTCTGCATCACTCCTCCTCTGCATCACTCTCCTCTGCATCATCACTCCTCTCCTCTGCATCACTCTCTCCTCTGCATCACTCCTCCTCTGCATCACTCCTCCTCTGCATCACTCTCCTCCTCTGCATCACTCTCCTCCTCTGCATCACTCTCCTCTCTGCATCCTCCTCCTCATCACTCCCTCCTCTGCATCACTCTCCTCCTCTGCATCACTCTCCTCCTCTGCATCACACTCCTCTGCATCACTCCTCCTGCATCATCACTCCCTCCTCTGCATCACTCCTCCTCTGCATCACTCCCTCCTCTGCATCACTCCTCTCCTCTGCTCCTCACTGCATCCTCTCCTCTGCATCACTCTCCTCTGCATCACTCTCCTCTGCATCACTCCTCCTCTGCATCACTCCTCCTCTGCATCACTCCTCCTCTGCATCACTCTCCTCTGCATCACTCTCCTCTGCATCACTCCTCCTCTGCATCATCACTCTCCTCTGCATCACTCCTCCTCTGCATCACTCTCCTCCTCTGTATCACTCTCCTCCTCTGCATCACTCCTCCTCTGCATCACTCCTCCTCTGCATCACCCTCCTCTGCATCACTCCTCCTCTGCATCACTCTCCTCCTCTGCATCACTCCTCTGCATCACTCCTCCTCTGCATCACTCTCCTCTGCATCACTCCTCCTCTGCATCACTCCTCCTCTGCATCACTCTCCTCCTCTGCATCACTCTCTGCATCACTCTCCTCCTCTCACTCATCACTCTCCTCTGCATCACTCCTCCTCTGCATCACTCACTCCTCTGCATCACTCTCCTCCTCTGCATCACTCTCCTCTCTGCATCACTCCTCCTCTGCATCACTCCTCTGCATCACTCACTCCTCCTCTGCATCACTCCTCCTCTGCACCATCACTCTCCTCTGCATCACTCCTCCTCTGCATCACTCCTCCTCTGCATCACTCCTCTGCATCACTCTCTTCAGATCTGGCTCAGGTTCGTTCTGTGACACAGTTGAACTTGTTCATTTATGTGGATCATGAACCAAATAAACTGAGGTGTTTTTTTTTCACTTTTTCATCGATATTGAAACACGAGTTGAAGACGTGGACCTGTGATCAGATGTGGTTTATGTTTTAATACAAAGATTCTGTCCAAAGTTCATATTTTAAACCAGAAGAACTGACAAAACGACGGAAATCTGAAGCGGCGAACACAAAACTCACACTTGAACATGTTTGTACAGATCTAAACTTTTGTGTGAAGAGTTAGACTTTTGCAGATCGTGTAAAGTCTCGTCTTTTCACGGCTCGAGTTTAAGGAGCGACTGGAGCACGAGACGAGACATCGAGACAACAGTTTGTGCACATTTCATCGAGAGAGTCGCCGTTACATCAGCAGCAGGACAAACACAGACGTTCAAAGTGTGAGATCTTCATGTCAAACGAATCAGAAATGAACCTGAAAACGAGGCTGAGTGTGATTTCCCCTGACGAGAACACTTCTGGAGACGGCAGCTCCACGTCGTTCTGTAATGACTCGAGGGTTTTTGTTCCACACACTTGAAGCCGTCAGAGCGTCTCCAGTGTGACGTTCTGTCCCTCGCCTCCTCGTGTCGTTTGGTTTGAGGAGCTGTTCTGATCGGATTCTCTCCATAAACGACGTTCTCACCCTCCGCTCCTCAATCGTTCTGTGTGCTTATAAACTGATCGTGCGTATTCCAAAGTCGGTGCAGTTTGGACCAAACGGTTTAAAATGAACTTGAGTTTTTCATGTTTTTAAAACGGTCAAAATCAGACTTAGTGCTTTTGTGTCCCTGTCCTCAGTAACGTTTTGTTTGAGGAGCGCGCTGATCGGAGCGATCCAGTGTGTTTTCTGTCCCTCGCCTCCTCAGATCGTTATTTTGAGGAGTTGCGCTATCAGAGCGTCTCCAGTTTGACGTTTATTTCCCTCGTTCCCTCAGATCGTTTGGTTTCAGGAGCGCGCTGATTTGAGCGTGTTCCATGTTGTGTTGTGTGTTGTTGTCTCCATGTTTGTGTGTTTTTTGTTTGTTTCCCTGTTGTGTTGTGTGTCTCCCTCATGTTTGTGTGTTTTTTGTTTTGTTTCCCTGTTGTGTTGTTGTCTCATGTTGTGTGTTTTTTTGTTTGTTTTCCCTGTTGTGTTTTTGTTGTTTGTCTCATGTCAAAATGTGTTTTAGTGTTTATTTCCCTGTTGTGCTGTGTGTTTGTGTTGTTGTCTCATGTTTGTGTTCGCAGTTTGTTTTTTTGTTTGGTGTTGTTGTGTTTGGTGTTGTTTATTGTGTGTTTTTTTTTGTTTGTTTCCCTGTTGTGTTGTGTCTCATTTTTGTGTGTTTTTTTGTTTGTTTTCCCTGTGTGTGTTGTGTTGTTTTCATGTTTTGTGTTTTTTGTTTGTTTCCCTGTTGTGTTGTGTTGTTGTCTCATGTTTGTGTGTTTTTTTGTTTGTTTCCCTGGTTGTGTTTGTTGTCTCATGTTTGTGTGTTTTTTTGTTTATTTCCCTGTTGTGTTTGTTGTCTCATGTTTGTGTGTTTTTTGTTTGTTTCCCTGTTGTGTTGTGTTGTTGTCTCATGTTTGTGTGTTTTTTGTTTGTTTCCCTGTTGTGTTGTTGTTGTTGGCTGTTTGTGTTGTGTTGTTTTTTGTGTTTATGTTTCCCTGTTTGTGTTGTGTTTGTTGTCTCATGTGTGTGTGTTTTTGTTGTTTGTGTTTCCCTGTTGTTTTGTTGTCCCTGTGTGTTGTGTTGTTTGTCATGTTTGTGTGTTTTTTTTTGTTTGTTTCCCTGTTGTGTTGTGTTGTGTTGTTTTGTGTGTTGTGTTGTGTTGTGTTGTGTTGTCTCATCTTCACTCGTGTGTTTGTCCAGGCTCTGATTCTCAGGGAGTTGTCTGTGATCAGAGACCGAGCTGGAAGTGCATGTCTGAGGGAGCTGGACAAGAGCAACAGTCCACTGACCATGGCCCTGTGCGGGTCTAAAGGTGAGGCCTCCTCTGTCCTCCTCTCTCCTCTGTTCCTCCGTCTCCTCGTCCCTCTCCTC
>JAIEZT010001272.1:314557-520591 GCA_019594935.1 Periophthalmus modestus | reverse complement strand
CTGGGGTTTTTATTTCACGTCTGTGTCTGTAAATCAACATATGAACATTAATAACAGACACATCAGGTCCTTCTCTCCCCGACGTCGCTCCTTTAGCGTTAGCAACAGGTTTGATTGACAGTGTTGCTAAGCGCCCACTTCATGCCAAACAAGTGGTGTGGGCGGGACAGGGAGTTACTTTGCCTCTGATTGGCTCTTTAGTTGTTATGATACTCGCAGACGGAGTTCCAAATATGGAACTGGACTCCAGATTCACCCTGTACCTCCTCCAGATTCACCCTGTACCTCCTCCAGATTCACCCTGTACCTCCTCCAGATTCACCCTGTACCTCCTCCAGATTCACCCTGTACCTCCTCCAGATTCACCCTGTACCTGCTCCAGATTCTCCCTGTACCTGCTCCAGATTCTCCCTGTACCTCCTCCAGATGTCTCTCCAGTCGCCGTAGTACCTCCTCCAGATTCTCCCTGTACCTCCTCCAGATTCACCCTGTACCTGCTCCAGATTCACCCCTGTACCTCCTCCAGATTCACCCTGTACCTCCTCCAGATTCACCCTGTACCTCCTCCAGATTTCTCCTCCAGATTCAACTGTACCTCCTCCAGATTCACCTCCCTGTACCTAGTACTCCAGATTCTCCCTGTACCTCCTCCAGATTCACCCTGTACCTCCTCCAGATTCACCCTGTACCTCCTCCAGATTCACCCTGTACCTGCTCCAGATTCACCCTGTACCTCCTCCAGATTCACCCTGTACCTCCTCCAGATTCACCCTGTACCTCCTCCAGATTCACCCTGTACCTCCTCCAGATTCTCCCTGTACCTCCTCCAGATTCTCCCTGTACCTCCTCCAGATTCACCCTGTACCTGCTCCAGATTCACCCTGTACCTCCTCCAGATTCACCCTGTACCTCCTCCAGATTCACCTGTACCTCCTCCAGATTCACCCCTGTACCTGCTCCAGATTCTCCCTGTACCTGCTCCAGATTCTCCCTGTACCTCCTCCAGATTCTCCTGTACCTCCTCCAGATTCACCCTGTACCTCCTCCAGATTCTCCCTGTACCTCCTCCAGATTCACCCCTGTACCTCCTCGATAGTCCCTGTACCTGCTCTAACCTCGAGGAGCTTCATTTGGAGCCAAACGCTGTGACGTCAGACTCACTTAGTCACTTCTTTACACAGACTGTATACAGGACATTGGTAGTAGTATTACTAACCGTTCTCGTAGCAGTAGTAGTAGTAGTAGTACTCACAGTCGCCGTAGTAGTAGTAGTGGTAGTAGTAGTAGTAGTAGTAGTAGTAGTAGTAGTACTCACAGTCGCCGTAGTAGTAGTAGTAGTAGTAGTAGTAGTAGTACTCACAGTCGCTGTAGTAGTAGTAGTAGTAGTACTCACAGTCGCCGTAGTAGTGGTAGTAGTAGTAGTAGTACTCACAGTCGCCGTAGTAGTGGTAGTGGTAGTAGTAGTGGTAGTAGTAGTACTCACAGTCGCCGTAGTAGTGGTAGTAGTAGTACTCACAGTCGCCGTAGTAGTGGTAGTAGTAGTAGTACTCACAGTCGCCGTAGTAGTGGTAGTGGTAGTAGTAGTGGTAGTAGTAGTACTCACAGTCGCTGTAGTAGTGGTAGTAGTAGTACTCACAGTCGCCGTAGTAGTGGTAGTAGTAGTACTCACAGTCGCCGTAGTAGTGGTAGTAGTAGTAGTACTCACAGTCGCCGTAGTAGTGGTAGTGGTAGTAGTAGTGGTAGTAGTAGTACTCACAGTCGCTGTAGTAGTGGTAGTAGTAGTACTCACAGTCGCCGTAGTAGTGGTAGTAGTAGTACTCACAGTCGCTGTAGTAGTAGTGGTAGTAGTAGTACTCACAGTCGCCGTAGTAGTAGTAGTAGTAGTAGTACTCGCAGTCGCCGTAGTAGTAGTAGTAGTACTCACAGTCGCCGTAGTAGTAGTAGTACTCACAGTCGCCGTAGTAGTAGTAGTAGTAGTACTCACAGTCGCCGTAGTAGTGGTAGTAGTAGTACTCACAGTCGCCGTAGTAGTGGTAGTGGTAGTAGTAGTAGTAGTAGTAGTACTCACAGTCGCCGTAGTAGTAGTAGTAGTAGTACTCACAGTCGCCGTAGTAGTGGTAGTGGTAGTAGTAGTAGTAGTAGTAGTAGTAGTAGTAGTACTCACAGTCGCCGTAGTAGTGGTAGTAGCAGTACTCACAGTCGCCGTAGTAGTGGTACACTTCGCTGTAGGGGCTCACTTGCACTGTGGCCCCCAGAGGCACAGGGGGCAGCGCTCCTTCCAGCTCGGTGTGGACCTGCAGGTGCTCGTGTTCGTCGATGCCTCTGAACTCCTGCTGCACCGTCAGGCGCTCACCTGTGGAGAAGTGCACCTGCGCACGCCTCGAGAACACGCCCCCTGAAGAGCCATGATGTCACAGAACTGTTACCGAGCAACCACAGCGTAAACGGCCATTTATTATTTACACAACTTTTAATTTGGCAAATATAAATAACACCTTGATTTGGTTAAAGTCACAGTTTGCAACCAAAAATATAGAAAAAATAAATATATTACTTCTGGACGTGTTTCAAATTTGAACTTTGAGCAGAATCGTGTTATTACATCAGTGTTCAGTCTGTGGTCTCACCCATGATGCTGAAGCCGTTGCGATGTCCTGGCTGCTCCAGAGCAAACGCCCACCCGATGACTCCGCCCACAGATGACAGCGGCAGGAGGGCGGGGCCGAGGGGCGGGGTCACGGAGCTTATGGCCACATATGCTCTGCCGTCATTGGTCACCACGTACGAGTGAAGCTCCTTCTGAGAGAACTCCACCGGAACAGGAGAGGAACCCAGGAACACACGCCCGGATACCTGCCCACTCATCCTCTGAGGCTTACCTGAGACACAGACCGGGTTTAGACCGGGTTTAGACCAGGTTTAGACCGGGTTTAGACCGGGTTTAGACCGGGTTTAGACCGGGTTTAGACCGGGTTTAGACCAGGTTTAGACCGGGTTTAGACCAGGTTTAGACCAGGTTTAGACCGGGTTTAGACCGGGTTTAGACCAGGTTTAGACCGGGTTTAGACCAGGTTTAGACCAGGTTTAGACCGGGTTTAGACCGGATTTGTGACTGGGTTTAGACCGGGTTTAGACCGGGTTTAGACCGGGTTTAGACCGGGTTTAGACCGGGTTTAGACTGGGTTTGTGACTGGGTTTAGACTGGGTTTAAACTGGGTTTAGACCGGGTTTAGACTGGGTTTAGACCGGATTTAGACTGGGTTTAAACTGGGTTTAGACCGGGTTTAGACCGGATTTGTGACCGGGTTTAGACCGGATTTGTGACCGGGTTTAGACCGGATTTGTGACAGAGTTTAGACCGAGTTTAGACCGGGTTTAGACGGGGTTTAGACCGGGTTTAGACCGGGTTGAGACCGGGTTTAGACCGGGTTTAGACCGGGTTGAGACCGGGTTGAGACCGGGTTGAGACCGGGTTGAGACCGGGTTTAGACCGGGTTTAGATTGTTATGTGCAGACCTTTGTTCCATACTGTGATAGTTTTGCTGCTCCTTCCTCAGAAATGTCCCGTGATGTTGCTGTGATGTATTTGCTCAGCTGATCAACACTAACGTCAGCCACAAAGCAGAACGACGGGACCAAAATCTGTTCACATCAACTGAGTGAACACGTCACAGCAGCATCACATGACACAGACGAGGAGGGTACAGGGCGTGACCCAAACTGTCAAAGTCTGAAACAGAGAGAAGTTTAAAGTAATCAATACATAAGACCTAATGAACCTAATCGGACTACGGGCTGGTCCTGGTTTAGACCTGGGTTAGACCTGGTTTAGTCCTGGTTTGTGTGTCAAGTGTGGTTCAACAAACTGAAATGTAAAATCCAGGTCCAACCCAGGACTAAACCAGGGCTAAACCAGGACTAAACCAGGTCTAAACCAGGACTAAACCAGGGCTTTGTGTAAACCAGGACTAAACCAGGTCTAAACCAGGACTAAACCAGGTCTAAACCAGGACTAAACCGGGACTAAACCAGGACTAAACCAGGTCTAAACCAGGACTAAACCAGGACTAAACCAGGACTAAACCAGGACTAAACCAGGACTAAACCGGGACTAGCAGAAACAGCAGGTGGTGCTACCCTCTGCGACGCAGTCCTTCCCGTTGCCATAGTAACCGTGGCGGCAGTAGCAGCAGGAGCCGGTGGCGTGGTCTCTGCACTCGGCGAACGATGAGCAGCCATCACGTTTCTGAGCACACGTGTCCGGGTTGTACGAGAACACTGCAAGAAAGAGAGAGTTTACGACTCAGGAAGGGCATCTGACACAAACGAGTCTGGTCTTTGTTCTTAGTGTGTGTGTGTCCGGGGACTGGGGACCTCCACCTCTGTCCCTCTTCACTGTGGAGTCCCCCAGGGGTCTGTCCTCAGACCTGTTCTTTTTATGCTGTACCTTCTCCCTCTTGAGGGTCTCCACTGCACGATTTTATCTGTCTGCGACGAAAGATTTTTGGTTGTGGGGAGAATAGTAAAAGCCAAAGTTAAATCTGTCAACTGGATAAAAAGTTGTAGGAGTTTCTCTGCTCGCCCAAGCCACTTTTTCAGTTTTGGTCAGATTACTGCTGGACACTGCCTTAAACACTCCTCATTAAAATTTTAAGACCAGTTGGAAAATTGCAAGAATTCACATTTTGCATCTTAAGAAGGTTCTAAGTAGTGCTTCAAAATGCAAAAAGAAGAAATCGGTGTGAGACAAAAAAAAAAAAAAAAAAAAAAGTGTTGTTTATCAGCTGATCAAAAGTTTAAGACCACAGCCTTTAAAAGCCCAAATCTTCTCAGAAATGTGGATTCAGTGTGATTTTGTGTCAGGTCCGAACTGACACGACCTCCTGATGGAAAAGGGAGAAAAGCTTTCTTTCTTTGAACATGTTCGGATTGTTGAGCTGCACCAGCCTCTCAGCGTCACTGCTGCTGAGGCTGGACGCAGTGAGACATTTTCAACTCATTTTAAACTTCTTAAAAGATCCTGAGGGTTATGGGAAAAAAAGTCGACTAATGGCCCTGAGCCGGAGGATCCGTCTGTCCATCAAAACACGGGACAATCCTCGGCCCAAATGAAGCTCGTCACTGGAGCCAGCTGCAGCCCCACAACCATCAGACGACATCTGTGAGAGAAGAACAAAAAACGTCTTCAAAGATCTCGTCTCCTTCAACGGCACAAAATCTCCCGTTTGGAGTTTGCACGAGAGAAACAAACACGGGACACTGAAAGGTGGAAGAAAGTTTTATTCTCTGATGAGATTTAACCTTGACGGTCCTGATGTCTCCAACGTCACTGTCACGATGAGGAGATCCACCTGAGATGTTTCCTCACGGCACAAGAGGGGCCATCATGATCTGGGGCTTTTTGTTTCAGTGGAACAATGGAGCTTCAGGTTGTTCAGAGTCAAGCTGCAGCTGTGGAGATGTTTCAGGGGCGTCCCTCATGACTGAAGACCATCGTCTGTGAGGTAATGACGGGGTTTTTCAACAGGACGAAGTTCACAATGTCCCTGATAAAGGACTTCTTCAGAGAAATAACATGACTCTTTTGATCCATCCTGCGTGTTCCCCTGATCTAAATCCAACTGAGAACATTTGGGGTTGGAGGTGAGGGAAGTTTACAAAAATGGACACCAGTTCCAGACAGAGGATGTTCTCCATGAAGCATCTTCACCCACGAGCCTCCAGGAAACGCCAGCATCAAGCCTGAAGAAACTAATGTTTGAGGTGATTAACAAGAATGGAGCAGCTACTCATGACTGAGTCCTTTTTTGTACATTTTATATTTAGCCTACTTAGAACCTTCTTAAGATCCAACAGTGCAAAATGTGAATTCTTGCAATTTTTAACTGGTCTTAAAATTTGAATCAGGAGTGTATCCGTCTGAAGGAGGAGCTAACTGCACTGAAACTGCAAACAGCTTTTGTTTACAGTTTCTATAAGTAGGACAGGTCCATTGAGCTACACAAGGTGCTCTGTGCCTGAGACCTACTTAGCATAATCATTCACTCTTAATGGAATTACTGTCGAGCTCTATTATTCTCTTTGTTTCCTTTGTTTGGTTTGGGTCTGAGGATGGAGGTGTAGACGGGGGAGAGATCATGTCTCAGGCTCCTGTTTAAGGAAGGATTCTCTTTCCTCACAAAAATATCTTCTTTAACTCTCCTCTCAAACCATTCCTCTTGTCTCCTCCTCTGAGCTGCTCTCTCTCGTGTTGGTTCATTCTCTTATGGAGTGTTTTCTCCAGTGTGACGCTCATTACACTCTGCACTACACTGAATGGAGACGACACATTACATTGACTTTATGGCTCTAAATCGTGGGTCTTTGGTCGAGACGATTAAAGATGAGTTGCTGCTGATGTCAAACCTGTCTGATATTTTGGAGTCTTGGTGCAGAGTGCGGCCCTACTCTCGCCCCCACGTTCCAAAGAAAAGGTACCATCTCATCACCGACTGAAACAACAGAACAGAGAGAGAGGCTTTCTGCTGTGTGTCCCCAAAGTTCACCTGGCGCCCCCTGTAGGCTCCCCATAGACTTTGCATGTAAATCTGACGCCCCTGACACCGCAGCCTGAACTGCTCTGACGCTGGATCTGATCACTTTGTACTTTCCTGCTCGGAGGGCTTAAACTGCCCCTCGGAGACAAAAAAGTGATATTTAATAATTGCTTGAACCATGATTTACAAACATCTCACCTCAGATGAACAGAGTTTAGTGCTTCACTCATTGATTCTGCAGAATTCTGCCAGATTTATGAGTCCCCTGTGACACTTTGTTCATTCACATTAGAACCTCTGACCTTAGTGTCGTTATGATTTTAACGTGACAAATGCCACTCGTTATTTGGTCTCATCTGGACGACGACAGTGAACTTTACTCTAGAAAGAACCAAACTTTACGGTCTGCAGAGCACAGCTGCACGACTTTAAACAGGAAGTAAAACATGAGCATGTAAACGGTTTATTTCACTCTGCAGCACTTTGGAAACAGCCTTTGTTTGTAAAATATTCTGTAGAAATAAACTGAAATAGATCTGACACAATCTGACACACGGGGAGGGCATCTGACACAATCTGACACACAGGGAGGGCATCTGACATAATCTGACACACAGGGAGGGCATCTGACATAATCTGACACACAGGGAGGGCATCTGACTTTACCATTGATGTTCAAATCCTCGTCTTCATCGACCACCACAATGCGAGGATGCTCTGGAGCCGAGTACCGTGGATCTGGTCCGGTCTCTGGTCCGGTCTCTGGTCCGGTCTCTGGTCCGGTCTCTGGTCCGGTCTCTGGTCCGGTCTCTGGTCTGGTCTCTGGTCCGGTCTTCAGTCCGGTCTCTGGTCCGGTCTTCGGTCTTTCTGTGAAGTAGTTCAGTCCATGTTCTCCTGTAGACCTCCTCTGTCCCTCCGTGATCCTGGTACTACCTCCTCCTGTTGTTGTCTGGTACTTTGTTGTATGAGTTGCAGTATAATCTGCAGTAGTAGTAGTAGTAGCAGCAATAGTAGTACTTGTTGTAGTATTCGTGGTATTGCCATACTCATCCTCGTAGATGTACTCTGGCTCCTCCTTCTCCTGGGTCGTTGGTGTTGGCTCATCTGTTGCCATGGAGATGTGGGGGTCTGGTCTCCGTGGTAACAGGGTGACGGGGGGTGGGCCCGTGGTGACGTCTTCAGGAAGCGCGGTGACGGTCCCCGGTTCAATTTGGGAAAACTTCACGGCCCCGACCTCAAAGACCCAGACTCCGCTCACTCCGCAGTTTGAGCCGCTGTGGACGAGAAGAGGTTAAACCACAGTAAATGTAAAAGGACGTAGCTAACGCGCTAACCGCCATGCTCCAAACAGGTGAGCATGAGCGCGCTGCCCGCTCCTTCGACATTTAAATGTCCTTTTTGTATTTGAAACAGTTGCATGATGGATAATAGTTAGCACATTAATAATGGATAATAGTTTGCACGTTAGCATGTTAGCATGTTAGTAATGGATATTAGTTAGCACGTTAGCATGTTAGTAATGGATATTAGTTAGCACGTTAGCATGTTAGTAATGGATATTAGTTAGCACGTTAGCATGTTAGTAATGGATATTAGTTAGCACGTTAGTAATGCTCCCCCTTGAACTGCCACATTATCGTGGTGCGAGTACTCGAATGATCCTCGGAGCAGCATTACGCCCCTGATAGGGTCTCCCATGGCAAACGGGTCCTAAGTGACGGACAAGGCAGACAAAGAGCAGCTCTCAATACCCCTATGACAAGTACTATATCGAGGATCGTGATGTTGCCTGGTATGGCGCAGCAGGGGCCCCACCCTGGAGCGAGGCCTGGGGTTGGGGCTCGAATGTGAGCGCCTGGTGGTCGGGCCTTTGGCCACGGGGCCCGGCCGGGGTCAGCCCAAAAAACAACGTGGGTCCACCCTCCTGTGGGCTCATCACCTGCAGAGGGACTCATAGGGGTCGGGTGCGTAGAGGACTGGGTAGAGGTCGAAGACGGGTGTCTCGACGACCTGGTCCTGTAGCGACGTGGAATGTCACCTGGCTCGGGCTCACCTCCACGCACAGCTTGAGCTCTGGTACCCAACTCCTTGAGAGGGGTTGGACCCTTCAATTCTCTGGCGTTGCCCGCGGGGAGAAGCGGCGAGCTGGTGTGGGCTCATTGTCCCACATCTCAGCCGTCACATGTTGGAGTTCACCCTGGTGAACGAGAGGGTCGCGTCTTCGGGTAGGGGACAGGTCTCGCACTGTTGTTGGTCTACGGGCCAAACAGCAGTGCAGAGTACCCGGCCTTCTTAAGCCCCAGGGAGGGGTACTAAACAGTGCACCTACTGGGGACTCCATTGTTCTACTAGGAGACTTCAATGCCCACGTGGGCAATGACAGTGACACCAGGAGGGGCATGATCGGGAAGAACGGGCTCCCTGATCTAAACCCGAGTGGTGTTCTGTTATTGGACTTCTGTGCTAGTCAGAGTTTGTCCATAACAAACACCATGTTCGAACACAGGGGTGTCCTAGGGTGTCCTGGTTTATGGCACCAGGACACCCTAGGTCGGAGGTCGATGATCGACTTTGTCGTCATTGTGGTTAGAAACATGGACTCCGAGTGGGCCATGTTCTCCGCCTCTATTGTCAATGCAGCTACACGTAGCTGTGGTCGCAAGGACCCTGGTGTCTGTCGCGGAGTCAATCCCCAAACCCGGTGGTGGACGCCGGAAGTAAGAGATGCCATCAGGCTGAACAAGGAGTCCTATCAGGCCCTGCTGGCTTGTGGGATTCCTGAAGCAGCCGACAGGTACCGTCAGGCCAAGCGTGCCGCAGTCCATGCAGTTGCAGAGGCAAAAACTCGGGGCTGGGAGGAGTTCGGAGAGGCCACGGAGGAGGACTATCGGTCAGCCTCAAAGAAATTCTGGCAAACCACCAGTGCTTCACCAACACTGTTTACAGTGCGGGTGGAGAGCTGCTGACCTCAACTGGGGACGCTGTTGGTTGGTGGAAGAAATACTTTGAGGATCTCCTCAATCCCACCGTCAGGTCTTCAGAGGAGGAAGCAGAGTTTGAGGACTCAGAGGTAGACTCGTCCATCACCCTGGCTGAAATCACTGAGATGGTTGGCAAGCTCATCGGTGGCAAGACTCCGGGGGTGGATGAGATTCGTCCTGAGTATCTTAAATCTGTACATGTTGTGGGGCTGTCTTGGCTGACACGTCTCTACAACATCGTGTGGCGGTTGGGGACAGTACCACTGGACTGGCAGACCGGGGTGGTGGTCCCTCTGTATAAAAAGGGGGACCGGAGGGTGTGTTCCAACTACAGGAGAATCACACTCCTCAGCCTTCCCGGTAAGGTCTGTTCCAGGGACTGGAGAGGAGAATCCGACTGATAGTTGAACCTCGGATCCAGGAGGAGCAGTGTGGTTTTCATCCTGGTCGTGGACACTGGACCAGCTCTACACTCTCCATCAGGTCCTCGAGGCTCATGGGAGTTTGCCACAGTCCACATGTGTTTTGTGGATCTGGAGAAGACATTCGACCGTGTCCCTCGTGGTGTCCTTTGGGGGGTGCTCTGGGAGTATGGGGTCCGGGGCCCTTTGCTCAGGTCTGTCTGGTCCCTGTGTGACCGGAGCAGGAGCTGTGTCTCTGCAGTGAGTCAGACTTGTTCCTGGTGCATGTTGGATCCACCAGGGCTGCACTTTGTCACCGGTTCTGTTCATTATATTTATGGACAGAATTTCTAGGTGCAGCCAGGGGCCAGAGGGGGTCTGGTTCAGGGGCTGGAGGGGGTCTGGTTCAGGGGCCGGAGGGGGTCTGGTTCAGGGGCCGGAGGGGGTCCGGTTCAGACTTTCCAAAGGCAAAGCTCTGGATTTACCTCAGTCGACGTTCACCTCAACTATGGTCCTGACTCTGGGTCATGAAAGAACAAGATCACAGATACAAGCGGCTGAAATGAGTCTCCTCCACAGGGAGGCGCTGGACGCTCCCTTAGAGATAGAGTGAGGAGCTCAGTCACACAGGAGGAGCTCGGAGTAGAGCCGCTGCTCCTCCACATGGAGAGGAGCAGCTGAGGCTCATCTGCTCAGGAGCCTCCTGGACGCCTCCCTGAGGAGGTGTTCATGTCCCACCAGGAGGAGGCCCCGGGGACGACCCAGGACACACTGGAGGGACTATGGCTCCCGGCTGGCCTGGGAACGCCTCAGGATCCTCCCGGAAGAGCTGGAGGAGGTGTGTGTGGAGAGGGAAGTCTGGGCCTCCTGCTGAAACTGCTGCCTCCTCAATCCAGCCCCAGATAAAGCGGAAGAAAATAGATGGATGGACTTTAGTAATGGATATTAGTGAGCATGTAACTGGTTAGCATCTGAGACGTCTTAAATCTTAATTCTCTTATTATTAGATTTTTTGGAAAATTCAATGGAAAAAATGTGTAGAATTTTACTTTTAGAACGAGACTTTGAAGTGTAGAATTTTACTTTTAGAACGAGACTTTGAAGTGTGGAACTTTACTTTTAGAACAAGACTTTGAAGTGTAGAATTTTACTTTTAGAACGAGACTTTGAAGTGTAGAACTTTACTTTTAGAACGAGACTTTGAAGTGTAGAACTTTACTTTTAGAACGAGACTTTGAAGTGTAGAACTTTACTTTCAGAACGAGACTTTGAAGTGTAGAATTTTACTTTTAGAACGAGACTTTGAAGTGTAGAACTTTACTTTTAGAACGAGACTTTGAAGTGTAGAACTTTACTTTCAGAACGAGACTTTGAAGTGAGCCGGACAGTTGAGGTTTTATAAATCCATCGTTACAAATCAGAGCTTTACCGTGTGAGCCTCCTCACAGACTCCTCCCCCTTCGAGCTGAGCCACTCCTGCTTCCCCTGAGTATTCCCATACCACCAATGATAGACCAGACCCTCGCTAAACCCCGCCTCCAGGGCCCGGGGCGTGCCCCCCGCAGGAGAGGACAGGAACTGCAGTCCAGAGCGAGGATAAAGCAGCAACGCAACAGACGAGGACCTCAGAAGGACGAGGACCAACTGGAACGAGTTCCTCTGAGGAGAGACCAATCAGAGACAAGGAGCCAATCAGACAACCAATCAGAGACAAGGAGCCAATCAGACAACCAATCAGAGACAAGGAGCCAATCAGACAACCAATCAGAGACAAGGAGCCAATCAGACACAACCAATCAGAGACAAGGAGCCAATCAGACACAACTAAGAGAGAAGGAGAGACAGACCAACCAATCAGAGCGAGGGAGAGGGGGACATGGACCAATCAGAGAGCAGGATGTGAATCTAAACACAGGAGCAGATATTTCTGAACCTGAATCAAAATCCTGATTGGAGCTTTGGTGATTTAAGTTTTTCTCTTTAAATAACTCTCCCACCTCCGCGCCATCGCTCCCCGCGGCAGCCATCTTGTCCCAGGTGACCACCACAGCGCCCTCTGGTGTTTGGGCCGGTCTCTGCGGGAAGGCCTTTTGAACCAGGTCCTTGGACCGGTCCAGGACCTCAGGAGTCCGGTCCACTCTGAAGTGGACGAGGCCTCGGTCCAGATCCCCCATGAGCGCCGCCATCAGGCCGAAAGGAGGCGGAGTCTGACCCAGGTACTCCGCCTGAGGGGGGGGGGCCTGCACCGCCACCAGCCCGTTAGACGAAATCTGACAAAAACAAACACGTTTAGTGCAGGTCGTCACAGGGCGGGGTAAAAATAAAATAATAAAATATAAAATACCTCCTCTTTAACACCCCACAGGAGTAAATACCTCCTCTTTAATACCCCACAGGAGTAAATACCTCCTCTTTAATACCCCACAGGAGTAAATACCTCCTCTTTAATACCCCACAGGAGTAAATACCTCCTCTTTAATACCCCCACAGGAGGAGTAAATACCTCCTCTTTAACACCCCACAGGAGTAAATACCTCCTCTTTAATACCCCACAGGAGTAAATACCTCCTCTTTAATACCCCACAGGAGTAAATACCTCCTCTTTAATACCCCACAGAAGTAAATACCTCCTCTTTAATACCCCACAGGAGTAAATAAGTAAATAAGAATAAGTTCTTCTGGACGTGTCTGTGACCTGTGACTGAATCTGGACTTTACACAAATAACTGAGATATTTTGTGTTTTCTGAGATAAAGAGCAGATAAATGTCACTGCGAACGGAACAAGAGAGATCACACTGCCCCAGTCTGTGGAGTGTGTTCTCTCTGTGTCTGTGGAGTTTGTTCTCTCTGTGTCTGTGGAGTTTGTTCTCTCTGTGTCTGTGTGGAGTTTGTTCTCTCTGTGTCTGTGGAGTTTGTTCTCTCTGTGTCTGTGTGGAGTTTGTTCTCTCTGTGTCTGTGGAGTTTGTGTTCTCTCTGTGTGTGTGGAGTTTGTTCTCTCTGTGTCTGTGGAGTTTGTTCTCTCTGTGTCTGTGGAGTTTGTTCTCTCTGTGTCTGTGGAGTTTGTTCTCTCTGTGTCTGTGGAGTTTGTTCTCTCTGTGTGTGAGTTTGTTCTCTCTGTGTCTGTGGAGTTTGTTTCTCTCTGTGTCTGTGTGGAGTTTGTTCTCTCTGTGTCTGTGGGAGTTTGTTCTCTCTGTGTCTGTGTGGAGTTTGTTCTCTCTGTGTCTGTGTGTGGAGTTTGTTCTCTCTGTGTCTGTGTGGAGTTTGTTCTCTCTGTGTCTGTGGAGTTTGTTCTCTCTGTGTCTGTGGAGTTTGTTCTCTCTGTGTCTGTGGAGTTTGTTCTCTCTGTGTCTGTGGAGTTTGTTCTCTCTGTGTCTGTGGAGTTTGTTCTCTCTGTGTCTGTGGAGTTTGTTCTCTCTGTGTCTGTGGAGTTTGTTCTCTCTGTGTCTGTGGAGTTTGTTCTCTCTGTGTCTGTGGAGTTTGTTCTCTCTGTGTCTGTGGAGTTTGTTCTCTCTCTGTGTCTGTGGAGTTTGTTCTCTCTGTGTCTGTGTGGAGTTTGTTCTCTCTGTGTCTGTGGAGTTTGTTCTCTCTGTGTCTGTGGAGTTTGTTTTTTGTTTAATGCAACAAAAATATTGAGGCACTTTTCAGTTTGTTTTATGTGAAACTCTGGAATCTGAGAGAAGAACCGACGTGAGAAAAACAAGACAAGAATGTACAAGACGGGAGGGCATCTGACGCAACTGACACACCGGGACTGAACCGGGACTAAACCAGGACTAAACCAGGACTAAACCGGGTCTAAACCAGGACTAAACCAGGACTAAACCAGGACTAAACCAGGACTAAACCAGGACTAAAAGCATCTTGTTCCGTTTGTTGTGGAATCTGAGGAGTGTCTCTCCTTCACAGATGTTTCTCCTGCTGAGGCTCCACAGGGTCCTGCCCCAGGACCAGGACTAGACCGGAACTCAGGACCAGGACTAGGGCTGGGACTAGACCAGGACTAGACCAGGACTAGACCAGGACTAGGACTCAAGACGGACTGAGTGTGTTGTCCTCTCTCTTCTCTCTGAGGACGCTGTGAGTTCGACTCCTGTGTCTCAGTTGTGGCTCTCGTCCCTGTTACGAGGAGGTTGTGGGTAAGATCCCCCACAGAGGCCCCGGGGCCCTCACTCAAACACACCCTGTTTACTCTAATTATTCTGATCCCAGACCGGAAACAGTCCAGAGTCCGGCCTTTGTGGGACCAGGTTTAGTCCTGGTTTAGACCTGGTTTAGTCCTGGTTTAGTCCTGGTTTAGACCTGGTTTAGACCTGGTTTAGACCTGGTTTAGTCCTGGTTTAGTCCTGGTTTAGTCCTTGTTTAGTCCTGCTTTAGTCCTGGTTTAGTCCTGGTTTATAAAGTGTTAGATTTGATCACATGACCCACATTCTTCAGAGACTTAGTTCAATGCAGTTTAATGAGATCAGGACAGAGTCATATAGACGCCATAAAGAACTAAACCAGGACTAAACCAGGACTAAACCAGGACTAAACCAGGACTAAACCAGGTCTAAATCTGTCCCTGTGGCCTAATATAAATCTAATGATTCAGTTTCAGTTTTATTTCATCTTTTATAAATTCTGTAAAGTTTTTCCCTCGTTATTTTTTAAATATTTTTCTGATAATATTTCAGACTCACGTGGATTTTGTTGAAGGTTTCGCTGAAGAACCGAAGCTCCGGCTCCAGACCGAGCTCTGCGCTGGAGTCAGACCCTGGAGACAGAGTCTCATCTCCGGCTTCTTCTCCGAACGGGAACAGGTCCTGGAGCTCCAGGGCCCGGGCCCCCGACACCGCGGCCCCCAACAGGAGCACCAGGCACGGCCACAGCTCCACCACACGCTCCATGAGACGCTCCGGGAACAGGAGGAGTGAGAGGAGGAGAGGAGTGAGAGGAGAACGAGAGGGACAGCAGACTGGAGCCTGGAGCAGGAGGAGAGGAGAAGGGGCCCGGGGAGGAGAGGAGGAGGAGCCTGGGGAGGAGAGGAGGAGGGGCCTTGGGAGGAGAGGAGGAGAGGAGGAGGAGCCCGGAGAGGAGAGGAGGAGGGGCCTGGGGAGGAGAGGAGGAGAGGAGGAGGAGCCCGGGGAGGAGAGGAGGAGGAACCCGGGAAGGAGAGGAGGAGAGAGGAGGAGGAGCCGGGGAGGAGAGGAGGAGGAGAGGAGAGGGGGAGGGAGGAGCCCGGAGAGGAGAGGAGGAGGGGCCCCGGGGAGGAGGAGGAGGAGAGGAGGAGGAGCCCGGAGAGGAGAGGAGGAGGGGCCTTGGGAGGAGAGGAGGAGAGGAGGAGGAGCCCGGAGAGGAGAGGAGGAGGGGCTGGGGGTAGATTAGAGGAGGAGGAGAGGAGGGGAGGAGGAGGAGGGGCCCCGGGTAGGAGAGGAGGAGGAGAGGCCCCGGGGAGGAGAGGAGGAGGAGGAGGGGGGGGAGGAGAGGAGAGGAGAGGCCCGGGGAGGAGAGGAGGAGGAGCCCGGGGAGGAGAGGAGGGAGGAGGAGAGGAGGAGCCCGGGGAGAGAGAGGAGGAGGAGGGGCCTTGGGAGGAGAGGAGGAGAGGAGGAGGAGCCCAGAGAGGAGAGGAGGAGGGGCCTGGGGAGGAGAGGAGGAGGAGAGGAGGAGAGGAGGAGGGGCCCGGGGAGGAGAGGAGGAGGAGCCTGGGGAGGGAGAGAGAGGAGGGGCCTGGGGAGGAGAGAGGAGGAGGAGGAGGAGGAGGAGGAGGAGGGGCCCGGGGAGGAGAGGACGACAGGCCTGGGGAGGAGAGGAGGAGAGGAGGAGGAGCCCGGGGAGGAGAGGAGGAGGAGAGGAGGAGGAGAGGAGGAGGGGGCCCGGGGAGGAGAGGAGGAGGAGCTCGGGGGAGGAGAGGAGGAGGAGGAGAGGAGGAGGAGAGGAGGAGGAGGAGGAGGAGGAGAGGAGGAGGAGAGGAGGAGGAGAAACCTGCAGATTTAGACTGAAAACTCTCTGTTCCACCTTGTGATGTCATCATGTGGTGATACAGGAAGTGCTCCACTGTGTTTTTAAACTCCACCTTCACTAGAATCATCTGGATCATTTCAGCTTCTGGAATTGTCCATCTACAACTGAACTTAAGGTAAAAGGAGCTGGTAACTTGAAAACTACCACTTGATGACATCACAAGGTGGGACAGAGCTTTGTAGATGTGACAGACTCATAATAAAGTGAGACTCAAACATGTGAATGAAAACAAACACGACTCAGGTCTGTGTTTGAGGTCAGTGGAACATTGGGTCAGTGTTGTGTAAGACTGGACCTTTAACCTGAGACAAATGTGATATGTGTGTTTGTTTTGTTAGGCTGGAGATTTATATATATATATATATCATATATATCTTATATATATATATATATATATATATATATATATATATATATATATATATATATATATATATGTATATATATGTATATATATATATATTTTTTTTTTATTAATAATTATTTTTTTTATCTCATGGTGACACAAGTTTGTCTAAATCCAAATTTAGAGAAAAACTTGTTTTAGACATAAAACCGTCTCCAGACTCTGAGCTCGTCCTGCTGCTTTTATCAAAGTGCATCAGGTTAAAGGTGATTCTCATTTGTTATTTAAAGGTTATTGCTAAATTATGACTCAACAACAGGCCAATAAGAGCCACTAGAGGGCGTCGTAGTACTACTTTACTTAAATACTTAGACTATTTTGACTACATCAAAAATCAAATAAAACAATTTAAAATTTTTAATTGTGGTCCCGATGGTACGTGATGTTATGTTGTGTGATGTTATGATATGTTATTATATGGTATGTTATGTTTTTATGTTGGTATGAGTTTTTAGTTTATATGTATGGTATGTTATGTTATTGGAATGTTATATGTTATGGTATGGAATAAATGTTATGATATGTTATGGTTTGTTATGGAATGTTTTTTATGTTATGTTATGGAATGTTATGGAATGTTGTTATGATGTAATGGTATGTTATGTTATGATATGTTATGCTTTTATGTTATGATACAGTATGATACAGTTATGTTATGGAATGCTATGGAATGTTATGGTATGTAATGTTATGTTATGGTATGTTATGATATATTATGGTATGTTATATAATAGTATTTTATGTTGTGGTATTTTGTTATACTATGGCATGTTATGTTAAGACATGTTATTGTATAGTATGTTATGGTATGTTATAGTATGTTATGGTATGTTATAGTATGTTATGATATATTATGGTATGTTATATAATAGTATTTTATGTTGTGGTATTTTGTTATGCTATGGCATGTTATGTTAAGACATGTTATTGTATGGTATGTTATGTATGTTATGGTATGTTATAGTATGTTATAGTATGTTATAGTATGTTATAGTATGTTATGGTATGTTATGTATGTTGTGGTATGTTATAGTATGTTATAGTATGTTTATAGTATGTTATGTATTATGTATGTATGGTATGTTATAGTATAGTATGTTTATAGTATGTTATAGTATGTTATAGTATGTTATAGTATGTTATGGTATGTTATGTATGTTATGGTATGTTATAGTATGTTATAGTATGTTATAGTATGTTATAGTATGTTATGGTATGTTATGTATGTTATGGTATGTTATAGTATGTTATAGTATGTTATGGTATGTTATGTATGTTATGGTATGTTATAGTATATTATAGTATGTTATGTATGTTATAGTATGTTATAGTATGTTATAGTATGTTATGGTATGTTATGTATGTTATGGTATGTTATAGTATATTATAGTATGTTATGGTATGTTATGTATGTTATGGTATGTTATAGTATGTTATAGTATGTTATAGTATGTTATGGTATGTTATGTATGTTATGGTATGTTATAGTATGTTATAGTATATTATAGTATGTTATGGTATGTTATGTAATGTTATGTATGTTATAGTATGTTATAGTATGTTATAGTACGTTAAGTTATGGTGTGGTTAAGTTTTAAATATTGGGGAGTGAAAATGTACTGATCACTAAATGTAATCACTTCTACAAACTATAAAACATTTTAAACCAGGAAACTTTGGATTTACATTTTGACTGAGCAGAGCTGCCCCCAAATATTTAGAGAAGCTTCACTCTCTGCTCTCAAAATATTTATAAAGAAAACCAGCCACGTGTCTCTTTAGCGACTTTACAACGCCATAAATGTTCAGAGGCTTTTAGTGTCGACGAGAAGAGAGGGAAGAGAGAGGGAGGGAGAGAGAGGGAGGGAGAGAGAGGGAGGGAGAGGGAGAAGAGAGAGGGAAGAAGAGAGAGGGAAGAAGAGAGAGGGAAGAAGAGAGAGGGAAGAAGAGAGAGGGAAGAAGAGAGAGGGAGAAGAGAGAGGGAGAAGAGAGAGGGAGAAGAGAGAGGAAGAAGAGAGAGGGAGAAGAGAGAGGGAGGAAGGGAGGGTGAAGAGGAAATCTTGGTTTTGTTTTATGAATAAAAAAATGAAACACAGATGTAATCTGTTTCGTGGAGAAGTGAAGAAGTGACCAATGAGCTCGTTTGTTCCACTGAAATGAACAAATGTGATTGGACGATCCTGCTGTGACTCACCAAACTGATCCGTCTGTACGAACTGAAGAAGAGACAAAAACAAGCTCCAAAAATCAGTTTTCAACGTTTTTTAATTATCTTTTAAGTTTTTTCAGATTCAGCAAAAAACAAAAATAAATATTCAAATTAAAACAAGGCTGAAAACAAAAACAGTTCAAACGTTTCACACCAGAAGAGTTTAGTTTTAATAAATCCATTTTATTTGAAAAGGCCCCAGTCCCACGTGTCACATGGACTTTGGGTCTTTTCAAATTTATCTCCACATTTTACAATAAATGCTCAAAAAAAAAAGACCAGTTTTGACCCAAACCAGATTTTCTTATGTAATTTTACCCAGAAAATAAAGAGATTTTTCACAGAATGAGACAAAAAAACGACTGAACACGAATAAGGCAAATGTCCTAAAATCTTTGGTCCGTTTTCTCACAAAGTAACATGTGATTTTTAAAGACGAGGTATTACACTTCTGAAAATGTTATAGTCGCCCAAAACAATGAACCAACGCCCACTTTTGTCTCTCTGTGCTAAGTCGCTCCCCCTTCAGAGCTCTATCACTGTGCTGAGTCGCTCCCCCTTCAGAGCTCTATCACTGTTATCGTGTGGAGCGTGGGTGATGTAGGGTTGTGGGCGGAGCTTTGTACAGTCTCGTACATCTAACCGTAAGGAGGGTTTGAATAGAGCCCAGGAGAGATCTCTAGATTACTCAGACATGCATGATGACATCTAAAACCTCTTCAGACGTGTTTTATTGAGTCTTAGAACATGGGAGAAAGCTAAAAACCAAACAGAAGAAAGATTTTGCATAATACCCCGTCTTTAACTTTGACGCTTGTTGATGAGTGTAACATATTTGTCACGGTTCCTTCGTTCGAGAGGATAAAGTCGGGCTGGACTCAGGAGAACCACAAAAACGGCAAATCGCATCGGACAGATTTTTGATATAAGAAATAAACTTAAAACAGCAGCAGGTCACAGAGGGAAAGGCAATATGTGCAGGGTCAGGTTAGACTCTGCAGGGGGCGCTGGAGACACATTTTTACAGATGGAATTTTAATCCACACATCATTTTGTCCAGCTGATCAAAATATTCAAACGCTACATTGGGTTTGTCTGAATTCGACGATGTTTGTAAAAGTTACAGGATTTTTTATGATTTCAAAATGGCCGCTTCGTTAAGAGCTCGTTATGACATCGACTTAAAAACCCAAGGACACGTTTGTTAAAATATGAGAATGATTTTCTGTATAATTAGATTCAAAATGGCCGCCGTGTTTGGAGCTGAGCGTCACCACATAAAGCTCGTCTGTAACTTAAATTTGAGTCAGTCTCTAATTTTGTGCCAATTTTCAGGAGGTTTTGAGCATTTTCTGTGTCTCAGGAGAGATTTAGTTAGAAAGAAATAAAAAAAAAAAAACAATCTGTTTTTTCTTCCATTTTTTATGCTTAAACAATAAAAGTTAGAAATGAAACTTCTTTCTTTCATGAAATTTTTTAAATCAAATTTGAAGAGGGCGCTATAGAGCCGTCTTCAGCCCTAATGTGCAAAAGAATTTAAAAAAGGACATTTTGTTGAAAAATCACCATGGTGACGCCCAACATTTTATTTAAACCTGAACTGAAATCCTTTTATTGCCAAGTTTGAAGTGTTTTTGAAAATGTTGGAGGAGACGCCAAAAGAGGAGGGGCCTGTGGGGTTCAGGGCGGGGCCTGTGGGGTTCAGGGCGGGGCCTGTGGGGTTCAGGGCGGGGCCTGTGGGGTTCAGGGCGGGGCCTGTGGGGTTCAGGGCGGGGCCTGTAGGGTCCTGATGTGACCTATTTTTGCTGCTAAGCTTCATTTTTCTACAGCGACATTTTTCTGAGGTTTCCATCGGTGAAACGTAAATCGATTTTTAGGTGGCGCTACTGAGCCAATACTAAAAATGCAGTCTCCCGAGTCCAGCCTCTGACCCACAAAGAGCAGTTTAAAAAGTGACACAGCAGTGAACAGGCAGCAGAGGAAACTCCCGGATGATCCAGGTTCAGTCCTGGTTTAGTCCTGGTTTAATCCAGGTTTAGTCCTGGGTCAGTCCAGGTTTAGTCCAGCTTTAGTCCAGGTTTAGTCCTAATCCAGTGGAGGTTTGGGACAACCACACATTTACTTTTGGTTTTTAGTCCTACTTTAGTCTGAAATATCTTGAGTTCAGAGTTCAGGCCTAAACCTGGTTTAGTTCTGATTATGTCCAGACTAAGACGGAGTTAGTCCTGGGTTAGTCCTAGAGGTGTATGTATGTTATATATATTTATATATGTTATATATATGTAGGTTCAGTCCTGGTATATTCCTAGTTTAGACCTGGTTGAGTCCAGGCAAGTTCCTTGTAAAATCCAGGTTTAGTCCTGGGTTAGTCCTAGTGTAGAAGAGGTTCAGTCATGGCTCAGTCCTGGTTCAGACCTAGTACAGACCTAGTACAGACCTAGTACAGACCTACTATAGACCTACTATAGACCTACTATAGACCTAGTGTAGGCCTAGTGTAGGCCTAGTATATCCCTACTATAGACCCGGTTTAGACCCGGTTTAGTCCAGGTTTAGTTCTGGTATAGACCCGGTAGAGTCCAGACAAATTCCTTGTAAAATCCAGTTTAGTCCTGGGCTAGATCCTAAAAGAGCGAAGAATGTGGCCAGATTTGAAGCTTTGTATTTGTCTAAAACAGCAGAAATGACTCACAGCGAGTAGAAAGTAGGTCGTGCTAACACCAGCAGAGGGCGTAACAGGAGCAGACAGGGGCAGACAGGAGCCTAAAGTCCTCCTCTCTGCTTTAAAGTCCAGACAGCGCACTCTAGAGGCAGAAACACATTCTTCCTATGGACACCCTGCAGCCGCCATCTTGAATCCACACGCTGCAGTTTCCTCCGTCCCTTTCTGATGATGTCACCTCTCCTCGTTCAGCATCGAGCGGAAATTATGCAGCTGGTAAATACTCGTCGACACTCTAAGAAACAAGAGACAGAAACATTTAGAATCGCTCCAGTTTAACCAGAGCTGGAGACAGAACTTGGTACAGGTGAGGTGTACAGGTGTGGGGGTACAGGTGAGGGGGTACAGGTGAGGGGGTACAGGTGAGGGGGTACAGGTGAGGTGTACAGGTGTGTACAGGTGGGGGGTACAGGTGAGGGGGTACACAGGGGAGGGGGTACAGGGGGTGAGGGGGGGTACAGGTGAGGGGGTACAGGTGAGGGCGTACAGGTGTGGGGGTACAGGTGAGGTGTACAGGTGAGGGGGTACAGGTGAGGGGGTACAGGTGGGGCGTACAGGTGTGGGGGTACGGGTGTGGGGGGTACGGGTGAGGGGGTACGGGTGAGGGGGTACGGGTGAGGGGGTACGGGTGAGGTGGTACGGGTGAGGTGTACAGGTGTGGGGGTACAGGTGTGGGGGTACAGGTGAGGTGCACAGGTGAGGGGGTACAGGTGTGGCGGTACAGGTGAGGCGGTACAGGTGTGGTGTACAGGTGAGGTGGTACGAGTGAGGTGTACAGGTGAGGTGGTACGGGTCAGGGGGTACGCGTGGGGTGGTACAGATGAGGCGGTACAGGTGAGGCGGTACGGGTGGGGTGGTACGGGTGGGGTGGTACAGATGAGGCGGTACAGATGAGGCGGTACAGGTGAGGTGGTACAGGTGAGGTCGTACAGGTGAGGCGGTACAGGTGAGGTGGTACAGGTGGGGTGGTACAGGTGAGGCGGTACAGGTGAGGCGGTACGGGTGGGGTGGTACGGGTGGGGTGGTACGGGTGGGGTGGTACAGGTGAGGTGAATAGGTGAGGCATACCTGGCAAAAGCGTTGACCAGGGCCACAATCTCCTGGCGACTAAGCTGGAAGCCTCTGGATGGACTGTGCTCCGGGAGACTCTGGATCTCACGTTCCGAAAACAGGATCTTCAGAGCCGTGCCCAGGCCCTGGGTCTGAGAGAGACCAGAGACCAGGATTAGACTGGGATTATAACCAGATCAGAGACCAGGATTAGACTGGGATTATCACCAGATGAGAGACCAGAGAGACACCAGAGAGACACCAGAAAGACACCAGAGAGAGACCAGAGAGAGACCAGAAAGAGACCAGAGAGAGACCAGAGAGAGACCAGAGAGAGACCAGAGAGAGACCAGAGAAAGACCAGAGAAAGACCAGAGAGAGACCAGAGAGAGACCAGAGAGAGACCAGAGAGAGACCAGAGAGAGACCAGAGAGACACCAGAGATCAGGATTATAACCAGATCAAACAGAAACCAGAGAGCAGAGTCCGGTGTTAGATCGGGATTATAACCAAACCACAGAACGAGCAGGAACCTCTGACTGTCTCCTCACTCTTCTGGTCTTGTCCGGTTTCAGTCCTGGTCAGTTCCTGCTTCAGTTTTACTTTAGTCCTGTTGTGGTTTCCGTTTAGTCCAGTTCTAGTTCTGCCTCAGTCTCTGCCCCGTCTCTGCCCCCGTCTCTGCCCCCGTCTCTCTGCCCCCGTCTCTGCCCCGTCTCTGCCCCGTCTCTGCCCCGTCTCTGCCCCGTCTCTGGCCCCCGTCTCTGGCCCCCGTCTCTGACCCCGTCTCTGACCCGTCTCTGACCCGTCTCTGACCCCGTCTCTGGCCCCGTCTCTGACCCGTCTCTGACCCGTCTCTGGCCCCGTCTCTGACCCGTCTCTGACCCGTCTCTGCCCCAGTCTCTGTCCCCGTCTCTGTCCCCGTCTCTGTCCCCGTCTCTGTCTCTGTCGTCTCTGCCCCAGTCTCTGCCCCAGTCTCTGCCCCAGTCTCTGCCCCCGTCTCTGCCCCCGTCTCTGCCCCCGTCTCTGCCCCCGTCTCTGACCCGTCTCTGCCCCCGTCTCTGCCCCGTCTCTGCCCCGTCTCTGCCCCCGTCTCTGACCCGTCTCTGCCCCCATCTCTGCCCCGTCTCTGCCCCAGTCTCTGCCCCGTCTCTGGCCCCGTCTCTGTCCCCGTCTCTGTCCCCGTCTCTGTCCCCGTCTCTGTCCCCGTCTCTGTCCCAGTCTCTGCCCCAGTCTCTGCCCCAGTCTCTGCCCCGTCTCTGCCCCCGTCTCTGCCCCCGTCTCTGGCCCCGTCTCTGGCCCCGTCTCTGTCCCCGTCTCTGTCCCCGTCTCTGTCCCGTCTCTGTCCCGTCTCTGTCCCGTCTCTAACCTGTAGTTTCCCCCAGAGGCGACACTTGCTGCAGCCCACACAGTCCATGATCTTGGAGATGTTTTTGAAGTGAAGCCTGAACTCCTCCTGCAGAGACACAAGAGCAGATCACGTTTAAACTCCAGCTGAAAATCACACCAAATAAAAAGCTCTTCTCTACCAGCATAAATTAACAAAAGTCACATGATTTTTTCTCAATGTCTTCAGAAAGTGGAGCCATTATTCAACCTCAAAGACGTGATTACTGTCAGATAAAAGGATTTCAAGAGTTATACGACACGGTTGTGGAGCCAGTCCCAGGTTCTGGTCTCACCTTCAGGGTCTTGGCCTCCAAAGTGTTTCCAGCGAACATGGACCTCTCATCGAAGTGCATCGGGAAGGCCCTGTAGAGAGAGAGAGACAGAGAAAGACAGAGAGACAGACAGAGAGAGAGACAGAGACACAGAGAGAGAGAGAGAGACACAGAGAGACAGACAGAGAGAGACAGAGAGACAGAGACACGCAGAGAGAGAGACAGAGAGAGACACACAGAGAGAGAGACAGAGACACAGAGAGAGAGAGAGAGACACAGAGAGAGACAGAGAGACAGAGACACGCAGAGAGAGACAGAGAGAGAGACACATAGAGAGAGACAGAGACAGAGAGAGAGAGACACAGAGAGACAGACAGAGAGAGACAGAGAGACAGAGACACACAGAGAGAGGGACAGAGAGACACACAGAGACATACAGAGAGAGACACACAGAGACAGACAGAGAGAGACACACAGAGACAGACAGAGACACAGTCAGAGGAGGTGAGACTGAGCTTATCAAATCAAATCATATAAAAACAGTGAAATAAAAAGCTCAGAGTCGTCGTTCTTCAGTCGTTCAGTCGATGTTTGTATCAGTCGACATTTTATTTACATGAAAAGGATTTTTATGGGAAACAGCAGAGAGGAAACATGAGCGAGCTGCAGATGTGGTATATTCTTTGGTATTTAAATGTATAAACCGTAGTTTTTACATAAACTCCCCCTGCAGGTGAACTCTTGTAAGTGCAGTTTGGGTCAGATACAGAGGCCGTGGTTCAATTCGACGGTTGCACATTTCAAAGTACCGTTCAAAAGGACCCGGCCGATGAAGGCGGCTCCTCCCCGTTTCCTCCCATCGTCGCCTAGAACCGTGACGGCCGCTGACTAATGAGCTAAACATGTAAAACTCCGAAATAATTAGTTTTACTTTTAATTATTTATTATTTCTCTGAAGAGTCGAGGTTTCGTCGTCGAAGCCGTTTATTTCTGTTTAGACTGAATGAAGTAAAGATCTTTCCCTTTAAATATCAACAGACCTTCAAATGCAGCTGACGAAGTGTGAAACTGTCGAACTGAGACACGACCGCAGATACAGCTTTTGCCACGCCCCCTTTTTAGTCGTCCAATCAATCGGCAGAACGTCTTTAGACCACGAAGAATTTATTTAGTCGACTACAGCCCCAATAAACAGGTAGAGCGGATTAAAACCAACATTTAAACACCAATATGATGAGCCTGACAGCAGGAGTGACAGAGGGGACCGTTTTTCAATAGAAAGTGAATTGGAGCCAGAGTACAGGCTCCGGATCTGACCTTATCTCCGTGAACAGCTTCAGTAGCAGGTCCTTGGTCCTCTGGTCCTCCTGGCTCTTCCCCGTGTACAGATGAACCACGGCGCGCTCGAAGTACGGCACCACCTTGAACAGCGCCCGCAGCTCGATCAGGAACAGGAAGTAGAGGTTCTTCAGGCGCCGCGTCCCCTCCAAAGAATCAAACCTGCGCCGGAACTCGGCCGGGTTAGGCCCCCACACGGAGCGGCCCCAGCCCTCTGAAAGAGAAAAGACAGAGAGACACTGAGAACATGACCCAGAGCTGCTCTCCTGCTCCACAGACATGCTCAGTCTGTCTTTACCCACAGCTATTACTGTTTATAATACGACGAGAAGAAGAGGAGTTTCATTTATTGTATTATTTTATTGTATGTATCTTCTGCTCTTCGTCTGCCTCTGCCTCACCTTTCCACCTACAGCCGTTCTCGACTTTCATGAGATTTCGTGCATGCGAGACTTACGGGAGAAACTAAACAGCTGCTCCATAAGAGAATGAACCAACACGAGAGAGCAGCTCAGGACCACAGTCTGATGTACATCTACATAAGAGAATGAACCAACACGAGAGAGAGCAGCTCAGGACCACAGTCTTCAGTCCTACAACGATTTGTCCAGTGAGATATAAACTTCGTCTCTTTTGTACAAACAGAGAGTTAAACTCTGATTTTACCTTCAGACTGTGGAGATAAAATATCCTCACATCTCGAGTCTGAGCGTTTGAGGCAGAGGCGTGAAACACTTTGACTCGCCATAAACTTCAATGAAATTTCAGAGTTTTCAACAAGAGACAAAACAGCGAGGAAGTTTTCAGAGGAAACGATAAAACGGATAAATATTTACACTGGGCACAAACATTTGATTTAGTGAGACGGACTTTGACTCGTTTGTCAACACGACAGAGTCAAAATGGAGGGAGACAAAACGAGTCCAGGCCACAGCCCAAAGTTTAGATCCACTTCATCATAAATCACTTTGTAAAGAAACATCTGACAAGTTTATTTTGACCTTTGAGCAGAGGCAGCACCAGGAGCATTAGCATTAGCATTAGCATTAGCAACGGCTGATGTCGCAGAAGTAGAATTGTTAACTGTAGTAGCAGTGAGTGTAACAGCACCAGTGGCAGTAGCAGTAGTAGTAGCAGCAGCAGCAGTAGTAGTAGTAGTAGTAGTGGTAGGAGTAGTAGCAGTAGTAGCAGCAATAGTAGCAGTAGCAGTAGTAGTAGTGGTGGTGGTGGTGGTGGTGGTAGGAGTAGTAGCAGTAGTAGCAGCAATAGCAGCAGTAGCAGTAGCAGTATAAGTAGTGTTAGTATTCATTTACCGTCGAGCAGGTACTCTGCGCTCAGGTGGATGTTGATGCTGCTGTGGAGTCCAGAGATGAGTCTGTAGAAAACTCTCTTCTCCAAACACAGACCTGAGGAACAGACCAACACCTGAACATCTGAACATGTGAACACCTGAACATCAAAACACCTAAAGAGCTAAACACCTGAACATGTGATCATCCGAACATCTAAACACCTAAACACCTGAACCTCTGAACATGTGAACACCTAAACACCTGAACACGTGAACACCTGAACACCTAAACACGTGAACACGTGAACACCTGAACACCTAAACACCTGAACACGTGAACACCTGAACACGTGAACACCAAAGTAATGTCATAGTAAATGTAAAACTCACTGACCTTCGAGCCAGTTGTAGAAGGACTCTCCTGCTCCAAACACAAGAACATTTAAAACCATGAAAATTACAAATAACTCAGTGAAACTCTTTGGTCACAGGAGCTGGACTCACCGTCATCGTCACCTGCAACAAAAACAGGAAAAATGTGTGAGATGCTCTGATTTTAACTCTGAAACAGTGAATGAAAGTGTGTGTAGAGCCTGACCTCTGCTGGGGGCCAGAGGGTACAGCGGGCGGTACACGGAGCGCGGCCTGAAACAGAAAAGAGTATGACACAAGACTCAGGACCTGAGGGGGATGCAGTACTATGAAGACCAGCCTTTAATGTGGTCACAGCAGCTCAAACATGAACCTCAGAGATAATGTGTGACAGGTTAACCACAGGGTTTGTAAATCCAAATGAGGAACGAGAGTGTACAGCCTCATGTGACCAGTTTTACACAGAATGAGCCAAAATGTTCAACTACAAAACCTACTAATGCCACACTAAATAGATTTGTGTAAACTGACCCGTGAACAGCAGACGGCTCATTTGAATCTTTAGTTTAATAAAGTTTAGCCTAAAATAAACTGAAAAAGCAGCAGACTTTGAGTTCACTGTGTAGATCCAGATGAAGAGCACAGATTTACAGTCTGTAATATTCTACACATCACCACAAACAAACCGACAGATGTGAGTCTTTACTCCAGCTCTGAACCTGCACCAGCTCAGCTCTGCTGTTAGAAACAGAACCACAGGAAATCCAGGGTCTGAACTTCACCAACTCAGTTTAGTCCCCTCAGCACTAAAAGAGCAGGACTAAAGCAGGACTAGTATGTCCCCAGCCCCCAGCCCCCGGCCCCCGGCCCCCGGCCCCCGGCCCCCGGCCCCCGGACTCACTTGAAGCAGTTCTCCTCATAGATGCTGTTCCACACTCTCCAGGCGGAGGCGCCCTTGTACCCCGTGAAGCGCTCCGGGTTCAGGAGCAGGTCCACGTACTCGGCGTCTGGAGACGTCTCATCTGAGGAGACAAACGTGGATGTGCTTTAGCGTGTTCTCTGGGTCATGTGTCATGTATGTTCAGTGACATGTGTCAGATGCCCTCCCGTCTGTTCTCTGTGTCATGTATGTTCAGTGACACTGTCCCGTGTGTCAGATGCCCTCCCGTCTCACCGTCGAGTTCACAGAAGTGCTCTTGAGCGTCGTCGTGTCTCGCCCAGTCGGCAAACGCCTTTTTACTCTGGTTACTACAAAACACAAACACAAGTACACATTAAAACTGCAAGCAGAGATAAAGGGCCCTGGAGACCACAGTGAGAGCTTCTGTCATGTTGGACATAAATGTTTACGGCCCAGTGTAACTTTGTAGGGGGCGCTGGAGAGACATTTTTATAGATAGAATTGTAATTCACACATCATCATGTCCAGCTCATCAAAACAGAACTTTTCTCTAAAGTTACAGGGATTTTTAAACTTTCAAAATGGCCACTTTGTTTATTGTACATGGGTTTTGTGTCGTTTTGATAAAAACTGTTGGAGATGTCAAAAGATTATGATGAGTGATTCTGTTAATCCCGGGTTTGATCCAATATGGCTGACTTCCTGTAAGGTTTAGGGCGGGGCCTGTCGGGTTTAGGGCGGGGCCATAATAATTTTTGACATGTCCTGATATAACTTATTTTTGATGCCAAGTTTCATTTGTCTACGATGTATTTTCTGGTGCAATGTAAATCAAATTTTGAGGGGGCGCTATCGAGCAGTCTAGATGCCTTGATGTCTCATCGTGCGTCACCGTCGTCTCCTCCCCCCCGGTCCTCCCCCGGTCCTCCCCCCGGTCCTCCCCCCGGTCCTCCCCCCGGTCCTCCCCCGGTCCTTCCCCGGTCCTCCCCCCAGTCCTCCCCCCTGTCCTCCCCCCCTGTCCTCCCTCCTGTCCTCCCCCCCTGTCCTCCCCCCCTGTCCTCCCCCGTTCCTCCCCCGTTTCTCCCCCGTCCTGACCTCAGAGTGCTGTTGATGGCTCCGAGCTCTTTGGCCTGTTCACACTCTGTCACCTCCGTCTCAGAGTTCGCTGCCTGAGAATACTGAAAAACACAAACATTCAAACATCACAGAATATTACGGAAAACTCAAACTCAAGTCTCTCTAAAGGTGAGAATCTTACATTTAGATTTGAAACTTCTCCTGCAGTTTACTCACATTCATAAAAACATGTATTACAAGTTTTACATTATGTGACGTTTTCATAGAAAATAAAGCTTTTCATGTGTAAATATTACAGGTGGAGTAACGCTCACATGATGTTCAGATGATTCTGTTTGGAGGAAATGAGATTATTTCCTGTCTGATTTTGGCCTAGAACGTCTCATAATGTTTGAACTTTTATTAATACCAAAGTTGACTTCTGTGTCTGTGTGTCTCTGTGTGTCTCCGTGTCTGTCTCTGTCTCTCAATGCAGCAGATTCATTGATCCAGAGACAGAGAGAGAGAACACCGAGCCTCAGCGCCGCCACAGTGACGGTCTCGGTCCCCGGTCTCGGTCCCCGGTCTCGGTCCCCGGTCTCGGTCCCCGGTCTCGGTCCCCGGTCTCGGTCCCCGGTCTCGGTCCCCGGTCTCGGTCCCCGGTCTCAGTACTTACCTTGTTGTAATTCCCAGACTTGATTCCCACTGGGACTTTACTCTAAAAACATAAACACAAACCATTACACATCCAATCAGAGAGCAGAGTCTACAGCCCGCCCACACTCCTGATTGGTCAAACGGGACTATGCTCCGAGTGAGTGACAGGTGGGTTCAACCAATCACAGATGAGCGTGGCCTCCAGAGTGTGTGTCCAATCACAGCCCTTCTCTGTCCTCTCTGGTCAGAGGACAGAGTAGGGCTGTGATTGGACAGAGAGGACAGAGGAAGACTGTGATTGGTCAGAGAAAACAGAGGAGGGCTGTGATTGGTCAGAGAGGACAGAGGAGGGCTGTGATTGGACAGAGAGGACAGAGGAGGGCTGTGATTGGACAGAGAGGACAGAGGAGGGCTGTGATTGGACAGAGAGGACAGAGGAGGGCTGTGATTGGACACAGAGGACAGAGGAGGACTGTGATTGGTTGCGTGGTGTACTCTGTAGACTTTTCTGTCTCACTTACCTCTGGACAGGGCTCCACGTGACAGTCTTTGATGGCGCAGTGACTGTCGTCGACCCAGAACGGACAAGGACGCTTCAGATTCACCTGGAGAAGACACTCGGATATGACATTTATCTTACAAACAGAAAAATCCATGTCTGCAGCTGATATTATCAACACTCCCTGGGGGTGTGATGCTAGCTGTAGGCTCTGCTTTGTCTGAAGCTTTGTTAGGCTTTAGTCTGAGCTTTATTTAAACACACTCTCACCATAAAAAGCTGACGTAACTGGAACTCCAACAGGTGAGCTGGTTTGTGCTGTTAAACAAGTCCCTCTAAAATAACACTACAGTCACAGGCTGGCTAGCATTAGCATTAGCATTAGCCAACAGTTTTTCAGTGAGTCACTTTCACCTTTTTCTATAAAATCAAACTCTTAAACAGAACCATGAGCTACTGTATTGATGTGGGGTCCTTCAGGATCACCATCACCATGATCCTACGGCCTCATTGTGCGACAAAATTCTCGTACTCAAGCGTCCTTGAAGCGACTCAAAAAATCTGAGCGTCCAACTGGGCATTTGACGCAGTTTTTCTGCTCAACTGTTTTTTGTTGAGAATGCACCATTACAGTTTTAAAAAACACCCTCCAATCACACCTTCTTCTCAAAAACAGGTCATGTTTGGAATTTAGAATCTTACACAATGTTTCTTTAAGGTGCAGCAGGTCGACTGTGGAGGGGGAATGAGGAAAAACTGAACCTAAAGTGTGACGGGAAACATGAGCGGCCATTTTGGTTCAAGTAGTTTCACCACAAAGCGGAGAGAACTACCATCAGGAAGTAGACTGTGCCACTTCCTCCACAGAATCTGTGACTCAGGGTTTAAGGCGGCTCCAGCTCTGGCTCTTACCCTGTAGTATCTGAAGTAGTCCCTCTCTGTGAGCTTCTTGATTTTGGGGTAGATTTTGAAGTTGTTGAAGACGTCGATACTCTCCACGTCACAGAAGCAGTCGTCCAGATCTCCTGTCAGCTGAACAAAACCACAAAACAGGAAATAAAATACTCAGTCACATTGTTATAAATCCAACAGAAACATTTAAAAGAATCAACAAAAGCAGTGGCTGTTTTCAGAACAACTTCACGAGAAATTAGGGCTGTCAAAAGTATTTAAAAATCTAACACTAATCGATAATTAAACTAGTATCAAAACTGGATACTCATTTGAGCAGGTATCGATACTAAAAGTCCCACTCACAGGACAGAAATGACTCTTTTCTGATCTGTTTAAACTGATGTGTCAGTTTCACAAATATAAGACACAGACTAGAATAAAGACGATGGACCAGTGTGAACCTGCTGCTCTGAGGATCACAAACACGTGGATTAGAAACAACACGTTTCAATAAGGAAACAAATATATTTTCAATGCAAAAGAGGCCTAAATAAAAATATGTAATCAATTCAAATAATTACTAAAAAAAAACACCAACAACTAAGAATCTTTTCATTATTCAAATTCAGTTTTGACATATGGAAGTGCACTCAACATTTTTACATGTTTTTGGTTGAAATTATAGAACAATCCTCTATTTGTTACCCTCTTTTCTGCCATCCTGAAGAGTATTTTTTATAACCTCATCTTTAAAAAGGCCCCGAAAAGCCCGAAAAGCCCCTAAAGCCCCCGTCGCTTCGGAGCATATGGAGACCACTCACCTGGTTCCACAGAGTTCCCGTCACCGTTAAAGGCAGCAGCGCCATAACAGCTGCCGTCCACAACATTTCTCACGTTATTCTACTTAAATTTCTTTTTCAAGTCTAGTTTTGGTCCTATACAAGTCACAGTTTAGTCCTAGTTCTGATGCAGTTTGTTTAGGATCATCTATCCATCTTCACATCAGATTTTGTACAAACTTACTGACAGAATTACCTGGTTCTTTCCTCATAAACGACTAATTTTGGTAAAAAATTTGCCCTACATTAAGATGAATCAAATCAAATCTTCATCCAGTTAGAAATCCTGCTTTTTACTTAATTTTATTTTGTTTTAGCATTATATTAGATCTGCTCTTCCCCTCTCACAATTCTTTATTTTGTCTCCAAATTATTAAATAAAAGTTAAATTGCAGCTGCAGGTCCAGTGTTGTGGTTGCTGCGGTGCGTCCCATATGCTCCAGCTGCGGTCCCGTGCGTGAGTCTACGTCATCCCGTAACCCCGCCCCCTGGACTCTCCGCCAATCACGCTGTAGTTTTTTGGCAGCTTCGTGAAACTAGCGACAGCGGCGCAAAGAACTACAACTCCCACAATCCCCACGCTCCGCCGCGACCAATCACGTTACACCACGCTTATTTACACTTTTAAACCCATTTGAAGCGAAAAACACCTGCAAAACCGAGACTAAAGACGTGTCCTTTTACGTAACAGCACTTGGATTGAAATGTGCTGACGCTGGGATGTTGTTTTAAGTGATTTAACGCTTGAAAATCTCTTATTTCTTGCTTATAACTACATCAGCATGACCATTTTTTTTTAACTAGTTTTCATTTTCTACTGTTAGTAAACTGAAATTTTAATTAATAACTGTCAGAAATAAAATAAAATAAAAATTAATAACTGTCAGAAAATAAATTTTGAAATACGTGCAGTTTTTCACGTAACTTCACGAGCTCTGGTTCTGTGACGCATGAACGTTCTAGAAGGTTTCCCGGGCAACAGAGACCCGGAAACAGCCTGGTTCTGTTTGTAAAAGATGTGTAAATGAGTAAAATGAAAGAAAATCTCCGGGTTTGGGGACTTACATGGCAGAAGCAGCTCCGGTCCTCGTCGCTCCGGTGTCCACTGTGCTGTGTCTGCGGTTTACCGGCGCCGTTCGTCCGAAACCAGCCCCAAACACAGCTCCCGAGCAGCCACGAAGCGAGCAGCACCGCCACGGCCTGCAGAGTCACCCTCCACATGCCGCCCAACGCGCTCCAGAGCCCGGGGACGAGGCTCCGAGGCCCGGGGACGAGGCTCTGAACGCGGACACAGGAGCAGGACAGTCCCGGGGGAAGGAGGGAGCGGGTTACGGGACAAACAGCGGGAGACACAGTCCGACAGGGGCGTTAAAGCGAGCGGCCGGGACCCTCCGCGGAGACACTACAGAAAAGACACCGACATCAGCCCCGGACACGAGCCCACATCCCAAAATCAGGCGACAGACCCGGTCAGAGCAGAGCAGTAGCGACCGAGGCTCCGGACACGACTGTGAGTATGAGCAGCGCCCCCTCACGGCCTCCAGGAGAACTGTCCAAACAGCGCTCTGGCAGCGCGCGACCGGAAGTGGAGGCGTTACCATGACAGCGGCGTGTTTACCTGCACAAGCTAACAGGAGCTAACAGGAGCTAACAGGAGCTAACAGGAGCTAAAGCTGCAGACACCACACACAATTAGAGGAAAAAACACTGAACATGGTGAGTACGACCCGTGTTTTACAACCGGGTTAAATATGGACTCACAACCAGACTAACCCGCGTGTAAACAGAGACTCAACCAGGACTAAACCAGGACTAAACCAGGTCTAAACCAGGACTTAAACAGGACTAAACCAGGACTAAACCAGGACTAAACCAGGACTAAAACAGGTCTAAAACAGGACTAAACCAGGACTAAACCAGGTCTAAACCAGGACTGAATCAGGACTAAACCAGGACTAAACCAGGTCTAAACCAGGACTAAACCAGGACTAAACCAGGTCTAAACCAGGACTAAACCAGGACTAAACCAGGACTAAAACAGGACTAAAACAGGACTGAATCAGGACTAAACCAGGACTAAACCAGGACTGAATCAGGACTAAACCAGGACTAAACCAGGTCTAAACCAGGACTAAACCAGGACTAAACCAGGACTAAAACAGGTCTAAACCAGGACTAAACCAGGACTGAACCAGGACTAAAACAGGACTAAAACAGGACTGAATCAGGACTAAACCAGGACTAAACCAGGACTAAACCAGGACTAAACCAGGACTGAATCAGGACTAAACCAGGACTGAATCTGGAGCTGTAAACTTACTTCTGGGATGCTCCAAAAGCTCAAAATGCCTTTGATGTGACATAATGTGTTTTGTTTTTTACAGTCGCCCAAAAGAAAGAGCAAGAAAACAGTGAAGAAGACGAAGCCTCCGGCTGTGGTGGACGCTCTGTCCACAGAGGAGATGAACAAGGACCAGGTGAGACCCAGACCGGGTTTAGTCCCGGTTTAGTCCAGATTTAGTCCCGGTTCAGTCCCGGTTCAGACCCGGTTCAGTCCCGGTTCAGACCCGGTTCTCGTCCACAGTTGGAGGAGCACATCGTTCGTCTGAGGGAGGAGTTGGATCGGGAGCGTGAGGAGAAAAGTTACTTTCAGCTGGAGCGAGATCGAGTCCAGAGTCTGTGGGAGACCGGCCTCAGGGACTTAGACCGAGTCCAGACCGAGCTGAACCAGAGAAGAAGAGAGAGGGAGGAGGCCGAGGAGCGCCACCGCCAGGAGATCAACGTAACTGCAACTACACTCACTAACACTACTATTACTTCTAATACTTCTACTATTACTACTATCATTACTACGGCAAGTATTACTGCTACTACTACACTCAAACTACTGACAATACTATCACTACCAATACTACTACTGTTAGTAGTACTACACCTACGGCAGCCTAGTACCCTGGTGACGTATGAACGGTGACTACTACCACTACCACTACTACTACTACTACTACAGTACCACTGTTACTGCAGTAGAATGTGTGCTCTGTGTCAGGTTTATAAGCAGAAGTTGAAGCACGTCCTGTCGGAGCAGCACGGCGCCGTCTCTGAGCTGAAGACCGTCCAGACCTGGACCCAGAACCAGGTCCAGAACCAGAACTCGGACCGAGAACTCAACCTGGTCCAAGAGAAGAACCACACGGAGAGTAGACTCAGAGAGAAAGAACATCTGAGAGAGAAGAGCCTGAAGACACTGCAGCTGGTGAGGGACATGCACATGTGTGTGACAGGGACTGTATGTGTGACAGGGACTGTGCATGTGTGACAGGGACTGTACATGTGTGACAGGGACTGTACGTGTGTGACAGGGACTGTACATGTGTGACAGGGACTGTACGTGTGTGAGACAGGGACTGTACGTGTGTGAGACAGGGACTGTATGTGTGACAGGGACTGTATGTGTGTGTGACAGGGACTGTATGTGTGTGTGACAGGGACTGTATGTGTGACAGGGACTGTACGTGTGTGACAGGGACTGTGCATGTGTGACAGGGACTGTACGTGTGTGAGACAGGGACTGTACGTGTGTGAGACAGGGACTGTATGTGTGACAGGGACTGTATGTGTGTGTGACAGGGACTGTATGTGTGTGTGACAGGGACTGTATGTGTGACAGGGACTGTACGTGTGTGTGACAGGGACATGCACATGTGTGTGACAGGGACTGTATGTGTGACAGGGACTGTATGTGTGTGAGACAGGGACTGTACGTGTGTGAGACAGGGACTGTACGTGTGAGAGGGACTGTATGTGTGTGTGACAGGGACTGTATGTGTGTGTGACAGGGACTGTATGTGTGACAGGGACTGTATGTGTGACAGGGACTGTATGTGTGACAGGGACTGTATGTGTGTGAGACAGGGACTGTACATGTGTGAGACAGGGACTGTATGTGTGACAGGGACTGTATGTGTGTGTGACAGGGACTGTACGTGTGTGAGACAGGGACTGTATGTGTGACAGGGACTGTATGTGTGTGTGACAGGGACTGTATGTGTGTGTGACAGGGACTGTATGTGTGACAGGGACTGTATGTGTGTGAGACAGGGACTGTACGTGTGTGAGACAGGGACTGTACGTGTGAGAGGGACTGTATGTGTGACAGGGACTGTACGTGTGTGAGACAGGGACTGTATGTGTGTGTGACAGGGACTGTGCATGTGTGTGACAGGGACTGTGCATGTGTGACAGGGACTGTACATGTGTGACAGGGACTGTATATGTGTGAGACAGGGACTGTATGTGTGTGTGACAGGGACTGTACATGTGTGTGACAGGGACTGTGCATGTGTGACAGGGACTGTACATGTGTGACAGGGACTGTACATGTGTGACAGGGACTGTATATGTGTGAGACAGGGACTGTATGTGTGTGTGACAGGGACTGTATGTGTGTGTGACAGGGACTGTACATGTGTGTGACAGGGACTGTGCATGTGTGACAGGGACTGTACATGTGTGACAGGGACTGTACATGTGTGACAGGGACTGTACATGTGTGACAGGGACTGTACATGTGTGACAGGGACTGTACGTGTGTGTGACAGGGACTGTACGTGTGTGACAGGGATTGTACATGAGTGTGACAGGGACTCTTCACCTGACTGTGTGTGTTACAGAAGCAGCAGGTGGAGCTGATGGAGTTGATGAATGACTATGATCGAAAAGTCAGAGGTAAGATCTTCATGTGCTCTGACTCTCCTCCTCTGACTCTCCTCCTCTGACTCTCCTCCTCTGACTCTCCTCCTCTGACTCTCCTCCTCTGACTCTGCTCCTCTAACTCTGCTCCTCTGACTCTGCTCCTCTGGTTCTCCTCCTTGTGCTCGGTGCTCCTCTCTACTCCTTTGTGCTCCTCTGGTTGACCTTGTGGAGATGTTTCCTCAGATGTGGAGCAGAGGTTTCGTGCTCTCAGCGCCTCTCTGGGGCAGGAGCAGGAGAGGAGGCTTCAGCAGGAGGTGCAGGAGGTGGAGGAGGCAGCCAAGAAGAAGATCTCTGAGCTGAAGACGGAGCAGCAGCGCCTCCTCAGGGCCACAGAGGAGCACTACAGCAACCTGAGCACCAAACTGGAGATGGAGCACAGAGAGCTCACGGTAAGGACTACTACTACCACTCATACTGCTGTTATAACTGCTACTGCTACTACTGCTACTTCTACTGCTACTTCTACTACTGCTACTGCTATCAAATCATCAAAACTGTCAAATAATAATGCATTGTTTTGTTGAAGTACGACTCAAACCCAGACTTAAACCCGCTCTGGTCTTTCTCAGGAGCGGCAGGCGGAGCTCCGGGCTGAGTTGTCACGAGTCCAGAAGAAACTGACCGAAGCTCAGAGCGAAAACGTCCGTCTGAAGGAAGACCTCGAGCAGGCACAAAGACTGCTCCCAGACCTGAGGAGCAAGCTGGAGCAGAGCCTGAGGGACAAAGAGCTTGAGAAGGTACCATGTTACTTTAGACCTGAGGAACAGAATCTGAGGGACAAAGAGCTTGAGAAGGTACGGCTTTAGACCTGAGGAACAGAGCCTGAGGGACAGAGAGTGTGAGAAGGTACGGCTTTAGACCTGAGGAACAGAGCCTGAGGTACAGAGAGTGTGAGAAGGTACGGCTTTAGACCTGAGGAACAGAGCCTGAGGTACAGAGAGTGTGAGAAGGTACAGCTTTAGACCTGAGGAACAGAGCCTGAGGTACAGAGAGTGTGAGAAGGTACGGCTTTAGACCTGAGGAACAGAGCCTGAGGTACAGAGAGTGTGAGAAGGTACAGCTTTAGACCTGAGGAGAAGACTGGTTCCTGATTTTTACTGAAAAATTGAACTAGTTCATTTTAAACAGTTTGCAGAGCCCAAAGTTCTTCCTCACTTGCTTCATGCATTCTGAGCATCCTTATTTACTGCATTTATAAACATTTTACACAACTCTCAGAGACCAGAACATCTGCTTCTACAATATATCTGCACTGGGTTCAGGCACATTTGGCTCAAATACACGAGAAGGTTCAGGTACTGGCCCTTTCTGTATCTCAGGAGGCTTCTGTTTCAGAAAGGACGAGAGCGAGAGAAGCATCTAGAGAAGGAGCTGAGGGCCCTCAAGATGGAGAACACTCTACTGCAGCAGGCCTTTGAGAAGGTACCTCCTCTGCACCATCTGTATCTTCTGCTCCTCTGACCATCTCCTCTGCTCCTCTGATCCTCTCCTCTGCTCCTCTGCTCCTCTGACCCTCTCCTCTGCTCCTCTGCCCCTCTCCTCTGCTCCTCTGCTCCTCTGACCCTCTCCTCTGCTCCTCTGCCCCTCTCCTCTGCTCCTCTGCCCCTCTCCTCTGCTCCTCTGCCCCTCTCCTCTGCTCCTCTGACCCTCTGCTCCTCTGACCCTCTCCTCTGCTCCTCTGACCCTCTCCTCTGCTCCTCTGCTCCTCTGACCCTCTCCTCTGACCTTCTCCTCTGCTCCTCTGCCCCCTTCTCCTCTGCTCCTCTGACCCTCTGCTCCTCTGCTCCTCTGACCCTCTCCTCTGACCTTCTCCTCTGCTCCTCTGCCCCTCTCCTCTGCTCCTCTGCTCCTCTGCTCCTCTGCTCCTCTGACCCTCTCCTCTGCTCCTCTGGTCAGGTGGAGCGTGAGCGGGACCAGCTGAAAGATGCTCAGCTGCTGTTGGAGTTGGAGGTGCAGCGCCGAAACGGCCTGAAGGAGGCGCTCTTACAGCAGAAACTGTCAGCACTGAGTCTGGCGCTACATAGCACCCAGGTACAGAGACCGGACCAGAGACCGGACCAGAGACCAGACCAGAGACCAGAGACCAAAGACCAGAGACCAAAGACCAGAGACCAAAGACCAGAGACCAGAGACCAGAGACCAGAGACCAGAGACCAGAGACCAGAGACCAGAGACCAGAGACCAGAGACCAGAGACCAGAGACCGGACCAGAGACCAGAGACCGGACCAGAGACCAGAGACCAGAGACCAGAGACCAGAGACCAGAGACCAGAGACCAGAGACCGGACCAGAGACCAGAGACCAGAGACCAGAGACCAGAGACCAGACCAGACCAGAGACCAGAGACCACCAGACCAGAGACCAGAGACCAGAGACCAGAGACCAGAGACCAGAGACCAGAGACAGAGACCAGAGACCAGAGACCGAGACAGAGACCAGAGACCAGAGACCAAAGACCAGAGACCAGAGACCAGAGACCAGAGACCAAAGACCAAAGACCAGAGACCAGAGACCAGAGACCAGAGACCAGAGACCAGAGACCAGAGACCAGAGACCAGAGACCAGAGACCAGAGACCAGAGACCAGAGACCAGAGACCAGAGACCAGAGACCAGAGACCAGAGACCAGAGACCAGAGACCAGAGACCAGAGACCAAAGACCAGAGACCAGAGACCAGAGACCAGAGACCAGAGACCAGAGACCAGAGACCAGAGACCAGACCAGAGACCAGACCAGAGACCAGACCAGAGACCAGACCAGAGACCAGACCAGAGACCAGACCAGACCAGAGACCAGACCAGAGACCAGACCAGACCAGACCAGACCAGAGACCAGACCAGAGACCAGACCAGACCAGAGACCAAAGACCAGAGACCAGAGACCAGAGACCGGACCAGAGACCAGACCAGAGACCAGAGACCAAAGACCAGAGACCAGAGACCAAAGACCAGAGACCAAAGACCAGAGACCAAAGACCAGAGACCAGACCAGAGACCAGACCAGAGACCAGACCAGAGACCAGACCAGACCAGAGACCAAAGACCAGAGACCAAAGACCAGAGACCAGAGACCAGAGACCAGAGACCAGAGACCAGAGACTGGACCAGAGACCAGAGACCAGAGACCAAAGACCAGAGACCAGACCAGAGACCAGACCAGAGACCAGACCAGAGACCAGAGACCAGAGACCAGAGACCAGAGACCAGAGACCAGAGACCAGAGACCAGAGACCAAAGACCAGAGACCAAAGACCAGAGACCAGACCAGAGACCAGACCAGAGACCAGACCAGAGACCAGACTCAGATGCACTGATCCGGTGTTCTCGGTTCTGATCCTGATTTCAGTTCTGGAGCTTCACTTCTCGGCCGATACCAAAGCAGGGACTGAAAACACTTTTCCATAAAACAAAATAAAATCAGACTGATCCAGATGTGTCCTGCAACTGTTTTTAGGTGATTCTATTGTTACTTCAACATAAATAACAAATGGAAGCATTCTGAGACTTTCTGGGACAAATACGATCAGTAAATATCATTTTATGTGTCCAAACTTATCGACTGAATCTATATTTGGAAACCAACATCCGACACCACGTCCCTCGAGAAAATATTCTGAACTTCCCGTCTAAACGTCCAAACAATGTGAGATATTTGTTCTTTTTGTCACTGACCAATTTAATCCAAATGTTTTTCAGACTGTGCCGGACTCGAGGTGATGAGACCAGACCAAGACCAGGGTTTTTTTCCTCTGAAGGTTAATATTTATTTTTGGTGTGATCCTGCGTCCTTCTTTTTTTTTTTGTGCCGTTTGTTTCTTTGATGTTTCAGCACATTTACTATTTTTAGGTCACTTTTTTTACCAAGTTATGATCATGTTTTTACCATGAGGTGGCTCCCTCATTAAAACAGCAAAATATCTCCTCTTTAATACCCCAGAGGTAAATACCTCCTCTTTAATACCCCACAGGAGTAAATACCTCCTCTTTAATACCCCACAGAGGTAAATACCTCCTCTTTAATACCCCAGAGGTAAATACCTCCTCTTTAATACCCCAGAGGTAAATACCTCCTCTTTAATACCCCACAGGAGTAAATACCTCCTCTTTAATACCCCACAGAGGTAAATACCTCCTCTTTAATACCCCACAGGAGTAAATACCTCCTCTTTAATACCCCACAGGAGTAAATACCTCCTCTTTAATACCCCACAGAGGTAAATACCTCCTCTTTAATACCCCACAGAGGTAAATACCTCCTCTTTAATACCCCACAGAGGTAAATACCTCCTCTTTAATACCCCACAGAGGTAAATACCTCCTCTTTAATACCCCACAGAGGTAAATACCTCCTCTTTAATACCCCACAGGAGTAAATACCTCCTCTTTAATACCCCACAGGAGTAAATACCTCCTCTTTAATACCCCACAGGAGTAAATACCTCCTCTTTAATACCCCACAGGAGTAAATATCTTTAAAATCAGGTCAAATCATGTTCTCTCTGTTCAAATCTCCTCGTGCTGCTAAAGAATCATTATAAACTCATTGTGAAGTTTGGCTCTGTCCTTGTGCCTTTGAGCCAGACACTTGACTCTTACCTGTGTGAATGTGGATTGGCAGCCACGTCTCCGTCGCTCTGCCCCGGGGCAGCTGAGTGTCCCAAAGTGTTCTCTGATGTGAATGCAAAACCTTCACAATAAAAGCACACTCTGGATCCAGGTTCTTTTCTTTTATTTTGTACAAAACATATTTACAGCTTTTATTCTGAAATGAGCAGGTTTCATCAAATCTGCAATAAATAGTAGAGTTAAAGTTAAAGCACTTATTCTGCAAAATGCACTTCTCAGCCATGTCAGTGTCACCATTTACTCACCCGAAGCGGATGTTTCGTTTTAGATGAATATTGTGATTTAAAACGTGCAAATTCTAACAATGATCCACAGATTAGAACTAGAGCGAACACAAGCACAACAGGCTGATTTAAAGCTGCAGCCAGGAACTTCACCGGCTCAAAAGTGCTGCTCAAAACAGGACTGAAGATAAAGCCAGGACTTTAACGTCCAGTCCTGTTGGGGTTTTTCTGGGGTCTTGTCGGGGTCTTTCTGGGGTCTTTTTGGGGTCTTTCCGGGGTCTTTTCGGGGTCTTTTCGGGGTCTTTTCGGGGTCTTTTCAGGGTCTATCCAGTCCCGTGGCTGCTGGACTCAAAGACGCCTTTCTTGAAGAACGAAGAGAACTCGTAAACGTGATGTTTGTTCAGAGGCTCAGAGTCCGGCCTGAGTGGAGACGGAGACCAGGACCGGACCAGAGCAAACAGGTCCCTCAGGTACCTCTGTGGACAGAGACCGAGGTTAGACACCAGAGACCAGGATAATGGTCTTTCTCTCGACACAATGGAGAAATAAAAACCCCAGGATCATGTAGAGGGTTAATGTGAACAGTTAAGACCAACATGAGTCTGAAGCAGCAGAGACAGAGAGAGACACAGTTTTTATACAGAAAGTGAACTGGAGCCAGAGTCGATGGAGCCGATTCCCGCCCACGCTCACTTCCTGTTTGGAACACGTTCGTTATGTCCAGAGATCTATAGAGTCTATGATTTATTCCAGGGTTTAGACACAGACCAGGGTTTCATCTAAAATCAGGACAATTTCAATCATAAAAAAGTCTGACATAATTCTTGTGTAAATCTCAAACCTGGAGCTGGAGGCGACGTTCTGAAACCATCTTCTCATCTTTGTTTCGGAAAATTTTCTTTGGAGGAAAGTCCAGATACGCCACCTACAGGACAATAGAGGTACAACAGGTCATGAGAATATAACATCTACATGAGTCAGATGCCCTCCCAGTGTCTCCATGGGGTCTTATTCTGGGAAAGAACTGCTAATGAAATGTGTCCGGTTGTTGTGGGTCCGGTTGTTATGTGTCTGGTTGTTGTGTGTCTGGTTGTTGCGTGTCTGGTTGTTGCGTGTCTGGTTGTTGTGTGTCTGGTTGTTGTGTCTCTGGTTGTTGTGTGTTCTGGGTCTGGTTGTTGTGGGTCCGGTTGCTGTACCTGAGGGAACCGGAGGCGCAGGTTGTGGTGCATCTCTCTGAAGCGGCTGTATCTGCGGAACACGCTCCAGGTCTCCTCCCGCAGAGACAACTGCAAACAGAAGAGACCAGGTCAGAACCGGGACCGGGACAGGGACGGGACCAGGACGGGACGGGACCGGGACAGGAACAGGTCAGAACCGGGACGAGACCGGGACAGAACCGGGACCGGGTCGGGGCCGGGACGGGACCGGGGGACAAGACCAGACTAAGGAGGAGACTTGACTGGAGGAGACAGGAGGAGACAGGAGGAGACTGGAGGAGACAGGAGGAGACTGGAGGAGAATCTGACCTTGACCTCGAACTCAAAATGCTCGTCTTTTCCTTGTCCTCGAAGAACAAAGCGTGGGACAGAGACACTGAGCGTGTCCTCTGAGACGTCAGCACCACATGTCCACGAGTGACCAATGAGACGCTAGAGAGACAGAGACAGACAGCCAATCAGACGCTAGAGAGACAGAGACAGAGAGAGACAGCCAATCAGACGCTAGAGAGACAGAGACAGACAGAGAGAGAGACAGCCAATCAGATGCTAGAGAGACAGAGACAGAGAGAGACAGCCAATCAGACGCTAGAGAGACAGAGACAATGAGACACTAGGAAAAGAGAGAGAGCCAGTTAAACACTTGGAGGACAGAGAGACAATCAGACACTAGGAGGAGAAAGTTTAAGTACAAGTCAAATAAAAATGTTTGTCGATACAGAGCCGTGTTTAAAACTCGTGTGAGACTCACCCAGAGACGTGTCAGAACAAAGAGACTAAACTACAGCTGAAAGAGACCAGCATCACACCTCAGGACGGAGACGTGTCCCACAGATGAACAAGACGAAATGTGCAGATCAACAAGAACAAAAGAAAAAGACCTTGTGAAGATGCTGCTGAAGCTGTGAGTTTGTCATTATCCAACGACATGGACTGAAAAGAAACTCTGCAGGAAGAAGACATGACTCCAAAAGAAACACGAAACAGACCTTCATTTTTAGACATGTCCTGTGTCTGATGAAAAAGGAAAAAGGATGAAGCTTGAGAACACCATCAAAACTGTGAAACACGGGGGTGGCAGCATCATGTCGTGGGTTTGTTTTGCTGCAGGAGGGACTGGTGCACTTCACAAAACAGAAGCATCAAGAGGAAAGAACTGAAGAAACATCTCAAGACGTCAGCCAGGAAGTTAAAGATGGAACAAACGGGTCTCAAATGGACAATGACCTGAAGCATACGGCCAAACTGGTGACAAAGAGGCTTCAGGATAACAAAGAGGCTTCAGGATAACAAAGAGGCTTAAGGATAACAAAGAGGCTTAAGGATAACAAAGAGGCTTAAGGATAACAAAGTCGATGTTTTGGAGTGTCCATCACAAAGCCCTGATCTCAGTCCTCTTGAAAATGAACAGACCTGAAAAGGCCTGTGGACCAAGGCGGCCACAAACTTGGCTCAGTCACACCTGTTCTGTCTGGACGAATCGGACAAAAGACCAGTCTCCAGGTCGGGTCCAAAAACGTGACTAAAGCTAAAGAAAATCTAAAATCAAACTAATAGATAAAGTAATACTAATAGATATAATAATAGTAATAATACATTTTCACTCTTATTTATTTTTCATACATTTATTTAAAGCTTCATAAACATTTAACAACATTTTTCATCACAGCGACATTCAAAATCAAAAACATCTTGGTCCCAGTCCTAGTCCTGGTCCTGTTCTGGTCCAGTCCTAGTCCCGCTCAGGTCCAGTCCTAGTCCCGCTCAGGTCCAGTCTTGGCCCTGGCCCGGTTCAGGTCCACAGCTGTTTGAGGACCAGCGCTGCGTCGGAGGAGTCTCCAAACCTGATGTTCCAGGTAGAGTCCTTCAGCTGAGACTCGTCCATGGACCTCCTGCGGTCCTCCGGGTTCCTCCTGGTTCTTCTCCTGGAGTGAAAGACCATCTCCAGCTCCACGCAGCCACCAACACTCCTCGCAAACATGCACCTCAGCTCCTCCCGACCACGGACCTTCAACGACCCAAAACCACACCCCAGAGACCTGAAACCACACCCCAGAGAACCAAGTGGAGCCTGGACCTCCCTCAGCAGGCAGACATGGGAATCCGTGAGGAGGAGCCGTGTGGTGACTCGGTGTCTGGGGTCAGACGGGAGCAGGACGCTGGTGTAGACCAAAGGCCGGATGTGGGCCAGAGAAGGTCTCATGGGACCGTCCATGTTCCCGTGGACCAGGTACAGCAGGTCGGCTAAGACTCGCTTGAACCGAGATCTGAGTCCAAGTCCGTTTGGGAGGATGAGATCTGGGACTGAGGATGTCCAGTCCAGAGAGAGGGACATGAGGTCAGCGGACAACAGCGGGTGAACACCAGAGACAGGATCAAGGACGGGATCAGGGACAGGATCAGAGACGGGACCAGGGACGGGACCAGGGACAGGATCAGGGACGGGACCAGAGACGGGACCAGGGACAGGATCAGGGACAGGACCAGGGACAGGACCAGAGACCGGACCAGAGACCGGACCAGAGACTGGACCAGAGACCGGACCAGAGACCGGACCAGAGACCGGACCAGAGACCAGAGCTAGGCTTTGTTTGTGAGTTTCCTCATGTGATTTTGTGTCTAAACTGCAGCATTCCCCAGAAATCGTTGGGACAATCTTCCAAATTTGCTCCTTTCCAACTTCACAAATCTCAGAAAATTCTCTTTCTTCCACATTTTTCATAAAACATTTCACATTTTCTCTTGAAACTTCATTTAAAACAACATCATTTTGATCCTGAGACATGAACTTATCTTCTGATTCAGAACTGGAATGTTTTTGTCCGATTTCGACATTTTGAGCTCTGACGATTTCTCGACAAAACTCCCGAGTGAGTCGCGCACTGAGGGTCAACACGGCCACGCCCTCTCGACCTCTGTCCCCGCCCCCTTCCCCGCCCCCTTTAAGCTCCACTCTCACACTCTGCCCTCCCAAACCCACCTGTACCTCTTTCACTTCGCTCCAGACCATTCGCCATTCGACGGCAAGTCCCGCCTCCTTCTGAGAGCCAATCACAGCTAACCCCCCCGCGCACACCATCACGCCACCTGCTGTCGGCATCGAGCGCTTCTCAGTCGCCGTTGCCACAAAGAAAATACTTAAAATCGTCCCGAGGTTCACTTCCGGAAGTTTGGATAAAATCTCCTTGTTTCTAAGAAGCATTAAATTGGACAAAGGCGGCGAAAATTCCACAAACTTCTGCTGAAAAACCCGGAGATTCCCGTCCTCAGAGCAGACGACCGATCCCAGCGGCCACCCGTTCACTCCCGGCGTTTCACCGCTCAGAAAACTGGACCAAATATCACCACCTGCCTGCACACTGAGCGACTTGTTTTTTTCGCCTGCTGGTCGCGGCTCGTCGGAAGCGCCGTCGTCTTCCTGCTCATGCTCCGGACACTCCTTGAGTTCTCCATCTTGCGGCACAAACTTTGCCCTGATTTTCCGCTCGTGGGTCACTCTGGACACGTACTCGGACACTGCGCCGCTCACGCCCTCTATCGGCACCTTCTGGAGGATTTCCCAAGTTCCCTGGAGTTTGCGGTTTGCATCTTGGTAAATGTTCGACAGTTTTCCAGCAAAGGATCCAAAGATGATCCCACTTCTCGGAGTTTTCTCGCCCTGGTTTAGACCGATGTAGGAGCTCAGATAAGAGTTGACCGACTGCACCACGGAGGAGCCCAGCGCAGAAACGTCGTCTGAAAACCAGCGCTTCGTCCAATTTGCTGCGTTCGCCATCTTGGTTTCTTCTGACTTGATCTGATTTGAATTGTCTACATTTAAATTTGAACTTTTCTCACAAAGTTCATCCACATTTTTGTTTAAACATTTCTTCTCATGGTTAGAAATGTTCTCGTCTTCTCTCTCCTCGATGAGTCTACGCGACGTTAGAACTCTTTCCTGGTTTTTTGGATCTTTTTGGTCCAAATCCTGCTCTTGTTTCAGTTCCTGGTTGTCCCAAGGTTCCGATGGAGACTGGATGTTTTTCTGTGAGCGAGAAGACGGGCGGTTCTCATCAAAATAAAAGTCTGGAGCCCGAGAATCACCAGGTGAAGGATTTCAGAATAAGAGCGCGGCATGCAGATCACAGCAGGCAGTGGCTTTATTGTGAAAGGTGAAGAGTTTCTAAGCAGGAAGTTGGACCTGATCTAGTCCTGGTCTAGTCCTGGTCTAGTCCTGGTCATGGTTTAGACCTCGTTTAGTCTGGTTTTAGTCCTGGTTTAGTCCTGGTTTAGTCCTGGTTTAGTCCTGTTTAGTCCTGGTTTAGTCCTGGTTTAGTTTAGTCCTCGTTTAGTCCTGGTTTAGTCCTGGTTTAGTCATCGTGGTTTAGCCCTGGTTTAGTCCTGGTTTAGTCCTGGTTTAGTCCTGGTTTAGCCCTGGTTTAGTCCAGGTTTAGCCCTGGTTTAGCCCTGGTTTAGTCATGGATAAAGTGCATTCAAATCATAGTTTACTCTTCTCTTGCTCCTAATTAACCTCTTAATCCCCGGCCCAATCCCCGGCCCAGTCCCCGGCCCAGTCCCCGGCCCAGTCCCTGGCCCAGTCCCCGGCCCAGTCCCCGGCCCTGTACTATTCTTACTTTAAGTTATGAAATGTCGTTCCTTTTAAGCCCTGTGTGATGTGTAGAATCAGGAATTCATGCTCTGTGTTTTCATTAAAGTTTAATTCATTCAGACTTTAATTTAAACTAAACATTTGTCTTACCTCATATTTGAGTCGTCGGGGGTTCACCACCTGCTTCTCCTCCTGAAACAAAACAATATTTGGTTTAGAGAGAGAACAACCACTCTGCCACAGCGAGGAACCTATCCCACGACCTCCTGGTGAGAGGGAGCAGACAGGATAACCACTCTGCCATAGCAACACACTCAGAGATCTAACCCACAACCTCCTGGTGAGAGGGAGCAGACAGACCTGGAGGGAGGAGGACAGGTCGTTGTCGGTGTTGAGGTTGATTTGTCGCAGTCGTCGCTGGACTTCCTCCTCGATCAGAGCGTTGATCCTGGAAAATAAAGAGGATGGGAGGGCATCTGACACAGAGAGAGGGTCTGACACACGGGGAGGGCATCTGGGTATAACTTTGGATCCCACTCTCACATTTAAAAAACATAAAACACATGTGCCAGAGCCTCAAATACAATATAAAAACCTTTAGAAGCTTCAGAAATTCATTAAGGACGCAGCTCATACTTTTTTAATGCCATGATCATGTTGATTCTTCTGCTGCAGAACATGTCGGTCTCAGGCAAATCTACATTAAAACCTCTTGAATCTTCACAAACAAGCTCTAAAAACAGGAAACCACGCCCACACCACCACTGCCATGTTCTCCACAAAAGTTCATAAAATCCTCAAAATACTGCACCTGCACCTCTAAAACTATTCATCCAGTTCACATCAGCAACAACCTCAGAGTCACACGGGCCTCCACCAGGGGGCAGTGCACCATCCCAAAGAGAAAAACTGCATTTGGACAATCAGCCTTTTCATATAATGTGATAAAAGAATGAACCACCTTCCAAATGATATAAACAGCCGATCAAATTATGATTCTTTTCCAGAACTCAAAAAATGGTTATGGGCCAGTCAGACGTGTCAGCGTTAAAATACCTGCTTTTATTTCTTTGTTATAATATGTAATTAATATGAAATGTCTCTTTACGATGAAATGCTAATGGCACCGACTAATGGGAATCAACGAGAAATTGTTTTATAATATTGACTATGTAACTTCCACTGTGTAATTTTTATTGTTTGTCTGGGACTGAAGATGGAAACGAGCTGCTGAGCCAAAATCTGGTGCATCTCTGTTTTTTTCACCTCTGTTTTATGAGTATAGTGTGTCTGCACATCGTCCCTTCAGATAAAGACTAAACTCTTCTGACACACGGGGAGGGGGCGTTGTACCTGTGGTCGCTGAGGGGGGCGGGGCGTTGTACCTGTGGTCAGTGAGAGGGGGGCGGGGCATTGTACCTGTGGTCGCTGAGGGGGCGGGGCGTTGTACCTGTGGTCAGTGAGAGGGGGCGGGGCGTTGTACCTGTGGTCGCTGGGGGGGGCGGGGCGTTGTACCTGTTGGTCAGTGTTTATACCTGTGGGCTGAGGGGGCGGGGCGTTGTACCTGTGGTCGCTGAGGGGGCGGGGCGTTGTACCTGTGGTCGCTGAGGGGGCGGGGCGTTGTACCTGTGGTCGCTGAGGGGGCGGGGCGTTGTACCTGTGGTCGCTGGGGGGGCGGGGCGTTGTACCTGTGGTCGCTGGGGGGGGCGGGGCGTTGTACCTGTGGTCGCTGAGGGGGCGGGGCGTTGTACCTGTGGTCGCTGAGGGGGCGGGGCGTTGTACCTTGTCGCTGGGGGGGCGGGGCGTTGTACCTGTGGTCGCTGAGGGGGCGGGGGTTGTACCTGTGGTCGCTGAGGGGGGGCGGGGCGTTGTACCTGTGGTTGTTGAGAGGGCGGGGCGTTGTACCTGTGGTCGCTGAGGGGGCGGGGCGTTGTACCTGTGGTCAGTGAGAGGGGGGGGGGTGTTGTACCTGTGGTCGTCGCTGAGGGGGCGGGGCGTTGTACCTGTGGTCGCTGAGGGGGGCGGGGCGTTGTACCTGTGGTCGTTGAGAGGGGGCGGGGCGTTGTACCTGTGGTCGTTGAGAGGGGCGGGGCGTTGTACCTGTGGTCGTTGAGAGGGGGCAGGGGGCTCAGGTCTTGGACTGGACTCATGGAGGAGGATCTGGTCCGATCTTCACTCAGACTCTGTCTGAGGATCTGCAGCTCTCGCTCCACCCTGAGGAACACACCACACCTGAACATCTGAGAGGAGCCGGTTCAGAGCCGGTTCAGAGCCGGTTCAGAGCCGGTTCAGGGCCGGTTCAGGGCCGGTTCAGAGCCGGTTCAGAGCCGGTTCAGAGCCGGTTCAGAGCCGGTTCAGAGCCGGTTCAGAGCCGGTTCAGGTTCAGCTCGGTATGTGTCTGTCTGTCGATCTCTCTACTCCCCGTCTCCCTCCTCGTCTCTATTTCTCAAAGCATCTCCTCTCCACTCGTTCTAGTGCATTCTGCAGATCTTTTCTGCCATTTCTCCTCCTCTCCTCTGTACCCGTCTGTCTCTGTACCTGTCTGTCTCCTCTGTACCGTCTCTGTACCTGTCTCTGTCTCTGCACCTGTCTCTGTACCTGTCTCTGTACCCGTCTCTGTCTTTCTCTCTGTCTCTGTCTCTGCACCTGTCTCTGCACCTGTCTCTGCACCTGTCTCTGCACCTGTCTCTGCACCTGTCTCTGTCTCTGTCTTTCTCTCTGTCTCTGTCTCTGCACCTGTCTCTGTACCTGTCTTTCTCTCTGTCTCTGCACCTGTCTCTGTACCTGTCTCTGTATCTGTCTCTGTATCTGTCTCTGTCTCTGTACCTGTCTCTGTACCCGTCTCTGTACCCGTCTCTGTACCCGTCTCTGTACCTGTCTCTGTACCTGTCTCTGTCTTTCTCTCCGTCTCTGTCTCTGCACCTGTCTCTGTATCTGTCTCTGTATCTGTCTCTGTCTCTGTCTCTGTATCTGTCTCTGTATCTGTCTCTGTCTCTGTACCTGTCTCTGTCTTTCTCTCTGTCTCTGTCCCTGTCTCTGTCCCTGTCTCTGTCTGTCCCTGTCTCTCTCCTCTGTCCCTGTCTCTGTACCTGTCTCTGTACCTGTCTCTGTACCTGTCTCTGTCTCTGTACCTGTCTCTGTACCTGTCTCTGTACCTGTCTCTGTACCTGTCTCTGTACCTGTACCTGTCTCTGTACCTGTCTCTGTACCTGTCTCTGTACCCGTCTCTGTCTCTGTACCTGTCTCCTCTGTACCCGTCTCTGTCTTTCTCTCTGTCTCTGTACCCGTCTCCGTCCCTGTCTCTCTCCTCTGTACCTGTCTCTGTCTCCCGTCCTCTTCTTCAGAGCGTTGTATCTCCTCTCCACTCGTTCCAGGGCGCTCTGCAGATCTTCTCTCAGATGTTTCTCCTTGGATTGGAGGATTTCTCGCTCTTTGCTCCGGACCTTCTCCTGTTGTCGGGCCACGTTTGCTGTGAACTCGTAGGTTTCCTGAAGCTGCTGCAGCTGCTGTGAGGTGGACACCAGCGACGTGAGAAGGTCTGAGTGCTCCTCCAGCTCCTTTTCCACCTGGAAACACATGCTAACTGTAGGCACTGCTCTGTCTGAGGACCAGGACCAGAGCTGGTGCTGATCACTCCTGAAAATGTGCTCTTTAAATCCATTTTGTATTTTTTCATGAATTCTCAGACAATCTAAAAACTCACTGGGCTGTTTGTAGTGTGTTTGACCTGTAGATGGCGCCGTACCTGATAGAGTGTGCTGTCCAGCGTGTCCTCCACGGGGCGCTGCAGGGCGTCAGCTGCTCGGAGCTTGTCGTCTCTGAGCGCGCTCAGTGCGGCGCTCAGCGCGCTCAGACGTTTCTGTTTGAGCTGCAGCCGGAGCTCTGTCTCTTTAAGAGCGTGCACGTCACTGCTGAGAGCGTGCACGTCAGGCCCCGCCCTCAGACCGTGCACGAGGCGGAGCACGCACGCCCGCTCTGATGACACCTGCTCCAGACAGGTGAAGACGGGAAAACGACAGGTGAACGACAGGTGAACAACTCCAGGTGAACAACAGGTGAAAGACAGACAGGTGAACGACAGACAGGTGAACGACAAGTGAACGACAGACAGGTGAACGACAGACAGGTGAACGACAAGTGAACGACAGACAGGTGAACGACAGACAGGTGAACGACAGACAGGTGAGTGACAGACAGGTGAACGACGACACACACCTATTGCTATAAAATGTATTACCTAAAATATTTCTTTCCAGATGAAAGAACAGAAGTTTGGTAGAACATGAATTTCATGTCTCTCTCTCTCTCGTCTGTCTGCTCAGGTTTCCTCTGACCCCTGACCCCTGACCCCTGACCCTGACGTAACAGTGACGGTCGTACCTCGCTCTGGAGTCGTTCCTTGTGCTCCTGTAGCTCCTCCTCTTTCTGCTGCAGACGTTTGAGCTGATCAACTTTGAACTCTGTCCACTGCAGCTGTGCCCACCTGCCACAAGGGGGCGACACACACACACAACACCATCCTGAGGTTTTTATTTCACTGTTTTGTCCCTAAACCAAGACGTGAACTTTAATAATGGATCTAGAACTCTGCTCCAGATGCTACAGCTCCTCGATTCCATGAGTTTTATTTGGAGCTGAACACGTCTCACTCCCTCAGTTCACTCCTTCATACACTCTGTGGGTGACGTCTCACTCCCTCAGTTCACTCCTTCATACACTCTGTGGGTGACGTCTCACTCCCCCAGTTCACTCCTTCATACACTCTGTTGGTGACGTCTCACTCCCCCAGTTCACTCCTTCATACACTCTGTGGGTGACGTCTCACTCCCTCAGTTTCACTCCTTCATACACTCTGTGGGTGACGTCTCACTCCCTCAGTTTCACTCCTTCATACACTCTGTGGGTGACGTCTCACTCCCTCAGTTCACTCCTTCATACACTCTGGGTGACGTCTCACTCACTCCCTCAGTTCACTCCTTCATACACTCTGTGGGTGACGTCTCACTCCCTCAGTTTCACTCCTTCATACACTCTGTGGGTGACGTCTCACTCCCTCAGTTCACTCCTTCATACACTCTGTGGGTGACGTCTCACTCCCTCAGTTCACTCCTTCATACACTCTGTGGGTGACGTCTCACTCCCCCAGTTCACTCCTTCATACACTCTGTGGGTGACGTCTCACTCCCTCAGTTCACTCCTTCATACACTCTGTGGGTGACGTCTCACTCCCTCAGTTCACTCCTTCATACACTCTGTGGGTGTGACGTCTCACTCCCTCAGTTCACTCCTTCATACACTCTGTGTGGTGACGTCTCACTCCCTCAGTTCACTCCTTCATACACTCTGTGGGTGACGTCTCACTCCCTCAGTTCACTCCTTCATACACTCTGTGGGTCATACACTCTGTCTCACTCCCTCAGTTCACTCCTTCATACACTCTGTGGGTGACGTCTCACTCCCTCCAGTTCACTCCTTCATACACTCTGTGGTGACGTGACGATCTCACTCCCTCAGTTCACTCCTTCATACACTCTGTGGGTGACGTCTCACTCCCTCAGTTTCACTCCTTCATCACACTCTGTGGGTGACGTCTCACTCCCTCAGTTCACTCCTTCATACACTCTGTGGGTGACGTCTCACTCCCTCATACACTCTGTTCACGTCTCCTTCATACACTCTGTGGGTGACGTCTCACTCCCTCAGTTCACTCCTTCATACACTCTGTGGGTGACGTCTCACTCCCTCAGTTCACTCCTTCATACACTCTGTGGGTGACGTCTCACTCCCTCAGTTCACTCCTTCATACACTCTGTGGGTTAACCCCAAACCTGCCTCACAAACATCTCAAACCGAGTTCTCAAAATGGTGGTAGACGCCTCTAGTCGGAGACTTACATTTGAGGCAGATGTTTGAAAATGACTGACACATGATGGATTTCGTGGAAAGTTTGTTTCACTTGAAACAAGCAGCGGAAACGTTGGACGACTCTAGGCGCCGCTCGTCCACAGACTTTACACGTAAACGCCCCGACACAGCCGTCTGAACGCTCCATAATCTAACTTCAAAGACAGAGACTCACTGTGTGATCTGCTCTGAGCTCTGTCCACTCTCTGACCGCTCACAGGAGTCCTCTTCAGACTCTGGACCTCGTCTGGACTCTGGACCTCGTCTGGACTCTGGACCTCGTCTGGACTCTGGACCTCGTCTGGACTCTGGTCCGGTCTCTGGTCCGGTCTCTTTGGCCTGGAGCAGGTTCTGTCTGATGTCAGTCAGAGTCCTGTGCGTCTCCTCCACATGATGCAGGTCTCCAAGCAGCTCCTGAGACAAAAGACAGTATCATTACTGCAGTACTGTGGAAGTACTGCACAACACTACTACTACTGCAGTAATAGTGTGATCCCTCCATGTTCTTCCTCTTATCTGGGGCCGGGTCATGGGGGCAGCAGTCTAAACAGGGACTCCCAGACTTCCCTCACCCCAGACACCTCCTCCAGCTCCTCCGGTGGGACCCCGAGGTGTTCCCAGACCAGAGACATAGTCCCTCCAGTGTGTCCTGGGTCTTAGACTGAGGGTCTGGCTCCGAGGAGGAACATGGAGGATGGAGGCTGATACTTCAGATTGTACAGGCTGAACACTGTTGTACTTTAGTCATTCACAATGTGAACTTTTTTTTTGGGGCAGAAATATTTTTTCTAAAAACATTGTTTGAGTGACAGCCTCCTCCCCGTGCTCCTCCCCGTGCTCCTCCCCGTGCTCCTCCCCGTGCTCCTCCCTGTGCTCCTCCCCGTGATCTCAGGACCTTCTTACCACCGTCCTCCTCCCCGTGCTCCTCCCAGTGCTCCTCCCAGTGATCTCAGGACCTTCTTACCACCTCCTCCCCGTGCTCCTCCCCGTGCTCCTCCCAGTGCTCCTCCCAGTGATCTCAGGACCTTCTTACCACCTCCTCCCCATGCTCCTCCCGTGCTCCTCCCCGTGCTCCTCCCCATGCTCCTCCCAGTGCTCCTCCCCGTGCTCCTCCCCGTGATCTCAGGACCTTCTTACCACCTCCTCCCCGTGCTCCTCCCCGTGATCTCAGGACCTTCTTACCACCTCCTCCCCGTGCTCCTCCCCGTGATCTCAGGACCTTCTTACCACCTCCTCCCCGTGCTCCTCCCCATGCTCCTCCCCGTGCTCCTCCCCGTGCTCCTCCCAGTGATCTCAGGACCTTCTTACCACCTCCTCCCCATGCTCCTCCCCGTGCTCCTCCCCGTGCTCCTCCCCGTGCTCCTCCCCGTGCTCCTCCCCGTGCTCCTCCCAGTGATCTCAGGACCTTCTTACCACCTCCTCCCTGCGCTCCCGGAGCTGCTCCTCCAGTCTCTTCACTGCACACAGCTGCTCCTCCTCTTGCTCCTTCAGCCTGTGAGTCTCTGAGGTGAGACGCTCCCTCTGCTCCAGCCTCAGCCTCTGCAGACGCAAGAGCTCGGACAGCAGCTCCTGCTCCTCCAGGGAGGCCTCCAGGGACTCCTCCAGGGACTCCTCCAGGGACTCCTCCACAGGCTCCACAGACTCCTGAGGAAGAGGAGTTATAAGTTATAAAATAAGTATAATCTACGACACATTTTTGCACATTCCAAATCACAATATTCATGTAAAACGACACGTCCGTGTTAGAAAACTGTGGTGTCCAAAACAAAACCCCCTATGGACAGCTGCACATCACACCGTCTGATTTAACACAGATGAGCAGGAGTCAGGAGAGGAGCGTCTCACCTGTATTTGGGGCTCCCTCCTCTCCTCCGTCAGGTCTCGGGGTCCCTGCTGTGTTTGCGCCTCCTGGTGGTCTTGGCTCGCGCCGTTCTCCTCCCTGAGCCTCCTCTGCTGCTCAAGCACCTCCCGCAGACGGCTCTCGATGTCCTGGCTGCGCAGACGCAGAGTCTCCTCCTGCAGACGCACGCGGCGCTGCACCTCCTCAGACTCCCTGCGTTGACTCTCCACCTCCTCCTGGAGGCGCTGCAGCTCACGACGCTCCTCCTGCTGCTTCTGCTCCATCTCCACAATCAGACGCCTGAAGAAGAACAGACGGACACCTCAGGGAGAACAAACTCCACAGACACAGAGAGAACAAACTCCACAGACACAGAGAGAACAAACTCCACAGACACAGAGAGAACAAACTCCACACAGACACAGAGAGAACAAACTCCACACAGACACAGAGAGAACAAACTCCACACAGACACAGAGAGAACAAACTCCACACAGACACAGAGAGAACAAACTCCACAGACACAGAGAGAACAAACTCCACAGACACAGAGAGAACAAACTCCCACAGACACAGAGAGAACAAACTCCACACAGACACAGAGAGAACAAACTCCACAGACACAGAGAGAACAAACTCCACAGACACAGAGAGAACAAACTCCACAGACACAGAGAGAACAAACTCCACAGACACAGAGAGAACAAACTCCACAGACACAGAGAGAACAAACTCCACAGACACAGAGAACAAACTCCACAGACACAGAGAGAACAAACTCCACACAGACACAGAGAGAACAAACTCCACACAGACACAGAGAGAACAAACTCCACAGACACAGAGAGAACAAACTCCACAGACACAGAGAGAACAAACTCCACAGACACAGAGAGAGAACAAACTCCACAGACACAGAGAGAGAACAAACTCCACAGACACAGAGAGAACAAACTCCACAGACACAGAGAACAAACTCCACAGACACAGAGAGAGACACACTCCACAGACACAGAGAGAACAAACTCCACAGAGACACAGAGAGAACAAACTCCACAGAGACACAGAGAGAACAAACTCCACAGAGACACAGAGAGAACAAACTCCACAGACACAGAGAGAACAAACTCCACAGACACAGAGAGAAACAACTCCACAGACACAGACACAGACAGAGAGAACAAACTCCACAGACACAGAGAGAACAAACTCCACAGACACAGAGAGAACAAACTCCACAGACACACAGAGAGAACAAACTCCACAGACACAGAGAGAACAAACTCCACAGACACAGAGAGAACAAACTCCACACAGACACAGAGAGAACAAACTCCACACAGACACAGAGAGAACAAACTCCACAGACACAGAGAGAACAAACTCCACACAGACACAGAGAGAACAAACTCCACAGACAGAGAGAACAAACTCCACAGACACAGAGAGAACAAACTCCACAGACACAGAGAGAACAAACTCCACACAGACACAGAGAGAACAAACTCCACAGACACAGAGAGAACAAACTCCACAGACACAGAGAGAACAAACTCCACAGACACAGAGAGAACAAACTCCACCCACAGAGAGAACAAACTCCACAGACACAGAGAGAACAAACTCCACACAGACACAGAGAGAACAAACTCCACACAGACACAGAGAGAACAAACTCCACAGACACAGAGAGAACAAACTCCACACAGACACAGAGAGAACAAACTCCACACAGACACAGAGAGAACACAACTCCACAGACACAGAGAGAACAAACTCCACAGACACAGAGAGAGACAAACTCCACAGACAGAGAGAACAAACTCCACACAGACACAGAGAGAACAAACTCCACAGACCAGACACAGAGAGAACAAACTCCACAGACACAGAGAGGAACAAACTCACAGACACAGAGAGAACAAACTCCACAGACACAGAGAGAACAAACTCCACACAGACACAGAGAGAACAAACTCCACAGACACAGAGAGAACAAACTCCACAGACACAGAGAGAACAAACTCCACAGACACAGCAGAGAGAACACAACTCCACACAGACACAGAGAGAACAAACTCCACAGACACAGAGAGAGAACAACTCCACACAGACACAGAGAGAACAAACTCCACAGACACAGAGAACAAACTCCACAGACACAGAGAGAACAAACTCCACAGACACAGAGAGAGAACAAACTCCACTCCAGAGACACAGAGAGAACAAACTCCACAGACACAGAGAGAACAAACTCCACAGACACAGAGAGAACAAACTCCACAGACACAGAGAGAACAAACTCCACAGACACAGAGAGAACAAACTCCACAGACACAGAGAGAACAAACTCCACACAGAGACTCGGGATTTGGAGGTTCTCTCCTCAAAGTGTGAAACTGACCTTTTCATCTCCAGTTTATCCAACTCCTCCCTCTGCAGACGCTCAAACTCCAGCCTGAAAGAGACAAACAAGTTACACCCAGAGGAGCAGAGAGGAGCAGAGAGGGAGGAGCAGAGACTGAGGAGCAGAGACAGGGGAGCAGAGAGTTGAGACCAGAGACAGGCTCTGTGCACAAGCTCCTCCTCACGCTCCTCCTCCTCACACTCCTCATGCTCCTCCTCATGCCTCCTCCTCCTCACACTCCTCCTCCTCCTCACACTCCTCCTCACACCTCGTCCTCACACTCATCCTCACACCTCCTCCTCACACCTCCTCCTCACACTCATCCTCACACTCATCCTCATGCCTCCTCCTCCTCACACTCCTCCTCACACCTCCTCCTCACACTCGTCCTCACACTCCTCACGCTCCTCCTCATGCCTCCTCCTCCTCACACTCCTCCTCCTCACGCTCCTCCCCACACTCCTCCTCACGCTCCTCCCCACACTCCTCCTCACTCCTCCTCCTCACTCCTCCTCCTCACTCCTCCTCCTCACGCTCCTCCTCACGCTCCTCCTCACACTCCTCCTCACACTCCTCCGCACTCCTCCTCCTCACACTCCTCCTCACACTCCTCCTCACACTCCTCCTCACACTCCTCCTCACACTCCTCCTCACACTCCTCCGCACTCCTCCTCCTCACACTCCTCCTCCTCACACTCCTCCTCACACTCCTCCTCCTCACACTCCTCCTCACACTCCTCCTCCTCACACTCCTCCTCCTCACACTCCTCCTCCTCACACTCCTCCTCCTCACACTCCTCCTCTCACTCCTCCTCACACTCTCAGTGTTCGGCTCAGTTTCATATTTGTTGTGAATGTGAACATCCTGAAGATAAACACAGCAGCAGCAGCAGTATAACTATGAGGAGTAGTAGTAGTAGTAGTAGTAGTAGTAGTAGCAGTAGTAGTAGTAGTAGTATTTGCAGTAGTATTGCTCACCCGGGGTTGTAGAGCATGACTGTGGACAGGTTTTCACACGACTGAGACAAATCTGTCATCGAGAGACTCAAAGACGACAGAAGTCCACTCTGAAAGAACAGGACCGAGTCAGGACTAAACCGGGACTAAACCGGGACTAAACCGGGACTAAACCGGGACTAAACCGGGACTAAACCGGAACTAAACCGGAACTAAACCGGAACTAAACCGGGATTAAACCGGGACTAAACCGGGTCTAAACCGGGACTAAACCGGGACTAAACCGGGACTAAACCGGGACTAAACCGGGTCTAAACCGGGACTAAACCGGACTAAACCGGGGACGGGACTAAACCGGGTCTAAACCGGGACTAAACCAAAACTAAAACCGGGTCTAAACCGGGACTAAACCGGGACTAAAACGGGACTAAAACCGGGTCTAAAAGGGGACTAAACCGGGACTAAACCGGGACTAAACCGGGACTAAACCGGGACTAAACCGGGACTAAACCGGGTCTAAACCGGGACTAAACCGGGACTAAACCGGGACTAAACCGGGACTAAACCGGGACTAAACCGGGTCTAAACCGGGACTAAACCGGAACTAAACCGGGACTAAACCAGACTAAACCGGGTCTAAACCGGGGACCTACTAAACCGGGACTAAACCAGAACTAAACCGGGTCTAAAACTAAACGGGACTAAACCGGGTCTAAACCGGGACTACTAAACCGGGACTAAACCGGGACTAAACCGGGTCTAAAACCGGGTCTAAACCGGGACTAAACCGGGTCTAAACCGGGACTAAACCGGGACTAAACCGGGTCTAAACCGGGACTAAACCGGGTCTAAACCGGGACTAAACCGGGTCTAAACCAGGACTAACCTTCCTCTTCTCTCGGAGGCGAGCTGCTTCTTTTGGATGGTTGAAGCGAAACATGTTTGTTCGTCCCAGAAGAATCACAGCTCCTGGAACAGAAATACGTCAGATGCCCTCCCATCCTCCTGTACCTCTGTATGAAGCAGGACTGAGAGTACTGTAGGCTGGGTCATGCATTAGGAGTAGTAGTAGTAGTAGCAGTAGCAGTAGTAGTAGCAGTAGTAGTAGTAGTAGTAGTAGCAGTAGTAGCAGTAGTAGTAGTAGTAGTAGTAGCAGTAGTAGGAGTAGTAGCAGTAGTAGCAGCAGTAGTAGTAGTAGTAGTAGTAGTAGTAGTAGTAGTAGTACCTTGTGTGAGTACCGTCGTCTGGGTGACGGTGACTCCGTTGACTGAACACTGTGAGGCGTTCAGGGGCAGCAGGGTCACTGTGCCGCTGTGGTTCTCAAACACACAGTGCTCAGAGTCCAAGTCCAGACCGTGAAGGACTGAGACCGGGACCAGGACCGGACCGGGACCGGGACCGGGACCAGAGACAGACCAGGTCAGACGAAGGACAGAGAGGAGGAAACTCGGTCAGAAAATGTTTTCTCTGATGTTACATGATCAGTCTGAGACTCACCGATGTCCTGCTCCGTCTGAGCATCGTCTCGTCCCACAAAAGTGCGTCCCTCCTGCACCAGAAACACAACTGAGCACCTGAAAGAGCTCTACAGAGCAGAGCACCTGAAAGAGCTCTACAGAGCAGAGCACCTGAAAGAGCTCTACAGCACGGAGCTGACCACCTGAAAGAGCTCTACAGAGCAGAGCTGAGCACCTGAAAGAGCTCTACAGAGCAGAGCTGAGCACCTGAAAGAGCTCTACAGAGCAGAGCACCTAAAAGAGCTCTACAGCACAGAGCAGAGCACCTGAAAGAGCTCTACAGAGCAGAGCTGAGCACCTGAAAGAGCTCTACAGAGCTGAGCACCTGAAAGAGCTCTACAGCACAGAGCAGAGCACCTGAAAGAGCTCTACAGAGCAGAGCTGAGCACCTGAAAGAGCTCTACAGAGCTGAGCACCTGAAAGAGCTCTACAGCACAGAGCAGAGCACCTGAAAGAGCTCTACAGAGCAGAGCTGAGCACCTGAAAGAGCTCTACAGAGCTGAGCACCTGAAAGAGCTCTACAGCACAGAGCAGAGCACCTGAAAGGTCTCTACAGCACAGAGCTGAGCACCTGAAAGAGCTCTACAGAGCAGAGCTGAGCACCTGAAAGAGCTCTACAGCACAGAGCTGAGCACCTGAAAGAGCTCTACAGAGCAGAGCACCTGAAAGGTCTGTCCACAGCAGAGCTGAGCACCTGAAAGGTCTCTACAGCACAGAGCTGAGCACCTGAAAGAGCTCTACAGAGCAGAGCACCTGAAAGGTCTCTACAGCACAGAGCTGAGCACCTGAAAGAGCTCTACAGCACAGAGCTGAGCACCTGAAAGAGCTCTACAGCACAGAGCTGAGCACCTGAAAGAGCTCTACAGCACAGAGCTGAGCACCTGAAAGGTCTCTAGAGCACAGCACTGAGCACCTGAAAGAGCCCTACAGCACAGAGCTGAGCAACTGAAAGGTATCTACAGAGCAGAGCACCTGAAAGGTCTGTATCTACAGCACAGAGCTGAGCACCTGAAAGAGCTCTACAGAGCAGAGCACCTGAAAGAGCTCTACAGCACAGAGCTTAGCACCTGAAAGGTCTCTACAGCACAGAGCTCATCACCTGAAAGGTCTAAGTCTACAGCACAGAGCTGAGAACCTGAAAGGTCTATCTACAGCACAGAGTTGAGCGCCTGAAAGGTCTGTATCTAAAGCACACCTTCAGGTGGTACAGGATAATTCCTGTGCTGAGCAGGTCATCGTCGATGCCGATCAGATGAGGCAGCTCCGAGTCCAGGACCACTCCAATTCCCTCTTTACGCAGAGCTAGAGTCTCCTCCTGGAACCAGCAAGACCAGAATTAAACCAGGACTAAACCAGGACTAAACCAGGACTAAACCAGGACTAAACCAGGACTAAACCAGGACTGAGCCAAGACTGAATGAACTCTGTACCTTGAGGATGTTCTGAGTCTCGTTCCATTTGTTGGTCCATTCTTTAGTCAACTCCAAAACCTGCAGAAAAGAAAGATCAGCACTAAACAGACATTATACCTGGACTAAACCAAGACTAAACCAAGACTAAACCAGGACTAAACCAGGACTAAACCTGGACTAAACCTGGACTAAACCAGGACTAAACCTGGACTAAACCAGGACTAAACCTGGACTGAACCTGGACTAAACCTGGACTAAACCTGGACTAAACCTGGACTAAACCTGGACTAAACCTGGACTAGACCAGGACTAGACCAGGACTAGACCAGGACTAAACCAGGACTAAACCAGGACTAAACCAGGACTAAACCAGGACTAAACCTGGACTAAACCTGGACTAAACCAGGACTAACCCTGGAGACTGAACCAGGACTGAAACCTGGACTAAACCTGGACTAAACCAGGACTAAACCAGGACTAAACCAGGACTAAACCTGGACTAGACCAGGACTAAACCAGGACTAAACCAGGACTAAACCTGGACTAAACCTGGACTAAACCTGGACTAAACCTGGACTAAACCAGGACTAAACCTGGACTGAACCAGGACTGAACCTGGACTAAACCTGGACTAAACCAGGACTAAACCAGGACTAAACCAGGACTAAACCTGGACTAGACCAGGACTAGACCAGGACTAGACCAGGACTAAACCAGAACTAAACCAGGACTAAACCTGGACTAAACCAGGACTAAACCAGGACTAAACCTGGACTAAACCAGGACTAAACCAGGACTAAACCAGGACTAAACCAGGACTAAACCTGGACTAAACCAGGACTAAACCAGGACTAAACCAGGACTAAACCAGGACTAAACCAGGACTAAACCTGGACTAAACCTGGACTAAACCTGGACTGACCCGGGCCTCGTTCTGGTGCAGTTTCTCCTCCATACTCAGAGCAGTGGGAGAGTCCAACAGTGCAATCTGAAATCAAATATAAAATAAAATAAATATGGGATAAAGTCATATTCTGGAACATTCCCCGCTCACAGACGGGCCGCTGTATTGTAGTTCTGTGCAGTACCTGGTTCCCCTGTAGGAGCAGCGCCTTCAGCCGAGCGATCTCCGCCCGCAGTTCTCGGATCAGCCTCACGTTGGCGTCCTCGTTCACAGTGGGTTTGTTGATTATGTTCTTAGCGCGGTTAGCGTAGCGTAGCGTACTGAGCGTCTCGTAGTAGTTCACATCGGCCGGAGAGATCGCTGAAAGAGCAGTTTGGGTTTAGGCGAAGTGTAGCAGGACCAGTAATAGTACTAGACGTAGTAGTAGTAGTAGTAGTAGTAGTAGTACTCACTGGCGATCATGATAGTGCGCGAGTTCCCACCCAGACTGTCCTTCAGGAGCCATGTCAGGACCGAGTCTCGATACGGAACAAACACAGACTTCTTCTTCACCGAGTCACCAGACAAGTCCGCTGTAGAAACACCTGGTTTAGACCTGGTTTAGTCCGGCTTTAGTCCGGGTTTAGTCCATCCAGGGTTTAGTCCGGGTTCAGTCCGGGTTTAGTCCGCCACGTGATGTTGTAGAGACGTGTCAGACAAGACCCACAACATCCAGAGACTTGAGGGACTCGGGATGTATCTCATCCACCACTGGGGCCTTGCCACCGAGGAGCTTTAACCACCTCAGTGACTTCAGCCGGGGTGGCGTCCGCCTCCGGGTCCCCAGTCTCTGGTTCAGTCCCGGTCCAGTCCCGGTCCAGTCCCGGTCCAGTCCCGGTCCAGTCCCGGTCCAGCACTAGCAGCAGTAGTAGAGTTTATATTTGTAGTAGTAGTAATTACATTTGTAGTAGTAGTATTTATATTTGCAGTTGTAGTAGTAGTATTTTTACCTGTAGTAGCAGTATTTATACTTGTTACTTCTTACCCAGAGCAGAGATGACGTTGCCGAGGGTGACGAGGCTCTTGTTGATGTTCCCGCCCTCTTGGAGGCGTGTCCCTGTGGCGCCTGTTGACTCCGCCCTCTCGGATCCGGCCAGGTCGACCAGGTGGATCTTACTCAGGGTCTCACTGGGCTGCTCCGCGTCAAACTTCGCCTGAGAGCGCCACCGTGTGGAGAGAGAGGGGATTACACACACAGAGCGCCGCCATGGGATTACACACACAGAGAGAGAGGGATTACACACACAGAGCGCCACCGTGTGGACAGAGAGGGGATTACACACACAGAGCGCCACCGTGTGGAGAGAGAGGGGATTACACACACAGAGCGCCGCCGTGTGGACAGAGAGGGGATTACACACACAGAGCGCCACCGTGTGGACAGAGAGGGGATTACACACACAGAGCGCCACCGTGTGGGAGAGAGAGGGAGATTACACACACAGAGCGCCGCCGTGTGGAGAGAGAGGGGATTACACACACAGAGCGCCACCGTGTGGACAGTGTAATCACCAAAGCAAAAGTCTCCAAACCTTTTTTAAAAACCCTGACAGAGTAAAACACAACGTCCCACAGAGCAGAGACCAATCAGATCTGTGGAACCCACCCCCTGAAGGTCAAAGGTCAGAGTGAATGAGAGGGTGAAATGACATAATCACACTGTTCTGTGTAAAAAACACTCACTACACGTTATTTACACGTGTATATGAAGTGTGTTTCTCAGTGCTCAGCTCCAGCCTGATCACTTCCTGTTTGAAGCGTGACAGCTACGTCCGTTTATACGGTTTATGATATAAATACAGTTAAAACCTGAAGTTTACACACACTATATAAAAAGACACGCGTGTCTTTGTTATCTTTAAGCCTCTTTGTCACCAGTTTGGCCGTGTGCTTCAGGTCATTGTCCATTTGACCCATTTGTTCCAAGCTTTAACTTCCTGGCTTCTTGAGATGTTTCTTCAGTTTTTCCACATAATGTTCTTTCCTCTTGATGCATCTGTTTTGTGAAGTGCACCAGTCCCTCCTGCAGCAAAACAAACCCACGACATGATGCTGCCACCCCCGTGTTTCACAGTTGGGATGGTGTTCTCAGGCTGTGAGCTTCCCTCTTTTTCATCAGACACAGGACATGTCTCCAAAAATGAAGGTCTTTTTCCTGTTTCTTTTGGAGTCGTGTCTTCTTCCTGCAGAGTTTCTTTTCAGTCCATGTCGGTTCCTCGTTTCACTCTGGATAATGACTCTCACAGCTTCAGCAGCATCTTCACGAGGTCTTTCTCTTTTGTTCTTGGGTTGATCTGCACATTTCAGCTCCTTCCTGAGGTGTGATCCTGGACCTTCTCATTGTCTTTACACTTGTTAAAATTGTTTGAACAGATGAACGTGGCTCCTTCAGGCGTCTGGAACCTGCACCAGGATGAACCAGACTCAGGTCCTCAGTTCTCTTCCTGATTATTGGCTCATTTCTTTTGACTTTCTCATGATGTTTCACAAAGAAGCTGAGTGTTTCAGGTGAGCTTCAGACACATCCACAGGTGAGTCTCTAATTAACTTAGATGTGTCAATAAACCAATCAGACGCTTCCAAACACATGACATCTTCACCTGGGTGCACTTTAGTTTAAAGACAGTGTATGTAAACTTCTGGTTGGAGCTGTATATGTGTGAGAGTTTCAGACCTGGGTGAAGCTGAGGCTGAAGATGGCGTGTGACCTGCTGCTCGTCTCGTTCATGGAGGTGGACGCCGTGGTTCTGTTTATGTTTCCCGCCTCCATCAAGTCCTCCACGTCCGAGAAGGACTGAACCAGGTGTTTGGACAGGTCTAAAACACACAGATACAAAATGAATGTACAAACACACACAGACACACACACGGGTCTTACCCTCCACGTAGGGCCCGTCTTTGGGATGCTCTCGGACTCGCAGGTTGAAGGTGTGGTTGGACTTTCTCCTCAGCAGGTCTCTCACTCTCTCGTTGTAGATCTCGAGGTAACTACAGCAAACTCAGAGTCAGTGAAGGAGGCTAGGAGAGGGTTTGTGTTTGGAGGCGACGATGACGAGAGGTTTGAGGAGAAGACGACGATAACGAGAGGTTTGAGGAGAAGACGACGATAACGAGAGGTTTGACCAGGAGAAGACGACGATTAACGATCTCTTTTTGAGGAGAAGGCGACGATAACGAGAGGGTTTTGAGGAGAAGACGACGATAACGAGAGGTTTGAGGAGAAGACGATAACGAAAGGTTTAAGGAGAAGACGAGGACAACGAGAGGTTTGAGGAGAAGACGACGACGACGAGAGGTTTTTGAGCTCTGAGAAGGCGACGACGACGAGAGGTTTGAGGAGAAGACGATAACGAGAGGTTTGAGGAGAAGGCGACGATAACGAGAGGTTTGAGGAGAAGGCGACGATAACGAGAGGTTTGAGGAGAAGGCGACGATAACGAGAGTTTGAGGAGAAGGCGACGATAACGAGAGGTTTGAGACCTCATGGAGAAGACGATAACGAGAGGTTTGAGGAGAAGACGATAACGAGAGGTTTGAGGAGAAGACGATAACGAGAGGTTTTTGAGGAGAAGGCGACGATAACGAGAGGTTTGAGGAGAAGACGACGATAACGAGAGTTTTTGAGGAGAAGACGATAACGAGAGGTTTGAGGAGGAGAAGACGATAACGAGAGGTTTTGAGGAGAAGGCGACGATAACGAGAGGTTTGAGGAGAAGACGATAACGAGAGGTTTGAGGAGAAGAGACGACGATGACGAGAGGTTTGAGGAGAAAACGACGACGATGACGAGAGGTTTGAGTCTGAGAAGACGACGATAACGAGAGGTTTGAGGAGAAGGCGACGACAACGAGAGGTTTGGAGGGAAGAGACTGAGACGAGGATAACGAGAGTTTGAGGAGAAGACGACGATAACGAGAGGTTTGAGGAGAAGACGATAACGAGAGTTGTTTGAGGAGAAGAAGACGATAACGAGAGGTTTGAGGAGAAGACGACGATAACGAGAGGTTTGAGGAGAAGGCGACGACAACGAGAGGTTTGAGGAGAAGACGAGGATAACGAGAGGTTTGAGGAGAAGACGATAACGAGAGGTTTGAGGAGAAGACGATAACGAGGTTTGAGGAGAAGGCGACGATAACGAGAGGTTTGAGGAGAAGACGACGTTTGACGAGAGGTGAGGAGAAGACGATAACGAGAGGTTTGAGGAGAAGGCGATGATAACGAGAGGTTTGAGGAGAAGACGATAACGAGAGGTTTGAGGAGAAGGCGACGATAACGAGAGGTTTGAGGAGAGAAGAAGACGACGATACGAGAGGTTTGAGGAGGAGGAGACGACGATAACGAGAGGTTTGAGGAGAAGACGATAACGAGAGGTTTGAGGAGAAAACGACGATAACGAGAGGTCTGAGGAGAAGACACTGATAACGAGAGGTTTGAGGCGAAGGCGACGATAACGAGAGGTTTGAGGAGAAGGCGATAACGAGAAGTCTGAGGAGAAGGCGACGATAACGAGAGGTTTGAGGAGAAGACGAGGATAACGAGAGGTTTTGACGAGAAGACGACGATAACGAGAGGTTTGAGGAGAAGACGACGATAACGAGAGGTTTGAGGAGAAGGCGACGATAACGAGAGGTTTTGAGGAGAAGGCGACGATAACGAGAGGTTTGAGGAGGAAGACGACGATAACGAGAGGTTTGAGGAGAAGACGACAATAACGAGAGGTTTGAGGAGAAGACGACGATAACGAGAGTTTGAGGAGAAGGCGACGATAACGAGAGGTTTGAGGAGAAGACGATAACGAGAGGTTTGAGGAGAAGACGATAACGAGAGGTTTGAGGAGAAGACGATAACGAGAGGATTGAGGAGAAGACGAGGATAACGAGAGGTTTGAGGAGAAGGCGATAACGAGAGGTTTGAGGAGAAGGCGACGATAACGAGAGGTTTGAGGAGAAGACGATAACGAGAGGTCTGAGGAGAAGACGAGGATAACGAGAGGTTTGAGGAGAAGGCGATAACGAGAGGTTTGAGGAGAAGGCGACGATAACGAGAGGTTTGAGGAGAAGACGACGATAACGAGAGGTTTGAGGAGAAGACGACGATGACGAGAGGTTTGAGGAGAAGACGATAACGAGAGGTTTGAGGAGAAGACGACGATGACGAGAGGTTTGAGGAGAAGACGATAACGAGAGGTTTGAGGAGAAGACGACGATGACGAGAGGTTTGACGAGAAGACGATAACGAGAGGTTTGAGGAGAAGACGATAACGAGAGGTTTGAGGAGAAGACGACGATAACGAGAGGTTTGAGGAGAAGGCGAGGATAACGAGAGGTTTGAGGAGAAGGCGAGGATAACGAGAGGTTTGAGGAGAAGACGACGATGACGAGAGGTTTAAGGAGAAGACAATAACGAGAGGTTTAAGGAGAAGACGAGGATAACGAGAGGTTTGAAGAAGACGAGGATAACGAGAGGTTTGAGGAGAAGACGACGATAACGAGAGGTTTGAGGAGAAGACGACGATGACGAGAGGTTTGAGGAGAAGACGACGATAACGAGAGGTTTGAGGAGAGACGACGATAACGAGAGGTTTGAGGAGAAGACGACGATAACGAGAGGTTTGAGGGAGAGAAGACGATAACGAGAGGTTTGAGGGAGAAGACGATAACGAGAGGTTTGAGGAGAGAAGACGATAACGAGAGGTTTGAGGAGAAGACGACGATAACGAGAGGTTTGAGGAGAAGACGATATAACGAGAGGTTTGAGGAGGAGAGACGACGATAACGAGAGGTTTGAGAGGAGAAGACGATAACGAGAGGGTTTGAGGAGAAGACGACGACGATAACGAGAGGTTTGAGGAGAAGACGATAACGAGAGGTTTGAGGAGAAGACGATAACGAGAGGTTTGAGGAGAAGACGATAACGAGAGAGGTTTGAGGAGGAGAAGGCGACGATAACGAGAGGTTTGAGGAGAAAGACGATAACGAGAGGTTTGAGGAGAAGACGACGAGCGAGAGGTTTGAGGAGGAGGAGACGACGAGAGGTTTGAGGAGAAGGTTTGAGGAGAGGAGAAGACGACGATAACGAGAGGTTTGAGGAGAAGACGATAACGAGAGGTTTGAGGAGAAGACGACGATAACGAGAGGTTTGAGGAGAAGACGATAACGAGAGGTTTGAGGAGAAGACGACGATAACGAGAGGTTTGAGGAGAAGACGAGGATAACGAGAGGTTTGAGGAGAAGAAGGCGATAACGAGAGGTTTGAGGAGAGAAGACGACGATGACGAGAGGTTTGAGGAGAAGGCGACAATAACGAGAGGTTTGAGGAGAAGACGATAACGAGAGGTTTGAGGAGAAGGCGACGATAACGAGAGGTTTGAGGAGAAGACGATAACGAGAGGTCTGAGGAGAAGACGATAACGAGAGGTTGAGGAGAAGACGACGACACGAGAGGTTTGAGGAGAGAACGACGATAACGAGAGGTTTGAGGAGAAGACGATAACGAGAGGTTTGAGGAGAAGACGATGATAACGAGAGGTTTGAGGAGAAGGCGACGACGATAACGAGAGTTGAGGAGAAGGAAGACGATAACGAGAGGTTTGAGAGAAGACGACGATACGAGAGGTTTGAGGAGGAAGACGACGATAACGAGAGGTTTGAGGAGAAGACGACGAACGAAGAGGTTTGAGGAGAAGGCGACGATAACGAGAGGTTTGAGGAAGGCGACGATAACGAGAGGTTTGAGGAGAAGACGATAACGAGAGGTTTGAGGAGAAGACGATAACGAGAGGTTTGAGGAGAAGACGATAACGAGAGGTTTGAGGAGAAGACGATAACGAGAGGTTTGAGGAGAAGACGATAACGAGAGGTTTGAGGAGAAGACGACGATAACGAGAGGTTTGAGGAGAAGACGAGGATAACGAGAGGTTTGAGGAGAAGACGATAACGAGAGGTTTGAGGAGAAGGCGACGATAACGAGAGGTTTGAGGAGAAGACGATAACGAGAGGTTTGAGGAGAAGACGATAACGAGAGGTTTGAGAGGAGAAGACGACGATAACGAGAGGTTTGAGGAGAAGAGACGATAACGAGAGGTTTGAGGAGAAGGCGATAACGAGAGGTTTGAGGAGAAGGCGATAACGAGAGGTTGAGGAGAAGACGACGATAACGAGAGGTTTGAGGAGAAGACGACGATAACGAGAGGTTTGAGGAGAAGACGACGATGACGAGAGGTTTGAGGAGAAGACGATAACGAGAGGTTTGAGGAGGACGAAGACGACGATAACGAGAGGTTTGAGGAGAGACGACGATAACGAGAGGTTTGAGGGAGAATTGAAGACGATAACGAGAGGTTTGAGGAGAAGACGACGATAACGAGAGGTTTGACGGGAAGAAGACGATAACGAGAGGTTTGAGGAGAAGACGACGATAACGAGAGGTTTGAGGAGAAGACGACGATAACGAGAGGTTTGAGGAGAAGACGACGAGACGAGAGGTTTGAGGAGAAGACGACGATACGAGAGGTTTGAGGAGAAGACGATAACGAGAGGTTTGAGGAGAAGACGACGATAACGAGAGGTTTTTGGAGAAGACGATAACGAGAGGTTTGAGGAGAAGACGATAACGAGGTTTGAGGAGAAGACGAGAGAGAGGTTGAGGAGAAGACGATAACGAGAGGTTTGAGGAGAAGACGATAACGAGTTTTGAGGAGAAGACGCGATAACGAGAGGTTTGAGAGAGAAGACGCGATAACGAGAGGTTTGAGGAGAAGACGACGATAACGAGAGGTTTGAGGAGAAGACGATAACGAGAGGTTGAGGAGGAGAAGGATAACGAGAGGTTTAACGTAACGAGAGGTTTGAGGAGAAGGCGACGACGTAACGAGAGGTTTGAGGAGGAAGAAGGCGACGATAACGAGAGGTTTGAGGAGAAGGCGACGATAACGAGAGGTTTGAGGAGAAGACGATAACGAGAGGTTTGAGGAGAAGACGATAACGAGAGGTTTGAGGAGAAGGCGATAACGAGAGGTTTGAGGAGAAGGCTGGTCGGTCACCATCGTTATCGTCACGTCGCACCAGAAAACCTGGTAATGGCCCCAGTCCAGTTTAAACCCATGTATCTAAATGTAAACCCGGGATCTACGATGGAGGCGTCGTGAATCCCAGTAACACCTCGAGAGGTCTGTACTCGAATACCCATGTACTCGAATACTCGTCGTATGTAACAGTTCTCTGACCTTTGACCTGCTGGGACAGGACGGGCAGCAGGTTTTAGGGCAAAGACATTTTGATTTGAGTTGAGGAGGTGAGTCCAAACTTTTGACTGGTCGTGTATAATCTGACTCTCACTGTTCATTTGTGTGAGGAAAACTATGAAAGTCCAGACCCTGTCCAGTCCCGGTCCAGCCCCGGTCCAGACCCTGTCCAGACCCTGTCCCCCGGTCCAGCCCCGGTCCAGCCCCCGTCCAGTCCCGGTCCAGCCCCGGTCCAGCCCCCGTCCAGTCCCGGTCCAGTCCCGGTCCAGCTTGGTCTTACCTGACCTCGGTCCTGTAGGAGGCCTGGTCCCAGCTCGTGCTGTGGCTGATGCGACTGAAGAGTCCCTCACAGATCCTGGGAATGAGTCCAGGCTCCTCCTGAAGAACAGAGACCGGGTTTAGACCCGGTTTAGACCCCATTTAGACCCGGTTTAGACCCCGGTTTAGACCCCGGTTTAGACCCGGTTTAGACCCGGTTTAGACCCCGGTTTAGACCCCGGTTTAGACCCGCTTTAGCCACCGGTTTAGACCCCGGTTTAGACCCCGTTTAGACCCGGTTTAGACCCCGGTTTAGACCCCGGTTTAGACCCGGTTTAGACCCCGGTTTAGACCCGGTTTAGACCCGGTTTAGGAATGTGTTTGTTTGTGCCATATCACTTCACAAACACAATAGTATTTGGTTAAACTCCAGGTCTGTATCTTATCTGCAGCTCAGGACAAAGTCCAGACTCATTTCAGACAAAAAGAAAAAAAAATATATGAGATTTAAGAAAAAAAACTCTAAAAAAGACATTTTGCGTTTTTTAAAAGCGACATATTCTGATAAATGATGCTCTAACAGTGCTCAGATGCTACGTGCTACGATGAGATGCTACTACTCAATCATTTTTTGAGCAGTAGTAATAGCAATAGTCCCACCGGGAGGAGGCCCCGGGGAAGACCCAGGACACTCTGGAGGGACTATGTCTCTCTGGGAACGTCCTGGGGGTCCCACTGGTGGAGCTGGAGGAGGTGTCTGGGGTGAGGGAAGTCTGGGAGTCCCTGCTTAGACTGGTGCCCCCGTGACCCGGCCCCGGATAAGAGGAAGAAAATGGATGGATGGATAATAGCAATAGTAATAGTAGCAGTAGCAGTAGCAGTAGCAGTAGTAGTAGTAGTAGTAGTAGTAGTAGCAGTAGCAGTAGTAGTATTAGTATTAGTATTAGTAGCAGTAGCAGTAGCAGTGTAGTATTGCCGTATTAGTATTGTATTAGTACCATTAGGCAAGCAGTAGCAGTAGCAGTAGTATAGTAGTAATAGTATTAGTACTTAGCACCTCCAGTATTAGTATTAGTATTAGTAGTAGTAGCAGTAGCAGTACTCACAGCAGTGCCCATCATGGTGTAGGATTTGCCGGAGCCTGTCTGACCATAGGCAAACACACAGGCGTTGTATCCCTCAAATGCAGACTTCAGCACCTCCAGCCCAAGGTCTGACACACCCACACACACACACACACACACACACACACACACACACCGCACATATATATTTAATGTATAGAGGCCTGGAGCTTGATGGTTCTTCAGTATCTTTGCTGTTCCTTTTCTGGACTGAGATGTCTGATGTTTCTCCTGGATCTGCTGTAGTCTCTCCTCCAGTTTGGGGGTCACTGCCCCGAGTCCGATGACCACGGGCACCACTGAGGCCTTCACCTTCCAGACCTTCTCCAGCTCTTCTTTGAGCCTCTGGTATTTCTCTAGTTTCTCATGCTCCTTTTTCCTGATGTTCTCTTGGTTCTGTGATGTTCCACCACGACGGCTTTGCTCTGTTGTTTATCCACCTCCACTATGTCCGGTTGGTCCATCTCCATCTGTCAGTCTGTATCTGAGTCCCACAGGATCTTGGCTCATTCTCCACGACCTTTGGAGGTGTTTCTTGACCTGGTGTTTTTCCAGTCCGTTCTCTGCACAGATGTTTCTGTCACTATGGCTCCACTTGTTATGTGGCTCCATGTTTGTTTTTTCTGCAGCATCTTACACCCTGCAGTTATGAGCTGATTGTCTCAGGAGCCTCTTTGTCTTGGGTCTTGTCTGGTGGTAGATCTGAGCCTCTATCGCTCTGGTGCTCAAGGCTCCTGTGCTCCAGGATGAGCCTCTGTCCTTCAGTCCAGCTCTTTCTCAAGACATTGGTGGATTTCTTGATATGATCCACTTCAGTGATTTGTTTCCGGTGGCACATCCCATGCAGGGGCTTGTCCTTCCATGGTGGTTCCTCCAGCTCCTCTTCCTCTGCTCCACTGTCTGAGACACTGATCATCTGTTGGGGCTTGTCCTGGATGTACTTGTGGATCTTGGATGGTTCATCCTGGACTGTGGCTCTCACACTCACTAGTCCGCGGCTCTCCTTCCTTACGGCTCGTACAGTCTCAGGGAGCTGGATTTGGGATGGTCCCTCATGCAGGTCAGGAGCTTTCGGGCCTTAACATCTGTGTCTGTATCTCCTCCTTTGACTTATGATTCCTGTTGTGTATCTGATGACTCTCAGGGTGTAGCTGTTTATTGCCTGGGTCTTGTTCTTGCATTGAGCTGACTCCTTAGGACTTGTCTTACTCGTCTGAGGTATTTGGCCGTGGCTTCTTTCCTTGTTTCCTCTTGTTGCCATTTGCTGTGGGATACCAAGGTCCTTGTACCTGTCCTCAGTGTCTGCTATTGTCCCTTCTGGGAGTGAGACCTCTTCTGTGTGGACTACCTTCCCTCTCTTTGTCACCATCCGGCTGCACTTCTCAAGCCCGAATGACATTCCAGTGTCTGTGCTGTAGATCCTGGTGTGGATCAGTGAGTCGATGTCTCATTCTTATCGTACAGTTTGATGTCGTCCATGTAGAGGAGGTGACTGACGGTGGCCCCATTCCTGAGTCGTATCCATAGCCAGTGTTGTTGATGATTTGGCTGAGGGGGTTCAGACCTGTGCAGAACAGTAGTGGGGACAGTGCATCTCCTTGGTATATGCCACATTTGATGGTCACTTGTGCAAGTGTCTTACCATTGGTCTCAAGGGTGGTTTTCCACAACCTCATGGAGTTTGCAGTGAAGGCTCTTAGAGTCCTGTTGATGTTGTACAGCTCCATTCAGTGATCCATGTGTGTGGCATTGAGTCGTAGACTTTCTTGTAATCACTCCAGGCCGTGCACAGGTTGGTCTTACGGGTTCTTCAGTCTCAGGAGACTGTTCGGTCGACCAGGAGCTGGTGTTTGGCTCCCCTGGTGTCTTTGCCGATGTCCTTCTGCATCGTGCTCATGTATTGATCCATGTGTCCACTTATCGATAGTTGGATGGGACTGTTCCCTTTGAGGGATCCTTCTGGATCAGGATCGTGCTCCCTTCATTTACCATTCAGGGTGAGTCCCCTCCATTAGCAGCTGGTTCATTTGTGCGTCCAGATGTTCATGGAGCAGTGAGCTTCTTTATCTAGTAGACGTGGATCGTGTCAGGGCCTTTCGCCGGTCGTGTTCCGAACAGACGGTTTATTCGTCTGGATTCTTTATCTCGTGTGAATCTCTTCGACTGGACAAGGCTTGGAGCCTTTGGCAGTTTCCAGAACTTCATTACACCTCTGGACCTCACTCAGTCCTGGTTCAGAACCGTTTTAGTCCTGGTTTAGTTCTGACCTGGTCCTGGTCTAGTCCTGGTTTAGTTCTGACCTGGTCCTGGTCTAGTCCTGGTTTAGTTCTGACCTGGTCCTGGTTTAGTCCTGGTTTAGTTCTGACCTGGTCCTGGTTTAGTCCTGGTTTAGTTCTGACCTGGTCCTGGTCTAGTCCTGGTTTAGTTCTGACCTGGTCCTGGTTTAGTCCTGGTTTAGTCCTGGTTTAGTTCTGACCTGGTCCTGGTCTAGTCCTGGTTTAGTTCTGACCTGGTCCTGGTCTAGTCCTGGTTTAGTTCTGACCTGGTCCTGGTTTAGTCCTGGTTTAGTTCTGACCTGGTCCTGGTCTAGTCCTGGTTTAGTTCTGACCTGGTCCTGGTCTAGTCCTGGTTTAGTTCTGACCTGGTCCTGGTTTAGGTCCTGGTTTAGTCCTGGTTAGTCCTGGTCCTGGTCTAGTCCTGGTTAGTTCTGACCTGGTCCTGGTCTAGTCCTGGTTTAGTTCTGACCTGGTCCTGGTCTAGTCCTGGTTTAGTTCTGACCTGGTCCTGGTTTAGTCCTGGTTTAGTTCTGACCTGGTCCTGGTCTAGTCCTGGTTTAGTTCTGACCTGGTCCTGGTCTAGTCCTGGTTTAGTTCTGACCTGGTCCTGGTCTAGTCCTGGTTTAGTTCTGACCTGGTCCTGGCTGGTGAACCGGGGGCTGCTCGGGTCGGACGAGTTGTAGGAAAAATCGTAGGTGAAAGTTTTGATGCGATCTCTGAGCGAGTCTCCAGCAACACCATCACACAACTGAGGAGAGAGGAGGTGAGAGGAGGAGAGAGGAGAGGGGAGGAGAGGGGGGGGAGAGGAGGAGAGGAGGAGGAGGAGGGAGAGAGGAGAGGTGAGGAGGGGAGGAGAGAGGAGGAGAGAGAGAGGAGGAGGAGGAGGAGGAGGAGAGAGGAGGAGAGAGGAGGAGGAGGAGAGGAGGAGGAGGAGAGGGAGAGAGAGGAGAGAGGAGAGAGGGGAGAGGAGGAGAGAGGAGAGGGGAGAGAGGAGAGAGGAGGAGGAGAGAGGAGAGATGAGGAGAGGGGACTTGGAGGGAGGAGAAGAGAGGAGAAGAGAGAAGAGAGAGGAGGAAACAGGGAGGAGGGGAGGGGAGACAAGGAGAGGAGATAAGGAGGAGAGAGGAGAGGAGAGGGAGGTGGAGGGAGACAAGGGGAGGAGAAGAGGAGAGGAGGGAGAGAGGAGAGAGGAGGCAGAGAGGAGAGGGGAGGGGAGAGAGTAGATGTGTGAGAGGGAGTGAGGGAGGGAGGAGGAGTAGGTGAGTTGGAGGAGTAGAGGGAATAGAGGAGAGGTAGGTAGAGAGAGGAGAGGGGAGAGGAGGAGGGAGGGTAGAGTAGCGCTGGAGTAGTAGGAGGAGAGAGGAGAGAGGAGAGTAGAAGAGGAGTAGAGAAGAGGAGAGAAGAGGAGCAGTAGAGCAGTAGAGAGGAGAGAGGAGTAGCAGTAGGAGGAGTAGAGGTAGTAGTAGGAGGAAGAGAGGACGTAGGGGTAGGAGGAGAGAGTAGAGAGGAGTAGGAGAGTAGAGAGTAGGAGAGTAGGAGAGAGTGAAGGAGTAGGGGAGAGGAGAGATGAAGACATGATTAAACTTGGACAATAAACAGAATCTGACTCGTCACAAACTGAAAATGTAAAACAACAAATAAAAAACAAATGCAAAAATAGCAGCAGTAGTAGCAGTCGCAGTAGTAGTAGTAGTAGTAGTAGCAGTAGTAGTAGTAGTAGTAGTAGTAGTATTAGTAGTAATCATACTTTAGTGATGGACGTCTTGTTGTCCTCCATCCTGATGATGTTCTGAGCAGAAAGATCCATCTCCCTGAAAACACAAAAAAACATCAAATCCTCCTGTGTCCAACGTCCCCCTGTCCCTGTGTCAGACGTCCTCCTGTCCCCCTGTCCCTGTGTCAGACGTCCTCCTGTCCCCCTGTCCCTGTGTCAGACGTCCTCCTGTCCTCCTGTCCCTGTGTCAGACGTCCTCCTGTCCTCCTGTCCCTGTGTCAGACGTCCTCCTGTCCTCCTGTCCCTGTGTCAGACGTCCTCCTGTCCTCCTGTCCCTGTGTCAGACGTCCTCCTGTCCCTGTGTCAGACGTCCTCCTGTCCCTGTGTCAGACGTCCTCCTGTGTCCAACGTCCTCCCTGTCCCCTGCTCCTCCTGTGTCAAAAACATACAAACTGTCCCTGTGTCAGACGTCCCTCCTGTCCTCCTGTGTCCAACGTCCCCCTGTCCCTGTGTCAGACGTCCTCCTGTCCCTGTGTCAGACGTCCTCCTGTCCTCCTGTGTCAGACGTCCTCCTGTCCTCCTGTGTCAGACGTGCTCCTGTCCCTGTGTCAGACGTCCTCCTCCTGTGTCCCAGACGTCCTCCTGTCCCTGTGTCAGACGTCCTCCTGTCCCTGTGTCAGACGTCCTCCTGTCCCCCTGTCCCTGTGTCAGACGTCCTCCTGTCCCTGTGTCAGACGTCCTCCTGTCCTCCTGTCCCTGTGTCAGACGTCCTCCCAGATGTTGTGGACTGGTTGATTGTTAAAATCATGTAATAATCTGTAGAATTTCGCACTTTCCTTTGACTTCAGTCCCTCTGAGACACAAACTGTCCCTTTAGTCCCTCTGAGACACAAACTGTCCCTTTAGTCCCTCTGAGACACAAACTGTCCCTTTAGTCCCTCTGAGACACAAACTGTCCCTTCAGTCCCTCTGAGACACAAACTGTCCCTTTAGTCCCACTGAGACACAAATTGTCCCGTGACTCTGCGGGAGTCTACCCCGGGCTCAGAGCGCCTAAACCCGGCTCCATCCCGCTGCTCACCGCCTGTTCATGGGCCGGACCCGGACAGCCACCCGAACCGACGCCATGGCTCCCCCCCGCGGCCTGCTCCGGTTCTGCTCCGGTTCTGGTCCAGGGCCCGGGTGTCCTCGCCTCTGTGGACCCGGAGGAGAGCGCACACACACGGCTCAGAGGACAGAGGACAGAGGACAGAGGACAGATAAAGAGGAGTGTGGACCCGGGGCAGAGTGCACAGCCCCGTGTGACGAGCTCCATAAACACACCGGCAACAGGAAGTCAACAAACACACAACAGAGGCCCGAGAGGGACAAACCAGGATTTAAGCTTCGACTTTTAAAGAGACAGGCACTGAATAAATAAAACTACATCACAGACGTTTAACACGTCCTGAGACCTGGTTTAGTCCTGGTTTAGTCCTGGTTTAGTCCCGGTTTAGACCCGGTTTAGTCCCGGTTTAGACCCGGTTTAGTCCTGGTTTAGACCCGGTTTAGTCCTGGTTTAGTCCTGGTTTAGTCCTGGTTTAGACCTGGTTTAGACCTGGTTTAGTCCTGGTTTAGTCCTGGTTTAGACCTGGTTTAGTCCTGGTTTAGTCCTGGTTTAGTCCTGGTTTAGATCTGGTTTAGACCTGGTTTAGTCCTGGTTTAGTCCTGGTTTAGTCCTGGTTTAGTCCTGGTTTAGTCCTGGTTTAGACCTGGTGCAGTTCCTTCTTCCTGGCGCGTGGGGGCAGCCGTTGTTAAACTCACGGTTGTAGAGATTTGCGTCACTTCCGGGTTGTTTCCGCGTGTTTTCGGCTCAAACTCAAAAAACAGGTGAGAAAACTCTTAAAAAACTCTTAATCTTTCACGTTGATTCTCGGATCTGTGCGGTACCGGGAGGTGAACGTGACTCTGTGCGTCACTGCGCAGAGTCTAAATGTGAACGTTTAGAGCGAAATGAAAGGTTAGCCTCCGGAGCTAACGGCGGCTAATGAATGAGACGCACAAGGAACGAACCAGAGGACTGAACCGGGACTGAACCGGGACTAAAACCGGGGACTAAACCGGGACTGACCCGGGAAACCTGAACCGGGACTACTAAACCGGGGACTAAACGGGACTGAACCGGGACTGAACCGGGACTAAACCAGGACTAAACCGGGACTAAACCGGGACTGAACCGGACTGAACGGGACTAAACGGGGACTAAACCGGGACTGAAACGGGACTAAACGGGGACTAAACCTGACTGAACCGGGACTGAACCGGGACTAAACCGGGACTGAACCGGGACTGAACCGGGACTAAACGAGGTCTAAACCGGGACTAAACCGGGACTAAACCGGGACTAAACCGGGACTAAACGAGGTCTAAACCGGGACTAAACCAGGCCTAAACCAGGGACTAAAACGGGTCTAAACCGGGACTAAACCTGGACTATACTAGTACTAAACCAGGACTTAAGTGAGGTGGTGGTAGTAGTAGCAGTAGCAGTAGCAGCAGCAGTAGTAGTAGTAGTAGTAGTAGTAGTAGTAGTAGTAGTAGTAGTAGCAGCAGTAGTAGCAGTAGTAGCAGTAGTAGTAGTAGTAGTAGTAGTAGTAGTAATAGTAATAAGTATTCTCCTTGTGTTTTCAGAGCTCATCATGGACATCAGACCGAATCACACCATTTACATCAACAACATCAACGACAAAGTGAAGAAAGACGGTGAGACTCAAACTCCTGCAGGAGGATAAAGCTTCACCCTGTAACTTTCCACTGGAGCATCTCACACCTGCTCGTCTCCATGGAGATGCTACTGTTTAGCCTCGATTGAATTAATATCGTTATGGCATCAAACATATTAAGTAACAGGTCAGATCTGTGGAGAGGCGAGTCCACTCACAGCACAGAGGTTTTTATTTGATTTAACGCTGGGCCGTGTCTCAGGGAACGTCTCAGGGTCTCCTCTGAAGAGCAAGTGTCTGGGGAGAGGGAAGGCGGGGAGGCCCGGGAGATGAAGGAGGAGAAGAAGAAGAAGGAGGAGTAGAAGGAGATGAAGAAGATGATGGAGATGAAGAAGGAGGAGGTGAAGAAGGAGGTGAAGAAGGAGGAGAAGAAGAAGGAGGAGTAGAAGGAGATGAAGAAGATGATGGAGATGAAGAAGGAGGAGGTGAAGAAGGAGGAGAAGAAGAAGGAGGAGTAGAAGGAGATGAAGAAGGAGATGAGAAGAAGTAGAAGAATTTAATGCCAAGCTGTGGGATTTTACAGACAAAGCAATACCATGTTCTTGGAGACAAGTTCTCCTCCAGAAAAGTTCCACAGTGCAGCTTTAACTAAATACTGCGACTATTTTCAAACCACATCCTGTGTCTGTGTGAGGGACAATAAATAATATTTATCGTGATGAACAGAGTCGACAATAATCGTTCGTGGGACATTTTATATAATCAAGATAATCGGCTTTAAAAAGTCAACGGGGGACCCCGGGGTCTTGGGGGGACCCCGGGGGGGGGACCCGGGGTCTTGGGGGGACCCCGGGGTCTTGGGGGGACCCCGGGGTCTTGGGGGGGGGTCCTGGGGGGGGCCCGGGGTCTTGGGGGCCCAGAATTAGACCCTCTTCCTATTAATAAGTTTGACGGGGGCCACGTGAGGCTTACGGCCCCGGGCCTCAGTCGACGGCCCTGCTCATCCACAATATTCTGTTAAAGTTATAATTATTCATATCCATAAAAACTTGAGTCATTATCGTGACGTGCTCGTTAATCGTAATTATTTCAGTTTTAACAGTTTTATTGTTCAACTGAAGTGTAGATCCACAGATGCCGATACTGAAGAACCGGCAGGTTTGGGTTTGGTCAGAACGTCTCATAACGACTGAACTTTTCTTCATAAAGTCGTTCTGTCGGATGTGATCAAGTTTATGACACTAATAATGTGGAATAAACCACCTGAGTTTTAAGGAAGAGTCATTTTCAGTCTCTAAGTGTCTGTCGATACTCGATACCAGAGTAAAGTCAAAGTATCGATATCAAAACTGAAAAAGCTGGATCAGTTCAAATATTAAACTTAGATTATGGTGGTATTTTCTTGTTCTTCGGGATAATTCGATATTTCAAATGAAACATTCACAGACTCTTTTCAGTGCAGGTCGTGTTTCTTTAGTTCATAAAGTTCAGATTGTGCTTTATTTTAGTTTCATTTGTTTGTTTTATGCTCAAGTATCGAGTTTGTTTAAATCCAGTTTGACGTTTTAGTATCTTAACTTTTTAAATGGCTCATGATTAACCTGCCTCCTGTGTGTGTGTGTCTCTGTCTCCTCGTCTCCTCATCCCCTCGTCCCCTCGTCCCCTCGTCCCCCTCGTCTCCCCCCCCTCGTCCCCCGTCCCCCCGTCCCCCCGTCCCGTCCCCTCAGAGCTGAAGCGCTCCCTGTACGCCCTGTTCTCTCAGTTCGGGCAGGTCGTGGACATCGTGGCTCTGAAGACGATGTCGATGAGAGGACAGGCCTTTGTCGTCTTTAAAGAACTCGCAGCCGCAACGAACGCCCTGAGACAACTGCAGGGATTCCCCTTCTACAACAAGCCCATGGTGCTCCTCACTGCTCCTCACTGCTCCTCACTGCTCCTCACTGCTCCTGTCTGCTTCTCACTGCTCCTGTCTGCTCCTCACTGCTCCTTTCTGCTTCTCACTGCTCCTGTCTGCTCCTCCTCTCTCTCCGCTCCTCCTGTCTCTCTGCTCCTCCTCTGTCTCTCTGCTCCTCCTCTGCTCCTCCTCTGTCTCTCTGCTCCTCCTCTGCTCCTCCTCTGCTCCTCCTCTTGTCTCTCTGCTCCTCCTCTGTCTCTCTGCTCCTCCTCTGTCTCTCTGCTCCTCCTCTGTCTCTCTGCTCCTCCTCTGTCTCTCTGCTCCTCCTCTGCTCCTCCTCTGTCTCTCTGCTCCTCCTCTGCTCCTCCTCTGTCTCTCTGCTCCTCCTCTGCTCCTCCTCTGCTCCTCCTCTCATTTAAAGTGTTCTCGTTGCAGAGGATCCAGTACGCTAAAACCGACTCTGAAATCATCTCCAAAATGAAGGGAACGTACGGAGACAAAGAGAAGAAGAAAGAGAAGAAGAAGAAGGCGGCTCAAGAGGCAGCGGCCAATCAGAACAAGAGGCCTGCTCAGGTGAGCTCTGGGGGCGGGGCCTGGAGGAGTAAGGAGCAGTGTGATTGGTCTAGCAGGTTGGATTAGTCTCAGGAGACATGGATGAAACTGAAACATCTGAAGTGTTCTGAACGATGTTGAAGGTTCAGATTCTTTAAAGCTGAGAACTAACTGTCGTTGTCTTTGTCAGATCCCGGTCGCGGCCCACACACCTGTGCAGGTACGTGCTGCTCTTCAGACTCGTGTGTTTAGCGTGTTTCAGTGGTGTAATAAACATGTAACTGTGTAATAAGTGTGTAATAAGTGTGTAATAAGTGTGTAATAAGTGTGTAATAACGTTGTGATCATGTGCAGGTCCCAGACAATCCTCCAAACCACATCCTGTTCCTCAGTAACCTCCCCGAGGAAACCAACGAGATGATGCTCTCCATGTTATTCAACCAGTGAGCACCAGACCAGGACCAGGACTGGGACTAAACAGGGACGAGGACTAGACTGTGGACCAGAACGAGACCAGAACTGTCAGAATGAGACCAGAACAAGACCAGAACCAGAACTAACGAGATCAGAACGAGACCAGAACTAGATCAGAACGAGACCAGAACTAAATCAGAATGAGATTGGAACGAAACCAGAACGACATCAGAACTAGACCAAAACAAGACCAAAAAGAGATCAGAAAGAAACCAAAATGAGACCAGAGCGAGACCAGAGCGAGACCAGAGCGAGACCAGAGCGAGACCAGAGCGAGACCAGAGTGAGACTAGAACCCTGTGGTTGATTATAATTTTAGCACAGACACAAGCACAAAATGTCTGTCCTATAATTATAACAAAGCTCTGAAAAGTCCAGTTTGCAGAATAGATCTGATTTAAAAATGACTGGACCAGGACTGACCTTCACCTGACCTCTTGACCCCTGCTCCTCCTCTGACCTCTTGACCCCTGCTCCTCCTCTGACCTCCTCTTTGCTCCTCAGGTTCCCGGGCTTTAAGGAGGTGCGCTTGGTTCCAGGGAAACACGACATTTCGTTTGTGGAGTTTGAGAGCGACACTCAGGCCGGAGTCGCCAAAGACGCTCTACAGGGCTTCAGGATCACAGCCACCTGCGCCATGAGGATTTCCTACGCCAAGAAGTGACCCTGAACGCACCACCACGGGACCCTGAAGGCACCACCACGGGACCCTGAACGCACCACCACGGGACCCTGAACGCACCACCACGGGACCCTGAACGCACCACCACGGGACCCTGAACGCACCACCACACCCCCAATACAGAGACCTGACCCTGACCCTGAACGCACCACCAGCTCAAACGTGCAGCCCCTCAGACCTGGAACAGTCCTTCATCTTTCAAAATAAACCTGCTCAGAGCGTCATGTTTAGTTTGGGCTTTTATTTTGTAGGAAGTGCCACAGGTTTATTTAACTCTTGTATTTGAAATTTTCTTTACCATTTTTGGACTCTGTCGACTTTAATTTGTTTTGTAAAAATTCAGAACTCTGCCTTTTTTGTGATGAATTAGTTTTTTTAAATAAAATGTAAAACACAGATTGTGTCTGTCCTTGTTCCGTCAGAGTCGTGTTTGTCTGATCTGCTTCAGACGCTTCAGGACGACTCCACGATCCACTGAATCAAAAACTCCAGAGACACAGTCGTGTTTGGATCAGGGGCTGTGAAAATGTTTAAAACTTTTGTGTTTGCAGTGACAGGACTCTGACTTTACAGCGGACTTAAATGTTCTCAGCTGATCAGTCTGGACCATGTGACACAAACACTGCAGGTCTTCACTATTCTGCAAATAAATGTTTTAGTTTATATTTAGTTGGAGCAGCCCCCCCTCCCAGAACCTCCACCTTGACGTGGTGGAGGGTTTGAGCCTGAATGATCAGGCTCCAACAGGTCCAGGGGGACGGGTCGGACTAGGAGCGGTTCAGAAGCTCTTTATGAAGAGAAAAAGATCAAGGCCAGTTACGTTGCCCGGACCGGCGTCACCGGGGCCCCACCCTGGAGCCAGGCCTGGGGTGGGAGCTCGAGAGCGAGCGCCTGGTGGCCGGGCCTTTCCCCACGGGGCCCGGCCGGGCTCAGCCCGAAGGAGCGACGTGGGGCCGTCCTCATGTGGACCCACCAGGCGGGAGGATCCATAAGGGGCCGGTGCTGAGAGATCTGGGCGGCAGCTGAAGGCGGGGGCCTCGACGACCGGATCTCTGGACATGGAGACTGGCTCTGGGGACATGTGACCTCACTGGGGGAGGAGCCTGAGCTTGTGCAGGAGGTTGAGCGCAACCGACTAGATATAGTGAACCTCACCTCCAGCACAGTTTGGGCTCTGGAACCCAACTCCTTGAGAGGGGCTGGACTCTGCATTTCTGTCGTTGCCCGCGGGGAGCGGCGGGGAGCGGCGGGGAGCTGCTGTGGGCTCATTGCCCCACAGACTGTCCCATCGAGCCTTGTTGGCCTGTTGGACTCCTGAGGCGACTCACGAGTACCATCAGGCCAAGTGTGCTGCGGCTCATCAAAAACTCGGGGTTGGGAGAGTTCGGGGAGGCCCTGGAGGACGACTACTTGGACGAATCGGACAGATTCTAACAAACCGCCTCAGGAGGAGGAAGTGCTTCACCAACACTGTTCACTGTGCGGGTGGAGAGCTGCTGACCTCGACTGGGGATGTTGTCGGGCAGTGAAAGTAGGAATGGGACGATATATGATAATATCGTTAATCGCGATAAAAAACGGTCCGCGATAAATCGTTCGTGGAATTTTTCAAAATTGCGCACGATAATAATCGTCTTTACGGCGCCAGACTGCCTCATGTTTCTTGTTTCAATACAACGTTTAGATGCTAGTTTTGGTGTTTGCCCACAAGGGGGCGCTCTGTCACAGCTATGACACTTGTCTGTGTCTGTTCTGGTGCAGAGTCTGGTGCTGGAAAAAAGTTGCGGGTCCAAGGGCAAAACACAAGCAACTTGCACGAGACAAACATCCTGCATTTGACAAACTTGAGCTGAAAATATTCATAAGTGACATAAACTATTGAATGTAGATTGTGTCGTGTGTCGTAGCTAAACAGCATTTTACAAACACACACAATATATATTTACCTACAATCATGTCAACAGCAGAATAAACCTGATCGAGAACAGCATCAATCCATCAAAGGTGCCTCAAAGGTAAAGTCCAAATCCACATGTTTGTCTTTTCTGTAAAAACGTGTTTCCTGTCGCTCTGAGGTGATTCAGGTGAAAACTGTTTGTTTATATGAAAAGAGGAGCTGTAACTTTCATCTGACGAGTAGATGGTTTGTGTGGATGAAGTACATGTAGATTCTGTAGAGTTGTAAAGTCGGTAATCGTGAGTCTAAATTTAATATCGTCCCATCCCTAAGTGAAAGGAAAACTTTGAGGATCTCCTCAATCCCACGTCACGTTTTCCGAGGAGGAAGCAGAGACTGGGGACCCGGAGGCGGACGCCACCCCGGCTGAAGTCACTGAGGTGATTAAAGCTCCTCGGTGGCAAGGCCCCAGTGGTGGATGAGATCTGTCCCGAGTCCCTCAAGTCTCTGGATGTTGTGGGTCTTGTCTGACACGTCTCTACAACATCGTGTGGCGGTCGGGGACAGTACCTCTGGACTGTCAGACCCGGGGTGTGGTCCCTCTGTATATAACAAAGGAGACCAGAGGGTGTGTTCAAACTACAGAAGAATCACACTCCTCAGACTTAAGGTCTATCCCAGGGACTGGAGAGGAGAATCTGACCGATAGTCGAACCTCAGATCCAGGAGGAGCAGTGTGGTTTTTGTCCTGGTCGTGGACACTGGACCAGCTCTACACTCTCCATCGGGTCCTCGAGGCTCATGGGAGTTTGCCACAGTCCACATGTGTTTTGTGGATCTGGAGAAGACATTCGACCGTGTCCCTCGTGGTGTCCTTTGGGGGGCGCTCTGGGAGTATGGGGTCCGGGGCCCTTTGCTCAGGTCTGTCCGGTCCCTGTGTGACCGGAGCAGGAGCTGTGTCTCTGCAGTGAGTCAGACTTGTTCCTGGTGCATGTTGGATCCACCAGGGCTGCACTTTGTCACCGGTTCTGTTCATTATATTTATGGACAATTTCTAAGTGCAGTCAGGGGCCGGAGGGGGTCCGGTTCAGGGGCCGGAGGGGGTCCGGTTCAGGGGCCGGAGGGGGTCCGGTTCAGGGGCCGGAGGGGGTCCGGTTCAGGGGCCGGAGGGGGTCTGGTTCAGGGGCCGGAGGGGGTCTGGTTCAGGGGCCGGAGGGGGGGTCCGGTTCAGAAGACCCAGGACACACTGAGACTATGTCTCTGGTCTGTGAACACCTTGGGGTCCCACCGGAGGAGCTGGAGGAGGTGTCTGGGGTGAGGCACACGTCCTCCCTGCAGTCTAAGCATCTTCTTCTTGTTCTCTGTCTCTGTGTCTCTCCTCCTCTCTCTCCTCCTCTCTCTCCTCTCTCTCCTCCTCTCTCTCTCCTCTCTCCTCTCTCCTCCTTCACTCTCCTCTCTCTCTCTCCTCTCTCTGCCTCCTCTCTCTCTCCTCCCTTCACTTTTCTCCTCCTAAAGTGACTCTCCTCCTCTCTCTCCTCTCTCTCTCCTCCTTCACTCTCCTCCTCTCTCTCCTCCTCTCTCCTCAGGAGTGGGAGCAGTATTTTCAGGTGAGTGCCTCATGTTCTCCTCCTGCGCTCTCTGTCTCACTCTCCTTCTCCTCACTCTCCTCCTCTTCCTCTCGCTCTCCTCTCTCCTCGTTCGTTGGGAGCAGGGTCTGACACACAGAGGGTCTGACACACAGAGGGTCTGACACACAGAGGGTCTGACACACAGAGAGGGTCTGACACACAGAGAGGGTCTGACACACAGAGGGTCTGACACACAGAGGGTCTGACACACACAGAGGGTCTGACACACAGAGGGTCTGACACACAGAGGGTCTGACACACAGAGAGGGTCTGACACACAGAGAGGGTCTGACACACAGAGGGTCTGACACACAGAGGGTCTGACACACACAGAGGGTCTGACACACAGAGAGGGTCTGACACACAGAGAGGGTCTGACACACAGAGGGTCTGACACACAGAGGGTCTGACACACACAGAGGGTCTGACACACACAGAGGGTCTGACACACAGAGGGTCTGACACACAGAGAGGGTCTGACACACACAGAGGGTCTGACACACAGAGGGTCTGACACACACAGAGGGTCTGACACACACACAGAGGGTCTGACACACACAGAGGGTCTGACACACACAGAGGGTCTGACACACAGAGGGTCTGACACACAGAGGGTCTGACACACACACAGAGGGTCTGACACACAGAGGGTCTGACACACAGAGGGTCTGACACACACACAGAGGGTCTGACACACAGAGGGTCTGACACACACAGAGGGTCTGACACACACAGAGGGTCTGACACACAGAGGGTCTGACACACAGAGGGTCTGACACACAGAGGGTCTGACACACACAGAGGGTCTGACACACAGAGGGTCTGACACAGAGAGGGTTTGACACACAGAGGGTCTGACACACAGAGGGTCTGACACACAGAGGGTCTGACACACAGAGGGTCTGACACACACAGAGGGTCTGACACACAGAGAGGGTCTGACACACAGAGGGTCTGACACACACAGAGGGTCTGACACACCAGAGGGTCTGACACACAGAGGGTCTGACACACAGAGGGTCTGACACACAGAGGGTCTGACACACAGAGGGTCTGACACACAGAGAGGGTCTGACACACAGAGGGTCTGACACACAGAGAGGGTCTGACACACAGAGAGGGTCTGACACACACAGAGGGTCTGACACACAGAGGGTCTGACACACAGAGAGGGTCTGACACACAGAGGGTCTGACACACAGAGGGTCTGACACACAGAGGGTCTGACACACACAGAGGGTCTGACACACAGAGGGTCTGACACACAGAGAGGGTTTGACACACAGAGGGTCTGACACACAGAGGGTCTGACACACACAGAGGGTCTGACACACAGAGGGTCTGACACACACAGAGGGTCTGACACACAGAGGGTCTGACACACAGAGAGGGTCACACACAGAGGGTCACACACAGAGGGTCTGACACACAGAGAGGTCTGACACACAGAGGGTCTGACACACAGAGGGTCTGACACACACAGAGGGTCTGACACACACAGAGGGTCTGACACACAGAGGGTCTGACACACAGAGAGGGTCTGACACACAGAGGGTCTGACACACAGAGAGGGTCTGACACACAGAGGGTCTGACACACACAGAGGGTCTGACACACAGAGGGTCTGACACACAGAGGGTCTGACACACAGAGGGTCTGACACACAGGGAGGGTCTGACACACAGAGGGTCTGACACACAGAGGGTCTGACACACAGAGGGTCTGACACACAGGGAGGGTCTGACACACAGAGGACGTCTGAGTTTCATTTTGACGCTGCTGTGACACATTCCTCAGACTCGTGTCAAACTTCACCAAAAGATTTTAAAAGAAACTCCAGACTTCATCAAGTCTGAGGATCAGACCCGGACTAAAGAGGGTCTATCCCAGGATCTGAACCGGACTAAAGAGGGTCTATCCGAGGATCTGAACCGGACTAAAGAGGGTCTATCTGAGGATCAGACCCGGACTAAAGAGGGTCTATCCAAGGATCTGAACCGGACTAAAGAGGGTCTATCCGAGGATCAGACCCGGACTAAAGAGGGTCTATCCCAGGATCTGAACCGGACTAAAGAGGGTCTATCCGAGGATCTGAACCGGACTAAAGAGGGTCTATCAAGGATCTGAAGACTAAAGAAGGATCTGAACCGGACTAAAGAGGGTCTATCCGAGGATCAGACCCGGACTAAAGAGGGTCTATCCCAGGATCTGAACCGGACTAAAGAGGGTCTATCCCAGGATCTGAACCGGACTAAAGAGGGTCTATCCGAGGATCTGAACCGGACTAAAGAGGGTCTATCCGAGGATCTGAACCGGACAAAAGAGAGTCTATCCGAGGATCTGAACCGGACTAAAGAGGGTCTATCCAAGGATCTGAACCGGACTAAAGAGGGTCTATCCAAGGATCTGAACCGGACTAAAGAGGGTCTAGAGGAGGATCAGACCCGGACTAGAGGAGGACCAGACCCGGTCTAGAGGAGGACCAGACCCGGTCTAGAGGAGGTTCAGACCCGGTCTAGAGGAGGACCAGACCCGGTCTAGAGGAGGATCAGACCCGGTCTAGAGGAGGACCAGACCCGGTCTAGAGGAGGACCAGACCCGGTCTAGAGGAGGACCAGACCCGGTCTAGAGGAGGACCAGACCCGGTCTAGAGGAGGTTCAGACCCGGTCTAGAGGAGGACCAGACCCGGTCTAGAGGAGGACCAGACCCGGTCTAGAGGAGGACCAGACCCGGTCTAGAGGAGGTTCAGACCCGGTCTAGAGGAGGACCAGACCCGGTCTAGAGGAGGATCAGACCCGTCTAGAGGAGGACCAGACCCGGTCTAGAGGAGGACCAGACCCGGTCTAGAGGAGGTTCAGACCCGGTCTAGAGGAGGATCAGACCCGGTCTAGAGGAGGACCTTGTGTCTCCTGCTCAGTGTCAGTGGATGTTTCTGTTTCCTTCAGAGATGCTGCAGAGTCAAGATGGTCACCAGCTCCAACCTGAGCTCAGAGACGGACTTCAGCGAGAACGACGTGGACTATCAGGTCAGTGACAGGGTCTGATTTAGACCGGGTTTAGTCCTGGTTCAGTCCTGGTTTAGTCCCGGCTCAGTCCCTGGTTTAGTCCCGGTTTAGTCCTGCTTTAGTCCTGGCTCAGTCCTGCTTTAGTCCCTGCTTTAGTCCTGGTTTAGTCCTGGTTTAGTCCCGGCTCAGTCCCGGCTCAGCCCTGGTTTAGTCCTGCTTTAGTCCTGGCTCTGTCCCTGGTTCAGTCCCTGGTTTAGTCCCGGTTTAGTCCCAGTTCTGTCCCTGGCTCAGTCCCGGCTCAGTCCCGGCTCAGTCCTGCTTTAGTCCCCGGCTCAGTCCCGGCTCAGTCCCGGCTCAGTCCCCGTCTCTCTCAGGTCTCCTTGGAGGACGTGGACGTCCCTGGGGGTCTCGTGTTCCTGTGGGCGTCGGTGATGATGGCCGTGGTGCTGGTCCTCATCATGGCGGTGTCCGGTCTGGGGAACTTGGTGCTGATGTGGTCTCTGGTCCGGTCCGGGGGTCTCCGGTCTCTGGCGGACAGACTGGTCCTGAACCTGGCTCTGTCTGATGCTCTGGTGGCTCTGTGCTGCCCCCTGCTGCTGGACTACTACACGGTGCGCGGGCTCAGCTGGAGGTTCGGGGCGAGCGCTTGTGCCGCCGTCGGGTACGTCAGAGCGGTGTCCCTGCACGTGTCCACCAACGCCCTGCTGGGGATCGCCGTGGACAGGTACGAGGCAGACCGGGTTAGACCGGGGTTAGACCGGGGTTAGACCTGAAAGACCGGGGTTAGACCGGGATTAGACCAGCCTTAGACCGGGTTTAGACCTGAAAGACCAGGGTTAGACCGGGATTAGACCAAGAATAGACCAGGTTTAGACCGGGGTTAGACCGAGTTTAGACTGGGTTAGACCAGGGTTTAGACCTGAAAGACCGGGTTATACTGGAGTTAGACCGGGGTTAGACCTGAAAGACCAGGGTTAGACCAGGATTAGACCAAGAATAGACCAGGTTTAGACCAGGTTTAGACCAGGTTTAGACCAGGGTTAGACCAGGGTTAGACCGGGTTTAGACTGGGTTAGACCGGGTTTAGACCTGAAAGGCCGGGTTAGACCGGGTTTGGACCGGGGTTTATACTGGGGTTAGACCTGAAATACCAGGTTTAGACCAGGTTTAGACCGTGTTTAGACCGGGGTTAAACCGGGGTAAGACCAGGTTTAGACTTGGTTTAGACCGGGTTTAGTCCGGGGTTAAAATGGGTTTAGACCGGGATTAGACTGGGATTAGACTGGGATTAGACCAGGATTAGACCGGGATTAGACCGGGTTTAGACCGGGTTTAGACCAGGATTAGACCGGGATTAGACCGGGATTAGACTGGCATTAGACCGGGATTAGACCGGGATTAGACCAGTCTAACCCGGCTCTGGTCTCCTGTGATCTCTCAGGTACCTGGCGATCGTTCACCCTCTGCGGCCGCGCTGTACCCGCTCGTGGCCCGTGGTTCTGGGGGTCTGGTTAGTCCCGGCTCTGGTCTCGGTCCCGGTGATCCTCACCTCGGCTCAGACCCAGTTCCCGGGACCTGATGGAGTCAAGACCTTCTGCGGTCAGGTGAGGCCTCCTCAGATTCACTGTGATCTGATCATTACCTGATTCTGGAGTAATCAGATTACGTAAAGGTCTAAAGTTCACACCTGGGTTGAACTCGTTTAGGCCGAGGGTTAAAGTCGAGGTCGTCAGTGGGATGATCGTGTTGTGGTAGTGCTCTGAGATCAAAGTCGTCATCATTTTCAACCAAGAGAAGAAAACTTAAATGATCTCAATAAGTCTCATGTTTCGGTGAAGATGAGGCTCCGCCTCCAGTGAACGTCACGTCCCCAACAAGCCCGTAAACCGGCCCGTGTGTGTGTGCTTGTTTCAGGTGTGGAGTGTGGACCTGCGGACTCTGTATCAGACCTACTTCCTGTCGGTGATGATCCTGCAGTTCCTGTTTCCTGTCGGGGTCATGACCTTCTGCTACAGCCAAGTCTGCAGGGAGCTGTGGTTCAAAGTGAGTCCTGGTCTAGACCTGGTCCCACCGTGGTCCAGTCCTGGTTTAGTCCTGGTTTAGTCCTGGTTCAGTCCTGGTTTAGTCCTGGTCCGGTCCTGGTCCGGTCCTGGTCCGGTCCTGGTTCGGTCCTGGTTCGGTCCTGGTTCGGTCCTGGTTCAGTCCTGGTTCAGTCCTGGTTTAGTCCTGGTCCGGTCCTGGTTTAGTCCTGGTTCAGTCCTGGTTCGGTCCTGGTTCGGTCCTGGTCCGGTCCTGGTTCGGTCCTGGTCCGGTCCTGGTTTAGTCCTGGTTCGGTCCTGGTCCGGTCCTGGTCCGGTCCTGGTCCGGTCCTGGTCCGGTCCTGGTTTAGTCCTGGTTCGGTCCTGGTCCGGTCCTGGTTCGGTCCTGGTCCGGTCCTGGTCCGGTCCTGGTTCGGTCCTGGTCCGGTCCTGGTTTAGTCCTGGTTCGGTCCTGGTCCGGTCCTGGTCCGGTCCTGGTTTAGTCCTGGTTCGGTCCTGGTTCGGTCCTGGTTCGGTCCTGGTTCGGTCCTGGTTCAGTCCTGGTCCGGTCCTGGTTCAGTCCTGGTTCGGTCCTGGTCCAGTCCTGGTTTAGTCCTGGTTCAGTCCTGGTTCAGTCCTGGTTCAGTCCTGGTCCGGTCCTGGTTCAGTCCTGGTTCGGTCCTGGTCCAGTCCTGGTTCAGTCCTGGTTCAGTCCTGGTTTAGTCCTGGTCCAGTCCTGGTTCAGTCCTGGTTCAGTCCTGGTTTAGTCCTGGTTCAGTCCTGGTTCAGTCCTGGTTCAGTCCTGGTTCAGTCCTGGTCCGGTCCTGGTCCGGTCCTGGTCCAGTCCTGGTCCAGTCCTGGTTCAGTCCTCTCTCTGTCCCTCAGACTGTTCCCGGGTTCCAGACGTCTCAGATCCAGTTGCGTCTGCGGCGTCGTCGTAGGACGGTCCTGGTCCTGGTCCTGGTCCTGGCGGCCTACGTCGCCTGCTGGAGTCCGTACTACGTGTTCTCGGTTCTGCGGGACTTCCACGCGTCCTTCATGTCCACGCAGAGACACGCCCTCACCGTCTTCTACGCCGTGGACTGTCTGGCCATGTCCAACGCCGTCCTCAACACGCTCAGCTTCGTCTGGGTCAAAAAACCGGACCGGACCGGGACCAGGACCGGACTCAGGCTCAGGACTTTCATCAAGACCAAGTCCAGTCTGGAGGACAACCGCACCACGTCCACGAGGGGAGACCGAGACCTGGAGAGGACCGTCCTAGACCTGGTCCTGGTTTAGACAAAGTGAGTTTATCTGTACAGCTCGATTCGCAGAAAAAGTGATTCAAAGTGTTTTACAGAATAAAAAAAGACAAATGACACAAATCAAACGAAAAAACTGAAAAGTGCAGAACAGTCTCAGTCACAAGCTCAGATCAACAGAACTGAGCCTGGATTTAAACATCGTCAAAGTCGAGTCTGTGTCACGTCTTCAGGAAGAATGTTCCAGGTTTTAGCTGCAGAAAAACTCAACTCAACTCACTGATTCTTCAGGTTTAGTCCAGACTCTGGACCAGCAGGAGTCAGTCCTGAAGTCCTCAGAGTGTGAGAGACACAGACACACGTGTGAAGTACTTCACCTGACACAGACACGTGTGAAGTACTTCACCTGACACAGACACATGTGTGAAGTACTTCACCTGACACAGACACATGTGTGAAGTACTTCACCTGACACAGGACACATGTGTGAAGTACTTCACCTGACACACAGGACACATGTGTGAAGTACTTCACCTGACACAGGACACATGTGTGAAGTACTTCACCTGACACAGACACATGTGTGAAGTACTTCACCTGACACAGGACACATGTGTGAAGTACTTCACCTGACACAGACACATGTGTGAAGTACTTCACCTGACACAGGACACATGTGTGAAGTACTTCACCTGACACAGGACACATGTGTGAAGTACTTCACCTGACACAGACACATGTGTGAAGTACTTCACCTGACACAGACACATGTGTGAAGTACTTCACCTGACACAGACACATGTGTGAAGTACTTCACCTGACACAGGACACATGTGTGAAGTACTTCACCTGACACAGGACACATGTGTGAAGTACTTCACCTGACACAGACACATGTGTGAAGTACTTCACCTGACACAGGACACATGTGTGAAGTACTTCACCTGACACAGACACATGTGTGAAGTACTTCACCTGACACAGGACACATGTGTGAAGTACTTCACCTGACACAGGACACATGTGTGAAGTACTTCACCTGACACAGGACACATGTGTGAAGTACTTCACCTGACACAGGACACACGTGTGAAGTACTTCACCTGACACAGGACACACGTGTGAAGTACTTCACCTGACACAGGACACACGTGTGTGAAGTACTTCACCTGACACAGGACACACTGTGAAGTACTTCACCTGACACAGGACACACGTGTGTGAAGTACTTCACCTGACACAGACACATGTGTGAAGTACTTCACCTGACACAGGACACACGTGTGAAGTACTTCACCTGACACAGGACACACGTGTGAAGTACTTCACCTGACACAGGACACATGTGTGAAGTACTTCATCTGAGACACAGGACACATGTGTGAAGTACTTCACCTGACACAGACACACGTGTGAAGTACTTCACCTGACACAGGACACATGTGTGAAGTACTTCATCTGAGACACAGGACACATGTGTGAAGTACTTCACCTGACACAGGACACATGTGTGAAGTACTTCACCTGACACAGGACACATGTGTGAAGTACTTCACCTGACACAGACACATGTGTGAAGTACTTCACCTGACACAGACACATGTGTGAAGTACTTCACCTGACACAGACACATGTGTGAAGTACTTCACCTGACACAGGACACATGTGTGAAGTACTTCACCTGACACAGACACATGTGTGAAGTACTTCACCTGAGACAGACACATGTGTGAAGTACTTCACCTGACACAGGACACATGTGTGAAGTACTTCACCTGACACAGACACATGTGTGAAGTACTTCACCTGAGACACAGGACACATGTGTGAAGTACTTCACCTGAGACAGACACATGTGTGAAGTACTTCACCTGACACACAGACACATGTGTGAAGTACTTCACCTGAGACAGACACATGTGTGAAGTACTTCACCTGACACAGACACATGTGTGAAGTACTTCACCTGACACAGACACATGTGTGAAGTACTTCACCTGACACAGACACATGTGTGAAGTACTTCCTGGTTCTAGTCAGACTCTCGCAGCAGTGTTCTGGATGTTCTGTTCTGTCTCGTTTGCAGAGGCCAGTGAGACGTTACAGTCGTCTAACCTCCTGGAGACAGATGCAGGATAAGTCTCTCTGAGTCTGGTTTGGACAGTTTACCTTGATTTTTGACGTGTTTTTAGATGTAAAAAGCTGCAGATGTTCTTGATTTGATGTGACTGTTAAAGTTCAAGTCTGAGTCCATTATTACCTCTAGATTTCAGTCTGATTTGAAGGTTTAGAGAGAGACACTGGAGGTGACTCTGACACTTTCTCTATGTTTCTGTGGGTCTGTGTGACTTCATCTTGTCTGAGTTTATCTGGAGAAAGTAGTTTTCATCCACACACTGATCTGATCAGTGTCAGAGTGAATCCACTGGTCCAGATTCACCTGCTGCAGTGACACATAGATCTGAGTCTCTGCAGGTGTGACACATTATTGTTGTGTATTAACTGGCCTGTAGGGGGCAGCATGTAGAGACTGAACAACATGGGTCCCAGGATTGACCCCTGGAGCACCCCACAGCTCAGGGACATTTTATCTGAGACACATTTTCCAATTTCAACAAAGTTCTCCCTGTTTTCTAGATAGAACTTGAACCAGTTTAGTGCAGTAGCTCAGATGCCCTCCCAGTCCTCTAGTCTCTGTAAGAGGATCATGATCCACAGAGTCAAAGGCAGACCCGGTTTAGTCCTGGTTCAGTCCCGGTTCAGTCCTGGTTTAGTCCCGGTTTAGACCCGGTTTAGTCCCGGTTCAGTCCTGGTTTAGTCCCGGTTTAGACCCGGTTTAGTCCTGGTTTAGTCCTGGTTTAGTCCAGGCCCAGACCTGTCCTGGACACAGACTTTTGGCCTTTCGTCCTGAGTCTCAGAGCAGTGACTTTTTTTGACACAGACTGAAGGGGACACAGTGTCTCCTGGGGGACACAGTGTCTCCTGGGGGACACAGTGTCTCTGGGAGACACAGTGTCTCCTGGGGGACACAGTGTCTCTGGGAGACACAGTGTCTCCTGGGGGACACAGTGTCTCTGGGGGACACAGTGTCTCCTGGGGGACACAGTGTCTCCTGTCCTCCGTCTCCGTCCTCGTGTCTTTCTCACAGTGAGGACGGGTAAATGTTTTGGAGCAGTTTGGTTGTGCTCCTCGTTCTGAGATGAAGTTCACTGTGGAAAAATGTCATTTTAAATGTAAAAAAGTCGTGTTTATTCTGTTTTGTTGTAGGATAAGTTCACTGTCGTCTTTAGTCTTAAATCTTTTGTCTTTTGTTACTTTTTACTATTTTATTCTTGAAAGAGAAACTTTGATTCCTGGAAACAGTTTTTGAGAAAGTCAAATCAAACCAAAATGAAGCTGTTCTTCCGGAGACAGGAAATAAAAAGCTCCACAGTCACAAGCTAGTTAGCATTAGCATTAGCACTAGCATTAGCATTAGCATTAGCCCACAGTTTTCAGTGAGTCTCATGTTTTGTGTAAAATCAGGCTCCAGAAAATGTGCTGTTTAAATCCACTGTGTATCTTTTCTTGAGTTGAAATCTTTTTTGACAGTGTTTGCTAAAGTGTGCCTCGTGTTTCCATGGTAACTCCTACACATTCTACCATAGAGACACAGGTAGAGCGCCCCCTGTGTGAGGTCACTGCAGAGGAATATTACGATAAAATATTGGGACGTGAATCTGAAACTCTGTGGATTTGTCCGTTTCTGTTTCATTGCTGATTTTCTGTTTAAATATCTCACTAGTGTTTTCCACACGAGTCATGTACAAATCCGAGTTTCTTTGATATAAACAAGTTAATAAAATAAAAAGTTTATTTCAAACATTTATAAAATCACAATTTTCAACTTTAACAAACTTCTTCATGACTAGTGTAGTGCTTGTAGTCCAGGGCTAGTCCTGGTTCACCTCCGGCCCCCGATGAGGGCCCGGGCCTCCTCACCTCCAGCCCCCGAGGAGGTCCCGGGCCTCCTCACCTCCGGCCCCCGAGGAGGTCCCGGGCCTCCTCACCTCCGGCCCCCGAGGAGGTCCCGGGCCTCCTCACCTCCGGCCCCTGAGGAGGTCCCGGGCCTCCTCACCGCCGGCCCCTGAGGAGGTCCCGGGCCTCCTCACCTCCGGCCCCCGAGGAGGTCCCGGGCCTCCTCACCGCTGGCCCCTGAGGAGGTCCCGGGGGCCTCCTCACCGCCGGCCCCTGAGGAGGTCGGGTCCCGGGCCTCCTCACCTCCGGCCCCCGAGGAGGTCCCGGGCCTCCTCACCGCTGGCCCCTGAGGAGGTCCCGGGCCTCCTCACCGCTGGCCCCTGAGGAGGTCCCGGGCCTCCTCACCGCCGGCCCCTGAGGAGGTCCCGGGCCTCCTCACCGCCGGCCCCTGAGGAGGTCCCGGGCCTCCTCACCTCCGGCCCCCGAGGAGGTCCCGGGCCTCCTCACCGCCGGCCCCCTGAGGAGGTCCCGGGCCTCCTCACCTCCGGCCCCCGAGGAGAGGTCCCGGGCCTCCTCACCGCCGGCCCCTGAGGAGGTCCCGGGCCTCCTCTTGCAGTCGGCTCAGGTCCTCAGATTCACTGGAGCTTTGTTCTTTGGGAGGTTCATAGTCGGATCCTGAGTCGATGAAGCTGCTCTCGTACTCGTCCTCCTCATCCTCCTCTTCATCATCACCTCCTCCTTTAGAGACAGAGGGACGAGATCTACGGACTGACAGGAGGAGGAGAAGAGAGGAGGAGAGAGGAGGAGAGGTGGGGAAGGAGGTGGGGGACGAGGTGGAGGAGGTGGGGGCACAGATGGAGGGAGAAAAATTGAACATTATTTATTTTGAAATAAAAGCTCAGTACAAGGTCTGTTTTGTTTTTTTACTAAAATGGAGACTGGGCAGGTGGAGGGGGAGGGGTGGAGGGGCAGGTGGAGGGGCATGTGGAGGAGGGGGTGGAGGAGCGGGTGGAGGGGCGGGTGGAGGAGCAGGTGGAGGAGCGGGTGGAGGTGGCGAGGGTGGAGGGGCAGGTGTGGAGGAGCGGGTGGAGGGGCAGGTGGAGGTGCAGGTGGAGGGGCAGGTGGAGGAGCAGGTGGAGGGGCAGGTGGAGGTGGGGGACAGAAGAGGGTCTCACCTGGTCGTCTCTTGTGGCTGAACTCTTTCCGATGCTGCGGGTTCTTCCTGAAATAAAGAAAATCAGAGTCAGGACCAGGACCGACTCAGGACCGGGGTCAGGACTCAGGACCGGGTCAGGACTCAGGACCGGGTCAGGACCAGGTCAGGACCGGGTCAGGACCGGGTCAGGACCGGGTCAGGGGTCAGGACCGGGACTCTCTCCTGAAACATAAAGGCTGTGGGTGGTTCTGGTCTGACCTGTAGCAGTCGGTGCCGTAGGGACACTCGGGTCTCTCCGAGTCCAGGTCCGAATCCTGATCCTGGTCTGGATCCTCATAGTCCAGGTCTCCAGGGTGACTCTGCTCCTGGAAGTGCAGCGGGTTCTTCCTACGGATGAGAACCACAAGTCCAGGTTTAGTCCCGGTTTAGTCCCGGTTTAGTCCCGGTTTAGTCCCGGTTTAGTCCAGGTTTAGTCCAGTTTAGTCCCGGTTTAGTCCCGGTTTAGTCCCTGTTCAGTTCTGGTTTTAGTCCTGGTTTAGTCCTGGTCTAGTCCTGTTTACCTGTAGCAGTCTTTGCCGTAGGGGCAGGGCTTGTCTCTTTGGGGCAGATGTGGAGACTTTCGCTGCAGCCTCGACTGGACCAGAATCTGCACCAGGACCAGGGTCTGGACCAGGGTCTGGACTTAAAGCCAGGACCTGTTCAAAGACATGTTACAGACACCAGGGTCAAAGGTCAAAGCTCTGATCTTCTGTTTAACCTAAAGTCTCAGAACACTCTGCTGCACCTTGTGATGTCATCAGGTGGCAGTATGAAGCTGTGTTTTTAAAGAGGAGGTATTTACTGCTCTGGGTTTAACTGTAACATTTAGATTTTCATTTTATTGTTTTGAAAATGGTAAATTTGCCCAAAACAACAGATTTACACATTTTATAAGTTCCACTTTTATTTCTGTCGCTCTGAGTCTTTACTCTCTGTGCTAAGCCCCTCCCCCTTCAGACACTGTCACATCCCAGACACATCACATCCTGCACATCACTCCAGGTTTGTCACGTCATAGTAACTGTTTGTATCATGTTTTTTTTTTTCATTTATGGAGGATTGTCGTGTGGAGCATGGGTGACGTAGGCTTGTGGGCGGAGCCTCGTACATGGGTGACGTAGGCTTGTGGGCGGAGCCTCGTACATGGGTGACGTAGGCTTGTGGGCGGAGCCTCGTACATGGGTGACGTAGACTTGTGGGCGGAGCCTCGTACATGGGTGACGTAGACTTGTGGGCGGAGCCTCGTACATGGGGTGATGTAGACTTGTGGGTGGAGCCTCGTACATGGGTGACGTAGACTTGTGGGTGGAGCCTCGTACATGGGTGACGTAGACTTGTGGGCGGAGCCTCGTACATGGGTGACGTAGGCTTGTGGGTGGAGCCTCGTACATGGGTGACGTAGACTTGTGGGTGGAGCCCTCGTACATGGGTGACGTAGGCTTGTGGGCGGAGCCTCGTACATGGGTGACGTAGGCTTGTGGGCGGAGCCTCGTACATGGGTGACGTAGACTTGTGGGCGGAGCCTCGTACATGGGTGACGTAGGCTTGTGGGCGGAGCCTCGTACATAGGTGATGTAGACTTGTGGGTGGAGCCTCGTACATGGGTGACGTAGGCTTGTGGGCGGAGCCTCGTACATGGGTGACGTAGACTTGTGGGCGGAGCCTCGTACATGGGTGACGTAGGCTTGGGGGTGGAGCCTCGTACATGGGTGACGTAGACTTGTGGGTGGAGCCTCGTACATGGGTGACGTAGGCTTGTGGGCGGAGCCTCGTACATGGGTGACGTAGACTTGTGGGCGGAGCCTCGTACATGGGTGACGTAGGCTTGTGGGTGGAGCCTCGTACATGGGTGACGTAGACTTGTGGGTGGAGCCTCGTACATGGGTGACGTAGGCTTGTGGGTGGAGCCTTGTGGGTGGAGCCTCGTACATGAGTGATGTAGGCTTGTGGGCGGAGCCTCGTACATGGGTGATGTAGACTTGTGGGCGGAGCCTCGTACAGACTCGTACTGTTAACCTTAAGGAGGGTTTGAATAGGCCTCAGGAGACGTGAGGGAGCAGCGTTAGAACGTGGGAGAAAGATCTAAAACAGTTTAATGATACTCCCTCTTTAAACCTTAAACCAGGTCAACACATCTGTGTAAAGTCACACTCACACTCTGCTTCCTCCTCTTCTTCGGCCTCTGCTCCTCCTCCTTCTCGCTCTGCCCCGCCCCCTCTGACGATGACATCACAGGGGGCGTGGTTTTTTTGGGGGTTGAGGAGGACGTCTTTCCTTTTTTCACCGCTAAAAACAAACAATACAATAGTTACCGTCTGCTCACCTTGACCCCTCTTCTGCTCCTCTGCTCCTCCTCTGCTCCTCTGACCCCCTCCTCTGCTCCTGTCTCTCCTCCTCTGACTCTGCTCTTCTGCCTCTGCTCCTCTGACTCTCTCCTCTACTCCTCTGTCTCTCCTCCGCTGACTCTGGTCCTCTGACACTCTCCTGCTCTCCTCCTCTCCTCTGCTCCTCTGCTACTCCTCCTCCTCTCTCCTCTCTCTCCTCTGGACTCTGCCTCCTCTGACTCTCTGCTCCTCCTCTGACTCTGCTCCTCCTCTGACTCTGCTCCTCCTCTGACTCTGCTCCTCCTCTGACTCTGCTCCTCCTCTGACTCTGCTCCTCTGACTCTGCTCCTCCTCTCCTCTGCTCCTCCTCTCCTCTGCTCCTCCTCTCCTCTGCTCCTCCTCTCCTCTGCTCCTCTGACTCTGCTCCTCCTCTCCTCTGCTCCTCCTCTCCTCTACTCCTCTGACTCTGCTCCTCCTCTGACTCTGCTCTTCCTCTGACTCTGCTCCTCCTCTCTGACTCTGCTCCTCCTCTCCTCTGCTCCTCCTCTCCTCTGCTCCTCTGACTCTGCTCCTCCTCTCCTCTGCTCCTCCCGTGTTACCTGTCCGGGGGCTGGAGGTCAGACTTGTTTGAGGAGCAGACATCATCCAGGCGGGCAGCACTCTGGTCCTGGGGGAGGACAGTCTGTGATCTGGAGCCTGGAGACACAAAGGGAGAGTTTTATCTGAATTCTGTGTGAAAAAGACCGAAATCAGACAATATGTGAGACAAACTGAAACGTGACCGAGCATTTACTCTGAGAACGATCGAAACAGGAAATCTGTGAGTCCTGTGGTCAGTCCTGTGGTCAGCTCTGTGGTCAGCTCTGTGGTCCTGTGGTCAGCTCTGTGGTCCTGTGGTCAGCCCTGTGGTCAGCCCTGTGGTCAGTCCTGTGGTCAGCCCTGTGGTCCTGTGGTCAGCTCTGTGGTCCTGTGGTCAGCCCTGTGGTCAGCCCTGTGGTCAGTCCTGTGGTCAGCTCTGTGGTCAGCTCTGTGGTCAGCTCTGTGGTCAGTCCTGTGGTCAGCCCTGCGGTCAGTCCTGTGGTCCTGTGGTCAGCCCTGTGGTCAGCTCTGTGGTCAGCTCTGTGGTCAGCTCTGTGGTCCCCTGTGGTCCTGTGGTCAGCTCTGTGGTCAGCCCTGTGGTCAGCTCTGTGGTCAGCTCTGTGGTCAGCTCTGTGGTCAGCCCTGTGGTCAGCCCTGTGGTCCTGCGGTCAGCTCTGTGGTCAGCCCTGTGGTCAGCTCTGTGGTCAGCTCTGTGGTCAGCTCTGTGGTCAGCCCTGTGGTCCTGTGGTCAGCTCTGTGGTCAGCCCTGTGGTCAGCTCTGTGGTCAGTCCTGTGGTCAGTCCTGTGGTCAGCCCTGTGGTCAGCTCTGTGGTCAGCCCTGTGGTCCTGTGGTCAGCTCTGTGGGTCCTGTGGTCAGCCCTGTGGTCAGCCCTGTGGTCAGTCCTGTGGTCAGCTCTGTGGTCAGCTCTGTGGTCAGCTCTGTGGTCAGTCCTGTGGTCAGCCCTGCGGTCAGTCCTGTGGTCAGTCCTGTGGTCCTGTGGTCAGCCCTGTGGTCAGCTCTGTGGTCAGCTCTCTGTGGTCGGCCCTGTGGTCCTGTGGTCAGCTCTGTGGTCAGCCCTGTGGTCAGCTCTGTGGTCAGCTCTGTGGTCAGCTCTGTGGTCAGCCTGTGGTGGTCAGCCCTGTGGTCCTGCGGTCAGCTCTGTGGTCAGCCCTGTGGTCAGCTCTGTGGTCAGCTCTGTGGTCAGCTCTGTGGTCAGCCCTGTGGTCCTGTGGTCAGCTCTGTGGTCAGCCCTGTGGTCAGCTCTGTGGTCAGCCCTGTGGTCCTGTGGTCAGCTCTGTGGTCAGCCCTGTGGTCAGCTCTGTGGTCAGTCCTGTGGTCAGTCCTGTGGTCAGCCCTGTGGTCAGCCCTGTGGTCAGTCCTGTGGTCAGCCCTGTGGTCAGCCCTGTGGTCAGCTCTGTGGTCAGCTCTGTGGTCAGCCCTGTGGTCAGCCCTGTGGTCCTGCGGTCAGCTCTCTGTGGTCAGCCCTGTGGTCAGCTCTGTGGTCAGCTCTGTGGTCAGCTCTGTGGTCAGCCCTGTGGTCCTGTGGTCAGCTCTGTGGTCAGCCCTGTGGTCAGCTCTGTGGTCAGCCTGTGGTCCTGTGGTCAGCTCTGTGGTCAGCCCTGTGGTCAGCTCTGTGGTCAGTCCTGTGGTCAGTCCTGTGGTCAGCCCTGTGGTCAGCCCTGTGGTCAGTCCTGTGGTCAGCCCTGTGGTCCTGTGGTCAGCTCTGTGGTCAGCCCCTGGTCAGCCCTGTGGTCAGTCCTGTGGTCAGCCCTGTGGTCCTGTGGTCAGCTCTGTGGTCAGCCCTGTGGTCAGCTCTGTGGTCAGTCCTGTGGTCAGCCCTGTGGTCAGCTCTGTGGTCAGCGCTGTGGTCAGTCCTGTGGTCAGCCCTGTGGTCAGCCCTGTGGTCAGCTCTGTGGTCAGCCCTGTGGTCAGATCTGGTGCCTCTTGTGTCGGTCCAGTGAGTGACACGTGTGAAAAGCTCAGACGTTTGACCCAATTATTATAACTAAACATAAAATCAACAGACGACTCCAGTTTAAACATAAAACTGTGGGAGAGTGAGATGTGACGTCACAAAACGAACAAACCTTCTCCCGACGATGATCATCCTTCTGTTTGTGTGATTGGTCCGTGCTCTGAGGGGGCGGGGTCTGTGTGCGGTCTAAGCCAATAGGAGAGGACGTTCTGTGACCACGAGACAAAAACATGAAGATGTGTGAACACTCCATTCTCCCGCTGTGTGTGACACTGCAGGGACAGGAGGACAGGAGGACGTCTGACACACAGGAGGACATCTGACACACAGGAGGACGGGAGGACATCTGACACACATGAGGACATCTGACACACACAGGAGGACATCTGACACACATGAGGACATCTGACACACAGGAGGACATCTGACACACAGGAGGACGGGAGGACATCTGACACACAGGAGGACGGGAGGACATCTGACACACAGGAGGACATCTGACACACACAGGAGGGACATCTGACACACAGGAGGACGTCTGACACACAGGAGGGACATCTGACACACAGGAGGACGGGAGGACATCTGACACACAGGAGGACATCTGACACACATGAGGACATCTGACACACAGGAGGACATCTGACACACACAGGAGGACGGGAGGACATCTGACACACATGAGGACATCTGACACACATGAGGACACCTGACACACACAGGAGGACATCTGACACACACAGGAGGACATCTGACACACACAGGAGGACGGGAGGACATCTGACACACACATGAGGACATCTGACACACATGAGGACATCTGACACACACAGGAGGACATCTGACACACAGGAGGACAGGAGGACATCTGACACACATGAGGACATCTGACACACATGAGGACATCTGACACACACAGGAGGACATCTGACACATGGGAGGACATCTGACACACACAGGACGGGAGAGGACATCTGACACACACAGGAGGACATCTGACACACACAGGACGTCTGACACACATGAGGACATCTGACACACACAGGAGGACGGGAGGACATCTGACACACAGGAGGACATCTGACACACACAGGAGGACATCTGACACACAGGAGGACGTCTGACACACAGGAGGACATCTGACACACAGGAGGACGGGAGGACATCTGACACACAGGAGGACATCTGACACACATGAGGACATCTGACACACAGGAGGACATCTGACACACATGAGGACATCTGACACACACAGGAGGACGGGAGGACATCTGACACACATGAGGACATCTGACACACACAGGAGGACATCTGACACACACACATGAGGACATCTGACACACAGGAGGACATCTGACACACATGAGGACATCTGACACACACAGGAGGACGGGAGGACATCTGACACACATGAGGACATCTGACACACAGGAGGACATCTGACACACATGAGGACATCTGACACACACAGGAGGACGGGAGGACATCTGACACACAGGGACAGGAGGACATCTTACACACACAGGAGGACATCTGACACACAGGAGGACATCTTACACACACAGGAGGACATCTGACACACACAGGAGGACAGGAGGGATCTCTGACCTTACCTCTGAGTGTCCACTGGCCCCTCTCCGCTCACATGTCCATTGCTTTGGTCAGTCCCTTGGGTCACGTCCGGGTTTAGATCCTGATCCTGTCCCCGGTCCGGTCCCCGGTCCGGTCCCCGTCCGTTTTCTTCAGGACCTTATAGCAGAGCTGTCCAGGGAGCAGAGACACGGTGTCCCCAGGCTGCAGGACTCTCCACTGGTCCCGGGTCAGAGGACTGGGACTGGACTCAGAGCTGGTCTGGACGAAGACTGGGTTCACGTGAGTCTGACAGAGGCAGAGGTCAGGGTCAAGGTCAGAGGTCAGGGAGTAGGAGATAGGGTGTAGGAGATAGAGTAAGTGTGTAGGGTGTAGGAGATGGAGTAAGTGTGTAGGGTGTAGGAGATAGAGTAAGTGTGTAGGGTGTAGGAGATGGAGTAAGTGTGTAGGGGTGTAGGAGATAGAGTAAGTGTGTAGGGTGTAGGAGATGGAGTAAGTGTGTAGGGTGTAGGAGATAGAGTAAGTGTGTAGGGTGTAGGAGATGGAGTAAGTGTGTAGGGTGTAGGAGATAGAGTAAGTGTGTAGGGTGTAGGAGATAGAGTAAGTGTGTAGGGTGTAGGAGATGGAGTAAGTGTGTAGGGTGTAGGAGATGGAGTAAGTGTGTAGGGTGTAGGGTGTAGGAGACACTCACAGACTTGAGGCGCAGCTCTCCATCACAGTTCTGCAGCAGAGCATGAGTCCGAGAAACTCTCTTATCACTGACCTGAAACGAGACAAGACCAGGGCTAGACCGGGACTAAACCGGGACTAAACCGGGACTAAACCAGGGACTAAACCAGGACTGAACCAGGTCTAACGCAGGTCTGGGGCTCACCCCGAGCAGTGGTCCCCGGCCCAGCACAGTGTCTCCTGGGGGGACAGGGACCGGGGCTCCTCCAGACACCGGTAGCAGCTCGAAGCCCCACATAAGGCTCTGAGGCAGGGGTCAGTCTGTGTGAAAGTCCCCTGGTCCTAGAAACACAAGAGAAGAAGGATTAAATCAGGACTGAACCAGGATTAAATCAGGACTGAACCAGGATATGGCTCTGAAGTCTATGTCAATGAAGAACTCCTTTAGCCACACAAAATCAATGACACTCAGTTTGGATCATGTAGGTTTCACTTTTAAATGTTAATATTAATTCATAATAATCATGTTTTTATGTTTTAACACTTTTATAAAATAGCAAACTCATCCAAGTCTCCAGAAAACTGACCGAGAGAAGCCCGAAAGTTACATTTATTAAAATAAACTGCTGCAGAAAACACACTTTCTCTGCTTACCTTGTGTGGGTGGAAATTACAATTAAAATAAAGTGGTTTTAGACTTTAAAATATCTTAATTGTGTAAAATAAAATGAAAATACATAAAAAGCACGCTACTGCTGGAGCTACATTCAAAACATCCGGGTACAGTGCGCATGCGCAAAGAACGTGACCTTCGACCCCGCCCACTACGATTATTTTATTTTGTGTAATTATTGTATTTACTTTTATTCATATACACGTGCTTTGAATTATGTTCGTATATGTGACTGTAATATTTATAAATGTTTATTATTTTTATTTTTTAAGAAGTTGTGTTGTTTTGTTTTGATTGCGGGGCGCATGCGCAGTGTGTGTAAACAAGGGGCTGGTTAAAGGGCCGGGCTGTCAGCGATGGTGAGACACATATACCGCATTTATAACGCTTTACGCCGCTGTTTATGCGCCAATTAGATCACAATCCGCGCTAAAATACAGCTCATGTCATTACGAATAATATGATATGTAATCAGATCAAGTTTTGAGCCAATCGGAGCGTTTTTAGGGGAGACCTGCAGCAACTTTACACGAGGAGAAAACGAGAGAAAACTCAACCAGATCAAGAAATTTATGAGAAAAATACAGTGTTTTGCAATTAAACATCAGGTTTCGATTTAGTCCTGGTTTAGTCCTGGTTTAGTCCTGGTTTAGACCTGGTTTAGTCCTGGTTTAGTCCTGCTTTAGACCTGGTTTAGTCCTGGTTTAGTCCTGGTTTAGTCCTGGTTTAGACCTGGTTTAGACCTGGTTTAGTCCTGGTTTAGTCCTGGATTAGACCTGGTTTAGACCTGGTTTAGTCCTGGTTTAGTCCTGGTTCAGTCCTACTTTAGACCTGGTTTAGTCCTGGTTTAGACCTGGTTTAGTCCTGGTTTAGACCTGGTTTCAGTCCTGTCCTGCTTTAGTCCTGGTTTAGTCCCGGTTTAGTCCTGGTTTAGACCTGGTTAGTCCTGGTTTAGACCTGGTTTAGTCCTGGTTTAGACCTGGTTTAGACCTGGTTTAGACCTGGTTTAGTCCTGGTTTAGTCCTGGTTTAGTCCTGGTTTAGACCTGGTTTAGTCCTGGTTTAGTCCTGTAGTCCTGGTTCAGTCCTGGTTCAGTCCTGGTTTAGTCCTGGTTCAGTCCTACTTTAGTCCTGCTTTACTGTCCTGGTTTAGTCCAGGTTTAGTCCTGGTTCAGTCCTGGTTTAGTCCTGGTTTAGTCCTGGTTCAGTCCTTACTTTAGTCCTGGTTTAGTCCTGGTTTAGACCTGGTTTAGACCTGGTTTAGTCCCTGGGTTAGACCTGGTTTAGACCTGGTTTAGTCCTGGTTTAGTCCTGGTTTAGACCTGGTTTTTAGTCCTGGTTTAGTCCTGGTTTAGTCCTGGTTTAGTCTACTTTAGTCCTGGTTTAGTCCTGGTTTAGTCCTGGTTTAGTCCAGGTTTAGACCTGGTTCAGTCCTGGTTTAATCCTGGTTTAGTCCTGGTTTAGACCTGGTTTAGACCTGGTTTAGACCTGGTTTAGTCCTGGGTTAGACCTGGTTTAGACCTGGTTTAGTCCTGGTTTAGTCCTGGTTTAGACCTGGTTTAGACCTGGTTTAGTCCTGGTTCAGTCCTGGTTCAGTCCTGGTTTAGTCCTGGTTCAGTCCTACTTTAGTCCTGCTTTAGTCCTGGTTTAGTCCAGGTTTAGTCCTGGTTCAGTCCTGGTTCAGTCCTACTTTAGTCCTGCTTTAGTCCTGGTTTAGACCTGGTTTAGACCTGGTTTAGTCCTGGGTTAGACCTGGTTTAGACCTGGTTTAGTCCTGGTTTAGTCCTGGTTTAGTCCTGGTTCAGTCCTACTTTAGTCCTGCTTTAGTCCTGGTTTAGTCCAGGTTTAGTCCAGGTTCAGTCCTGGTTTAGTCCTGGTTCAGACCTGGTTCAGACCTGGTTCAGTTCTGGTTTAGTTCTGGTTCAGTCCTGTTATTTCCTCGCGTGTTCGGGTGAGTTCTGTTTGTATCGTTTTATTTGATTATTATTTGCTGTCAGACTCTCGTCTCTTGTCACTTCTGTTTTATTGGGGAGTCACTGCTGAGTTTGGATCGTAAAAGGTGAAACTTTGTGAAATGTGTCGTCTGTATTTGCCTCAGTGACTCCAGACGTGGAGCTCGTCTCGGGACCAGGAGGATCTGACGTGAGACTCGTTTTATATTTGTATGATTCATAAATAATGTTTCTGTGCAGGTTTTTCTGTGGAGCTCAGACATGATGGAGCAGCAAGTCCAGGGGCCCCACATCTCCTCAGAGGGGCCGGTCTCCTCTGGCCCCTGCTCCTCCTGCTCCTCCTGCTCCTCCTGCTCCTCGGGCCCCTGTGACTTCTCCCTCATCGTCCCTGCTGAGATGTCGGAGCAGATTTTCCTGCGGTTGGACCTTCAGAGCCTGTGCCGGGCGTCTCAGGTCTGCAGACGCTGGCACCTCCTGATCCAGGAGAGCGAGGCCCTGTGGAGGGGCCAGTGTGCCCGTCTGGGGCCCCACTGCAGCCGAGAGCTGGAGCGAGACCGGGGCCGAGGCCTGTCCTGGAAGGTACCTGCGTTAACCTTTAGATCATAGACTGTTTTTAGACAAGGACAGAGCTGCTAGAAAGTCGAAAGTGAGCACAGGCGCAACTCCATCCACTCCAATTCACTTTCTATTGAAAAACCGTCTCTCTCTCTCTGTCTCTGCTGCTTCAGACTCATGTTGGTCTTAAATGTTCGTATTAACCCTCTACATGATCCTGGGGTTTTTATTTCACGTCTGTGTCTGTAAATCAACATATGAACATTAATAACAGACACATCAGGTCCTTCTGTCCCCGACGTCGATCCTGTTAGCGTTAGCAACAGGTTTGATTGACAGCGTTGCCAAGGACCCCTCCCTGTTAAACCAGTGGTGTGGGAGGGAAGGGGCGTGACCTTCAACAGCCTCGCTCCTGATTGGCTCTTTAGTCCTTCTTTAGTCCTGGTTTAGTCCTGGTTTAGTCCTGGTTTAGTCCTTCTTTAGTCCTGGTTTAGTCCTGGTTTAGTCCTGGTTTAGTCCTTCTTTAGTCCTTCTTTAGTCCTGGTTTAGTCCTGGTTTAGTCCTTCTTTAGTCCTTCTTTAGTCCTGGTTTAGTCCTGGTTTAGTCCCTCTTTAGTCCTTCTTTAGTCCTGGTTTAGTCCTGGTTTAGTCCTTCTTTAGTCCTGGTTTACTCCTGGTTTAGTCCCTCTTTAGTCCTGGTTTAGTCCTGGTTTAGTCCCTCTTTACTCCTGTCGTCACGTTGTGTTTTCAGGTGATCCTGATGAAGAACTACCCTCACATTTGTCTGAAATGTGATTGGCTGAGAGGACGCTTCAGCTATGTCCAATCAGCCAATGAGCTGCACGACGTCAAGATGGTCCCATTCGACGCCGAGACCTGGGGCGAGATCCTGCAGGCCGAGCTGGACCGCTGAGACCCGACCAGAACCAAACCGAGACTGAACCAAACTGAGACTGAACCAGAACCGAACTGAGACTGAACCAAACCGAGACTGAACCAGAACCGAACTGAGACTGAACCAGAACCAAACCGAGACTGAACCAAACTGAGACTGAACCAGAACCAAACTGAGACTGAACCAAACCGAGACTGAACCAGAACCGAACTGAGACTGAACCAGAACCGAACTGAGACTGAACCAAACCGAGACTGAACCAGAACCGAACCGAGACTGTCCCAACCAGAACCAAACTGAGACTGAACCGAACCGAGACTGAACCGAACCGAACCGAGACTGAACCAGAACCAGAAACCGAACCGAGACTGAACCAAACTGAGACTGAACCAGAACCGAGACTGAACCAGAACCGAACCGAGACTGAACCAGAACCGAACTGAGACTGAACCAAACTGAGGACTGAACCAAACCGAGACTGAACTAAACCGGGACCAGACAAAGACCGAATCAAGACTCAGACTTCATCTTTTAAATCTAATATATTTTCATAAACATTGTAAATAATGATTTTATATTTTTTATCATTTTATATCAGCAAAGATGGAACGATTATGGATTATGTGTTTTACCTGTTTGATACTTGTATGTGTAAGAAGAGGCACCAGAGCTGTGTCCAGGAGGAGCAGTGTGGTTTTCATCCTGGTCGTGGAACACTGGACCAGCTCTACACTCTCCATCAGGTCCTCGAGGCTCATGGGAGTTTGCCACAGTCCACATGTGTTTTGTGGATCTGGAGAAGACATTCGACCGTGTCCCTCGTGGTGTCCTTTGGGGGGCGCTCTGGGAGTATGGGCAGAATTTCTAAGTGGTCAGAGGGGGTCCGGTTCTAGGGTGCCGGTCAGGGGCCGGAGGGGGTCCCTGCTTAAACTGCTGCCCCCCCGCCCCGGCCCCAGATAGAAAACAGATAGATGGTGTTTTACTGTGGGGGCTGAGAGCTTCTACTGACTTTGTCATAACTTTGTATTTATAATAAAATATTTATACATAATGTCTCATTTTATTGTTGCTCAAATGAAAAACGTGTATAAAATATGTATAAAACGTGTATAAAACATCTATAAAACGTGTATAAAACCAGTTTGACACGAGTCTGTTTAGTCTTTTAAAACATGAGGCTGAGTCAGGTGAAGGACTTTAAAAACACAGAGGAGCACTTCAGATCACCTGATGACGTCACGAGGTAAAGAACATAAACCAGGTGTTTTCCTGAGCTCTGTGATCACCTGGTTAAATATTTAAATGAACAGTTCTGTTGGTTTCACTCCTGAATAAAGCTTCCGGTTTTATTTTGAAGGGCGGAAGTGATCTCTACACACGCGCCCGCTTTACGTCACCAGCATCCTCCATCCGCAGAGACCAGGACCGGACCGGGACTGAAGCAGGACTGAACCGGGTCTGAACCGGGACTAAACCAGGACTGAACCGGGACTGAAGCGGGTCTGAAGCGGGACTGAAGCGGGACTGAAGCGGGACGATGGAAGGAGACGGTGTGCCCTCGATCCTGGACATCTCCATCACTCTCGGGCTGCAGCCGAACGACGGGCCCGTGTACTTCAAAGTGGACGGGACTCGGTTCGGTCAGTGCCGGACCATCAAGCTCCTGACCGGCTCCAAGTACAAAGTGTCTGTGGTCATCAAGCCCGGCTGCGCGGAGGCCACGTACGTTACGCGGGGTTTACGCAGGTTTTACGCACGGGCCGTGCGCTTTTATACCATCTCCAGTGAATGAAACAGGTTTTACGCACAGGGCTGTTATAAAGACACACGGCCCGGTGCCTGCCCGTGTCTCTCGGTGTCTCTCGGTGTGTCTCGGTGTGTCTCGGTGTGTCTCCCGGTGACCTCCGCGGGAGGAGGCGCATCTGCTCCGGTTACACTGTGTGGGAGGGGGGGGGGGGGGTCTGGTTCCAAACAGCGCCATCTGGAGGCGCACGCGCATGTATCACATGATCCATCACTGTTCTCTGTCCCCGTGTCTCTGTGTCCTTCTGTCCCATGTCCCTCTGTCTCTTTGTCCTTGTGTATCTCTGTCCCTCTGTCCCCTCTCTGTGTCTCTGTGTCCCTCTGTCCCCGTGTCTCTGTGTCCCTCTGTCTCTGTCCCCGTGTCTCTGTGTGTAAAGTCTCTCGTGCTCCCTCCATGTCCCCGTGATCTCTGTGTCCAGAGACACTCTGATCCAGGTCTCTCAGTGTCCGTCTCTGTGTCACGTCTGTCCCCGTGTCTCTCTGGACCCGTGTCTCTCTAACTGTCCCGTGTCCCTCTGTCCCTCTCCTCCCCGTGTCTTGTGCAGTCTCATTCTCATGAACATCGGGGGTGCTCAGGCTCCATATTGTGATGTAAATGACACAGAGACACTTTGATCCAGGACGTCTCAGATGTAGAGACTCTGTGTCACGTCTGTGGATTTAAGAGACTCTGGACATGGACCAGACTGTAACTGTGCGCCTCCTTGTGTCTCCTCCTCCTTGTGCAGGAGCATGAACATCGGGGGCGTGGTGTTCCCTCTGGAGGAGCAGTCCCGGGACGAACAGAGCGTCGTCTACGAGGGAAAATACAACACCGAAGGAGTCCCACACACCAAGAGCGGAGACCGACAACCTGTGCAAGTCAGCATCGAGGTGAGGAGGAGAGGAGGAGGAGAGGAGAGAGGAGGAGGAGAGAGGGGAGGAGAGAGGAGGAGGGAGAGAGAGGGTTAGAAGAGACCAACAACCTGTGCAAGTCAGCATCGAGGTGAGGAGGAGAGGAGGAGAGGAGGAGAGAGGAGGAGAGGGAAAGAGAAGAGGAGAGGAGGAGGGTCAGAGGAGGAGGAGAGAGGAGGAGGAGAGAGGAGGAGGGAGGGCAAAGAGTTCCGAGAAAAGGTGCAGAGGAGCAGGAGGTGAGGAGGGGTCAGAGGAGGAGGAGGTGTACGAGGGAGCAGAGAGGGTCAGAAGAGCAGGAGGGTCAGAGGTGTAGGAGGTGTAGGAGATGCAGGTGGTGTTGGAGGTGCAGAGGGTCAGAGGAGGAGGAGGTGTACGAGGTGCAGAGGGTCAGAAGAGCAGGAGGGTCAGAGGTGTAGGAGATGCAGGTGGTGTTGGAGGTGCAGAGGGTCAGAGGAGGAGGAGGTGTACGAAGTGCAGAGGGTCAGAAGAGCAGGAGGGTCAGAGGTGTAGGAGGTGTAGGAGATGTAGGAGGTGCAGGTGGTGTTGGAGGTGCAGGGGGTCAGAGGAGGAGGAGGTGTAGGAGGTGCAGGAGGTGCAGGAGGTGCAGAGGAGGAGCCCTGACCTGCTGTTGTGTTGCAGTTCCTTAAAGCCGGCGTGTTCGAGACCGTGTGGCAGGCGAAGTTCTACAACTACTACAAGAGAGACCAGAGTCAGTGCGGAAACAAGTTCAACTCCATCGACTACGAGTGTAAACCCAACGAGACCAGGACGCTCATGTGGGTCAACAAGGAGGCCTTCAACTGAGGAGGAGAGGAGGTGTACAAGGAGGCGTTCAACTGAGGAGGAGAGGAGGAGGTGTACAAGGAGGCGTTTAACTGAGGAGGAGAGGAGGTGAGGGGGAGGAGGCGTCAACAAGGAGGAGGAGACTGAGGAGGAGAGGGGGAGAGGAGGAGGTCAACAAGGAGGGCCTTAACTGAGGAGGAGAGGGGGAGAGAAGGAGGTCAACAAGGAGGCCTTCAACTGAGGAGGAGAGGGGGAGAGGAGGAGGTCAACAAGGAGGCCTTCAACTGAGGAGGAGAGGAGGAGGTGTACAAGGAGGCGTTCAACTGAGGAGGAGGTGTACAAGGAGGCGTTCAACTGAGGAGGATAGGAGGAGGAGAGGAGGAGGTCAACAAGGAGGGAGGAGAGGAGGTGTCAACAAGGAGGCATTCAACTGAGAGGAGGCAACTGAGCTCCTTCAACTCCTCTCTGAGCGCCCAGAGAGAGGACACACCCACAACCTCGCCCACAGCCCACCTCCTCTCACGTGACCACGCCCCCTCCTCCTACGCGACCACGCCCACTCACTCCTACGTGACCACGCCCCCTCATTCCAACGTGACCACGCCCCCTCCTCCTACGTGATCACGCCCACTCACTCCTACGTGACCACGCCCCCTCATTCCAATGTGACCACGCCTCCTCCTCCAACATGACCACGCCCACTCACTCCAACGTGACCACGCCCCCCTCCTACGTGACCACGCCCCCTCCTACGTGACCACGCCCCCTCACTCTCGCTCTGTAAATCCGAGCTGTCGTACATCAGTTTGTCCAATAGGCTGTGTTCAGATGTGTGATGTCATCATTGGAGGGCGGGGCTTATGTAACTATGGGAGATTCATGTGTTTTTCTCCAAACATCTGATCCACAAATATTGAACCTTCTCATTTATTTGGGATCAGCTCCAAAAACTTGTCATATTAATCTTATGGTTTAAAGTCTTAACTGACACGTTCAGTTCACTCTGTGTAAAAACAGCGCCCCCTTCTGTTTTGGTCTTAAATGTTCATATTAACCCTCTACATGATCCTGGGGTTTTTATTTCATAAATAATATAAACATTAAGTGGGAAGGGGAGTTATCTTCAACACCCTCTGTCCTCACAGGCTCTTTAGTTGTGCTCACACTTTCAAATGTGAAACTCGTCTCCAGATTCACCGTTACACCTGCTCCACCCGCTCCACCTGCTCCACCTGGACGAGCTTCATCTGGAGCTGAAGCTCGTCCCGTCTCAGTCACTTTACACAGACTGAGGTCCAGACCCAGACTCTGGACCTGCCATGTTGAAAACTCTGCCATGTTGAAAAACCTTGTCTCCATGTTGCGGTCGTGCGGTCGTCTGGTCGTCCGGTCGCCTGGTCGTCCGCACGACCGGTCGTCCCGGTCGTCTGGTGCGTCGGGTCGTCGTGTCGTCGTGCGGTCGTCTGGTCGTCGTGCGGTCGTCTGGTCGTCGTGCGGTCGTCTGGTCGTCGTGCGGTCGTCTGGTCGTCGTGCGGTCGCCTGGTCGTCGTCTGGTCGTCGTGCGGTCGCCTGGTCGTCGTCCGGTCGTGCGGTCGCCCGGTCGTCGTGCGGTCGTCTTCAGCTCAGCTCCAGCTCATGCACATTTTAAATCATATCAAATACTCTATTCAAGCGTTTTGTGAGAAATACTGAATGACGTCACATTTGGCGGAGGGAGCGAGTGGGCGGGGCTACGTTTCTCTCTCGGGGACAGGATCTTTAAATAAAATGCAAAGTTCATATTTGTGAGATTCACGACGGCCCAGATGAACCAGAACAAACCCCACAGTCGTGTGTCTCTTTAACCTCGTATGTTCTTTACGTCTGAAGTCGCCTTTGACAGTTTCAAACCTCAGCAGAACTAAAGATGTTTAAAGAATCAGAATCAGAATCAGTTTTATTAAAGAGCCTGTGACGTCACTGGATTTAAGAGTTTAACCAAAAGCTCGTCTCGTCTTTTCATCTTGTGTCATTGTGAATGTTTTAGTTCCACGTCCTGGTCCCGTCAAACCAGGGTCAGACTCTGGACAAACTGATGCTCTTCACTCGTTTCTGTTGCTCTCGTCCTTCTACAGTTTCAACTGTTTTTGCCAAATGTTATTTATTTATTTATTTGTTGATGATTTTACACAGAATCTTCTGAACTTTCTGTTTGTATCTGAATAAATCTCCAGGTCGTGCACTTTTGTCCTTGTATTGCCTCATAAAACACAGTGACATCGTGTCTTTATCGTTTTATGAACAAGTGGCTCCAGAGTCGCTGTAGTTTTAGTTCCAGTGACTGGACCAAACGCCTCGTTTATCATTTCAGGCTCATCTGACACAAAATCTATTTTCAAAAGAGACACAAAGAGAAACTAAAGGAGCTGCAGAAACACGAATGTTCAAACCACTTCATCTTGTTACAGTTTGTCTCCGTCACGTCAAGAGGCACAAAAATGTACAAAAAACAGGAAGTAGAGTTTTATTTATGTTAGCTCGACTTTTAGCTTTAGCATCTGTCCCTGCGCCACAAACGGGATCACGAAACATGGACCCGGAGCCCCTGGACCCGGAGGCCCCGGACCAGGAGCCCCTGGACCAGGAGAAAGAGCTGGGCTGGAGGGAGTTGCACCAAACAGACTGACTCCAAGGCCCCAAGACGATGGAAAAGAGACTGTACCAAAAATTAAAAACTCAACAGATCACGATCAAAACTTTGGTGGATCTTGATGATCGAAAGGTCGACATCCAAACCTCTGGCACATTTTAAAGTTCACAGAGAAACAGCTTCAGTGCAGTGAGTATTTACACACACGACCTTTGACCTGAGTCCAGCCTCCTCAGAGCCACAGTCGTGTTATTTCTGACTCCTCCTCCTGGTGAGGGTCAGAGGAGAAACACACTATCATCAAACCTCAGGATGTTCTGGGAGCTGCTTCTTCACATCGAGGTCATGAACCTGTCGGACTGAGGCCGAGTCGTGTCCGGGTCCAGAGTCTCAGCTCGGCTTTGTCACGATCTGAGGCCAGTGTTTGAGACGTGGAGCCGACTGATGTGAGGATGGAGTCATGGAAGTGTCTGAGATACAAGCTGCACACAGACGTCCAGCCAGTGAAACACTTCAGAGACAGAACGACTCAAACGAGACGTCAGACACTGTGCAAACTCTGAAAAGTCCCACACGAGAGGTCAGGAGCACTGTCCTGCTTTTGGGAAGAAATGTAAACTATGTGGCACTAATACTCACTGTGCAAAAGTGTACGAGGAGCAAACGAGGAGCACGACCAGAAAAGTGTTCTGCACGGAGGCGGATTCAGGGCAGAGCAGTGACGAGGAGGCGACACTGACGCTGAAGTACAGACTGAACACGAGTCCGAGCTCCTGGCTCTGCTGAAGCGCCGCAGACACGTCCAGCTGAGGTCAGGGCTGAAGAAGCTGCAGGTCAAGGTCACAGAAGTTCATTTTCACTGACACTGTCTCTGCTGTTGGTCCTTATAGATTTTGATCCAGAAAAAGTGAAGACTCTAGTAGAAACTTTCCACTGCCTGATATAACAGACTGTACATAAACCCACCAGCAGATGGCGCTTCAGTACATCACTCCTCAAAGACTCTGACACTCAGTAAAAGGGAGGAGAGGGAGGAGCAGGAGCAGGGAGGAGCAGGGAGGTGCAGGGAGGTGCAGGGAGGAGCAGGGAGGTGCAGGGAGGTGCAGCAGGTGCAGGGAGGCTCTTTTCTAGAAATGACTGTTCAAAGTCGTCTCAGTGCAGACAGTTCTCTCTTCAAACTCCACCCACAAAAGAAAAAAATATTACAACAAGAAACAACAAGAAGAAAGAATAAAACAAACATCAAGATCGAAAAGAAGCAAAATCACCAGAGCAGATTAAAGCAACGCTCAGGGAATTTTATGAGAATTATACTCGTCCACAACAGAAAAAAAAAAAAAAAAACTCATTTTTATTGAACATTAAACTGCCTCGATCAACCCGGATCAGAGAGAAAAAGAGCCTGTGCTTCTCTGGGACGGATCTGGACCGGGTTTAACTCCTGATTTGAGACTTATTTTTGGTTTGGGCTTTTTCTTCTGTCTTGTTTTTTTTGTTTGGATTTTTCTATAAAATAAAATATATATGAATAAATAAAAACATGTTGAGCAGTTTTTGTTTGTGTCACACATGAGCTCGTGTGTTTATCCCTGTGACAGGTTCACACGGGTCTGGTCCTGGTCTAATCCTGGTCAAGTCCAGGTTTAGTCCAGGTTTAGTCCAGGTTTAGTCCACGTGGATTTTATTTTTATCCCTGAGTGAACGAGCTGCGTCACTGATGAGGGCTTAGAGCGTCACATGACCAGAGCTTAAAGACCAGACCAGAGAAAAGAAAGACCAAAGACCAGACCGAGACCAGACCAGAGACCAGACCAGAGATCCAAGATGTCTTCCAATAACAATATCCAGAAAACTCCAGGTACATAAAAGTAGAGTAGCAGTAGCATTAGCAGTAATAGTAATAATATTATTAGCAGTATTTGTACTGTGTGTGGAGGTGTCTGAATAAGTTGTAGTAGCTGTGATGGAAACATAAGTGAAGACCCAGAGCCGACAAGAACATGTGAAGACTCCAGACATCGTCCAGGGAAGAGTCTGTCCTCATGTCTCACCTGTCCTCAGGTCTCACCTGTCCTCATGTCTCACCTGTCCTCAGGTCTCACCTGTCCTCAGGTCTCACCTGTCCTCATGTCTCATCTGTCCTCAGGTCTCACCTGTCTCATGTCTCACCTGTCCTCAGGTCTCACCTGTCCTCAGGTCTCATGTCTCACCTGTCCTCAGGTCTCACCTGTCCTCATGTCTCATGTCTCACCTGTCCTCAGGTCTCACCTGTCTCATGTCTCACCTGTCCTCAGGTCTCACCTGTCTCATGTCTCACCTGTCCTCATGTCTCACCTGTCCTCAGGTCTCACCTGTCCTCATGTCTCACCTGTCCTCAAGTGTGAAACAAAAGTGACAGATTTTAAATGTCTGTGTTTGTTGTTCTGGTGTAAATACTCAGAGCTCAGAGGCTCATTAGTCCCAGAGGTGTGGCATCAGTAGTAGTAGTAGTAGTAGTAGTAGTAGTAGTAGTAGTAGTAAAAGTACTTGTATGTCGTGTCCAGAGGTGCGGCGTCTCGACAAACGTTTTAAGAAGTTGGACCTGGACGACTCGGGGGAGCTGAGTGTGGACGAGTTCATGTCGTTACCTGAGCTCCAGCAGAACCCTGTGGTCCAGAGAGTCATCGACATCTTCGACAAGGACGGCAACGGAGAGGTCGACTTCAACGGTGAGAGGTGCCTGCTCACGGCAAGAGGGCCCCTCACAGAGAGAGGGCCCCCCACAGAGAGAGGGCCCCTCACAGAAAGAGGGTCCCCCACAGTGAGAGGGCCCCTCACAGAAAAAGGGCCCCTCACAGAGAGACGGTCCCTTACAGAGAGAGGGCCCCTCACAGAGAGACGGTCCCTCACAGAAAGAGGGTCCCCCACAGTGAGAGGGCCCCTCACAGAGAGAGGGCCCCTCACAACAAGAGGGCCCCTCACAGCAAGAGGGCCCCTCACAGAGAGAGGGCCCCCACAGTGAGAGGGCCCCTCACAGAGAGAGGGCCCCCACAGTGAGAGGGCCCCTCACAGAAAGAGGGTCCCCCACAGTGAGAGGTGCCTGCTCACGGCAAGAGGGTCCCTCACAGAGAGAGGGTCCCTCAAAGTAAGAGGGTGCTTGCACGCACACGGAATAGACAAGATGTGCCACATTCACACTCACACTCACATGCACACACTTTCACACACTCACACTCACACAGTCACATTCACACAGAGCTGAGTTGTTTTTTCTAAAGATTCAGTCAAAGCTGCAGATGAATTGCTGCTTTTCCCTTTTCATTCAGTAAAGTTCTGTTCTGACACCGCTCAGTCTGTGTAAAGTAAAGTTCTGTTCTGACACTGCTCCGTCTGTGTAAAGTTCTGTTCTGACATCGCTCTGTCTGTGTAAAGTTCTGTCCTGACACCGCTCCGTCTGTGTAAAAGTTCTGACATCGCTCTGTCTGTGTAAAGTTCTGTCCTGACACCGCTCCGTCTGTGTAAGTTCTGTTCTGACACCGCTCAGTCTGTGAAAAAGTTCTGTTCTGACACCGCTCAGTCTGTGTAAAGTTCTGTTCTGACACCGCTCAGTCTGTGTAAAGTTCTGTCCTGACACCGCTCCGTCTGTGTAAAGTTCTGTTCTGACACCGCTCAGTCTGTGTAAAGTTCTGTTCTGACACCGCTCAGTCTGTGTAAAGTTCTGTCCTGACACCGCTCCGTCTGTGTAAAGTTCTGTCCTGACACCGCTCCGTCTGTGTAAAGTTCTGTCCTGACACCGCTCCGTCTGTGTAAAGTTCTGACATCGCTCTGTCTGTGTAAAGTTCTGTCCTGACACCGCTCCGTCTGTGTAAAGTTCTGCATTCTGACACCGCTCAGTCTGTGTAAGTTCTGTTCTTCTGACACCGCTCAGTCTGTTTGTAAAGTTCTGTTCTGACACCGCTCAGTCTGTGTAAAGTTCTGTCCTGACACCGCTCCGTCTGTGTAAAGTTCTGTTCTGACACCGCTCAGTCTGTGTAAAGTTCTGTTCTGACACCGCTCAGTCTGTGTAAAGTTCTGTCCTGACACCGCTCAGTCCGTCTGTGTAAAGTTCTGTCCTGACACCGCTCCGTCTGTGTAAAGTTCTGTTCTGACACCGCTCCGTCTGTGTAAAGTTCTGACATCGCTCTGTCTGTGTAAAGTTCTGTCCTGACACCGCTCCGTCTGTGTAAAGTTCTGTTCTGACACCGCTCCGTCTGTGTAAAGTTCTGTTCTGACACCGCTCCGTCTGTGTAAAGTTCTGTTCTGACACCGCTCCGTCTGTGTAAAGTCCTGTTCTGACACCGCTCCGTCTGTGTAAAGTGTCTGAGTGAGACGTCACCCACAGCTTCAGCTCCAAATACAGAGGCTGATTTGGAGCAGTTTTTCATATCTGGAGTTTGAGAACGCTCGTGGGAGTGACCTCAGGGGAAAAACGGCGTCTGATTGGTCTGTTCATGGCTCCATGTGATCGGCTGAAACCTGCTGAAGCTCGTTGTTCTGTTTCTGTGCAGAGTTCATCGAGGGCGTGCTGCAGTTCAGCGTCAAAGGCACCAAGGAGCAGAGGCTGCGCTGTAAGTCACATGACACACGGCCCTAAAGAGGTCACGAAAGTCACATGTATGAACTGTTTATACAAATGGACGTGGCTAACCTGCAACTGCCACGATCCAAACAGGAAGTGATCATGTGGCACTTCCTGCTCCATCGACTCTGGCTCCAGTTCACTTTCTATATAAAAACTGTCTCTCTCTGCCCCTGCTGCTTCAGACTCATGTTGGTCTTAAATGTTCGTATTAACCCTCTACATGATCCTGGGGTTTTTCTTTCACGTCTGTGTCTGTAAATCAACATATGAACATTAATAACAGACACATCAGGTCCTTCTGTCCCCGACGTCGCTCCTGTTAGCGTTAGCAACAGGTTTGATTAACTGATTATTTTTTAACACACTAAAAAATGTGAGTAAACTGTTCACGGTTTGAGTGGTCCACGAGTCTAAGGGATGAAAGGTTTTAGAGAATCATGAGTCGTGCTTTAGATCTGGGAGGTGTGATGTTCAATATTCAACCACAGTGCAATGTTTGAGGGTCTCGATTCAGACGACGTGTGACGGCGTCAAACACGAGCAAACACGAGAAAACACGAGCAAACACGGGAAAACACGGGAAAACACGGGAAAACACGAGAAAACACAGGAAAACACGGGAAAACACGAGAAAACACGAGCAAACACGGTGACTTAAGTGTTGAATAAACGCAAGGGATGTGGTGCTTGACCTGGAACTGCAGGGTTCTGGATGAAATTACCTGTTTTCTGTGTGTTTCAGGCGTGTTCTGGGTTAAATTACCTGTTTTCCGTGTGTTTCAGGCGTGATCTGGGTTAAATTATCTGTTTTCTGTGTGTTTCAGTCGTGTTCTGGGTTAAATTACCTGTTTTCCGTGTGTTTCAGGCGTGTTCTGGGTTAAATTATCTGTTTTCTGTGTGTTTCAGTCGTGTTCTGGGTTAAATTACCTGTTTTCCGTGTGTTTCAGGCGTGTTCTGGGTTAAATTACCTGTTTTCCGTGTGTTCTAGTTGCGTTCCGGATCTATGACATGGACAACGACGGTTTCATCTCGAACGGCGAGCTCTTCCAGGTTCTGAAGATGATGGTGGGGACCAATGTGGAGGATGTGCAACTGCAGCAGATCGTGGACAAAACCATCGTGAGCGCCGACACAGACGGAGACGGCCGTGTGTCCTACGAGGAGTTCTGCGCCGTGAGTGTCAGATGCCCGGACGCTCTCCCACACGCCCTCCGGACGCCCTTCAGACGCTCTCCCACACGCCCTCCCACACGCCCTCCGGACGCCCTTCAGACGCCCTCCCACACGCCCTCCCACACGCCCTCCGGACGCCCTCCAGATGCCCTCCCACATGCCCTCCACACGCCCTCCGGACGCCCTCCAGATGCCCTCCCACATGCCCTCCACACGCCCTCCGGACGCCCTCCAGATGCCCTCCCACATGCCCTCCACACGCCCTCCCACACGCCCTCCACACACCCTCCACACACCTCCCCACACGCCCTCCACACGCCCTCCAGATGCCCTCCCACACGCCCTCCAGATGCCCTCCCACACGCCCTCCAGATGCCTCTCCCACACGCCCTCCAGATGCCCTCCCACACACGCCCTCCACACGCCTCCAGATGCCCTCCTCCACACGCCCTCCAGATGCCCTCCCACACGCCCTCCACACGCCCTCCAGACGCCCTCCCACACGCCCTCCACACGCCCTCCCACACGCCCTCCAGATGCCCTCCCACACGCCCTCCACACGCCCTCCGGACGCCCTCCCACACACCTGATCTGTGCCAGTATCAGAGACTAATACACACAACACATCTGGACGTTTAGTTTCTAATTCGTCAGGGACCGTCAACAAATTCATTCATCTTACAAACTCCACCCGAGGCCACCGGGCAGGTGCGGCCCCCGGGCTGGTGCACTCATTAAAAATACACAGCTCATTAAAATTAGAGACCAACTTATTCAAGCCGATGATGAGCTTATTTTTCAATATTTATGTAATATTTAATATTAATATTGTTTAACACATTTGAATTACAATAAGTCCCTCCTAAAGTCTCAGTCTGAAGCTCTGCTCTGTGTCCACAGGTGGTCGGAGGCCTGGACTTCCACAAAAACATGGTCGTGGATGTGTGATGGTCAGGAGCTACAGCAGGACTAAAGCGAGACTAAAGCGGGACTAAAGCGGGACTAAAGCGGGACTAAAGCGGGACTAAAACGAGACTAAAGCGGGACTAAAACGAGACTAAAGCGGGACTAAAGCGGGACTAAAACGGGACTAAAACGGGACTAAAGCGGGACTAAAACGGGACTAAAACGGGACTAAAACGGGACTAAAACGGGACTAAAACGAGACTAAAGCGGGACTAAAACGAGGACTAAAGCGGGACTAAAGCGGGACTAAAACGGGACTAAAACGGGACTAAAGCGGGACTAAAACGGGACTAAACGGGACTAAAACGGGACTAAAACGGGACTAAAACGGGACTAAAACGGGACTAAAGCGGGACTAAAGCGGGACTAAAACGGGACTAAAGCGGGACTAAAACGGGACTAAAGCGGGACTAAAGCGGGACTAAAGCGGGACTAAAGCGGGACTAAAGCGGGACTAAAACGAGACAGACTAAAACGAGACTAACTGGACTAAAGGGGGACTAAAGCGGGACTAAAGCGGGACTAAAGCGGGACTAAAGCGGGACTAAAGCGGGACTAAAACGAGACTAAAGCGGGACTAAAACGAGACTAAAGCGGGACTAAAGTTGGGACTAAAGCGGGACTAAAACGGGACTAAAGCGGGACTAAAACGGGACTAAAGCGGGACTAAAGCGGGACTAAAGCGGGACTAAAACGGGACTAAAACGGGACTAAAAGCGGGACTAAAGCGGGACTAAAGCGGGACTAAAGCGGGACTAAAAAGGGGACTAAAACGGGACTAAAACGGGACTAAAACGGGACTAAAACGGGACTAAAACGAGACTAAACGAGACTAAAACGGGACTAAAGCGGGACTAAAGCGGGACTAAAGCGGGACTAAAGCGGGACTAAAGCGGGACTAAAGCGGGACTAAAACGGGACTAAAACGGGACTAAACGGGACTAAAACGGGACTAAAACGGGACTAAAACGGGACTAAAAAACGAGACTAAAACGAGACTAAAGCGGGACTAAAGCGGGACTAAAACGGGACTAAAGCGGGACTAAAGCGGGACTAAAGCGGGACTAAAGCGGGACTAAAGCGGGACTAAAGCGGGACTAAAGCGGGACTAAAGCGGGACTAAAGCGGGACTAAAACGGGACTAAAGCGGGACTAAAGAAGGGACTAAAGCGGGACTAAAAGCGGGACTAAAGCGGGACTAAAGCGGGACTAAAACGAGACTAAAGCGGGACTAAAACGAGACTAAAGCGGGGACTAAAGCGGGACTAAAGCGGGACTAAAACGGGACTAAAGCGGGACTAAAACGGGACTAAAGCGGGACTAAAACGGGACTAAAGCGGGACTAAAACGGGACTAAAACGGGACTAAAGCAACATCAGAACCAAAATGTAAAATTTTTTCAGTTTGCTGTGATGGGACCTTGGTGCTACATTAGTCATGGTTCTGGCGGCTGGTTAAAACCCCAGGCCCCGTGAGAACCCCGTGAGAACCCTGTGAGAACCCTGTGAGAACCCTGTGAGGACCCCATGAGGACCCCATGAGGACCCCATGAGGACCCCGTGTAGACCCCCCTGAGGACCTTCAGGAGTCGGGAGCACCACACTCAAAGACTCCGTTTAAAACTTTTACATTCACTTTTCCACTGGACAAAAACTCGTTGACACATTTCTACCTCAGACGTGAAGAATCAGCTCTGAACTGTGACATTTTCAGTTTTATTTCGTTAAAACGGTTTTGCGGGTTGAGGCCTGAGATGTTAAAGTTTGAGCGACAGGTGAAAGACTTCAAATAAAGAACTTTTGTTTTGAACATTTTGTGTTGTGATGATTTTGATGAATTTGTTTCCAAACTGAGAGAAGGTGACAGTGACGACACCAAAGTTCAGCTGTCGAAACAGCTGTATAAAAAGCTGGTTTTGTCAGTAAGTCATTCCAAGTTCATCAAACAGCCACGAACACACGACGTGACTTAACGGACGAGCAGCGCCCCCTGGCCACAGAGCTTCGGGTTGTTGCTTCAGATGTTGCTCGTGAACTTGGTGAGTCTCAAAGTGTCATCAGCAGCACCAGTCACAAAGTCACAAACCTTTTACCTTCAGTTCAGTCGAGATAAGTGACAACTCCAAGACTGCAATGAACCAGATGATTCTAGTGAAGGTGGAGTTTAAAAACACGGTGGAGCACTTCCTGTATCACCACATGATGACATCACAAGGTGGAACAGAGTGTTTTCAGTTTGAGAGAAGAAATGTTTTAAGTGTTAAACGTGTGAATGAAACAAAACACAGCTCCAGGTCTGTGACGAGGAAACAGAACAGAGCAGTGTAATGTGGTAAAAGTCTCCTCCATACTCTCCTCATCTCCTTGTTTCCTCCTTGTCTGCTTCCTCATCTCCTTGTCTCCTTGTGCCCTTGCCTCCTCATTTCCTCATGCTGACTTGTCCTAAGAGTTCCCGCTCGTTTGGGGTGTGCCTCAGCAGAACAGGTCAGACCGAATTCTTCAAAATGTTAAGATGCTTCAAACACATTCGTGGACACTGCCGAGGAGACGCTGCAAAGGAGACGCTACAGAGGAGACGCTACAGAGGAGAAGCTACAGAGGAGACGCTATAGAGGAGACGCTACAGAGGAGACACTGCAAAGGAGACGCTACAGAGGAGACACTACAAAGGAGACGCTACAGAGGAGACACTGCAAAGGAGACGCTACAGAGGAGACACTACAGAGGAGACGCTACAGAGGAGACGCTGCAAAGGAGACGCTACAGAGGAGACGCTGCAAAGGAGACGCTACAGAGGAGACGCTACAGAGGAGACGCTACAGAGGAGACGCTACAGAGGAGACGCTACAGAGGAGACGACGCAGAGGAGACGCTACAGAGGAGACGCTACAGAGGAGACGCTACGCTAAGAGGAGACGCTACAGAGGAGACGCTACAGAGGAGACGCTACAGAGGAGACGCTACAGAGGAGACGCAACAGAGAGAAGACGCTACAGAGGAGACGCTACAGAGGAGACGCTACAGAGGAGACGCTGCAGAGGAGACGCTACAGAGGAGACGCTACAGAGAGAGAGAGGAGACGCTGCAGAGGAGACGCTACAGAGGAGACGCTACAGAAGACGCTACAGAGGAGACGCTGCAGAGGAGACGCTACAGAGGAGACGCTGGTGAGGAGACGCTACAGAGGAGACGCTGGTGAGGAGACGCTACAGAGGAGACGCTACAGAGACGCTGAGTGCTGGAGACGCTACAGAGGAGACGCTACAGAGGAGACGCTACAGAGGAGACGCTACAGAGGAGACGCTACAGAGGAGACGCTACAGAGGAGACGCTACAGAGGAGACGCTACAGAGGAGACGCTACAGAGGAGACGCTACAGAGGAGACGCTACAGAGGAGACGCTGGTGAGGAGACGCTACAGAGGAGACGCTACAGAGGAGACGCTACAGAGGAGACGCTACAGAGGAGACGCTACAGAGGAGACGCTACAGAGGAGACGCTACAGAGGAGACGCTACAGAGGAGACGATCAGAGTTGAGTGAACACACTGAAATGAGACAAGTCTAAATGGATGTAATGTTTTCTAAAAATAATAATATTGCTCATCTGTTTGTGACGTGATCAAAGCTTCTCCTCACGTTTATTTAAGTCGTTTATTTAAGATGAACTGAGCCTGACGAGCGTCATCGAGATAAAGATAAACTATGTAAACAGACATGAAAAATACAAATGTGACTCCACAGTTTAATGTGACTCGTTTAGAGGAGTGTGCTGCTCGTTATCTATAAATCTCCTGTGGATCATTTTATCATCTGGACATTTTAAATCTTAAAGAAAGTCGTCCGCTGACTTCTAGAGACAGACTCAAATATCGGCCGATGATATTTGGACTTTTTAGTGTATCGTGGATTTACTGAACACAAAAATAAAACTAACACTTTAATACAAAGAGACAGTAAATGTGACCGAGCTCTCACACGTCTGAGGTCAAAGGTCTGTGAGGGAGTTTGTAATTAAATTATATAATTAGAGGAAAATGATCAAAAATGATCCATATTTCAGCTCAAAAACTCACTCAGTCCACGTCTTCTCAGGTCATGGTGTTTCTGGCTCTTGTGTTTATAAACTGTCCTCACGTCTCTCTCAGACATGTCGCGTTCTGAGGCCTCGGCTCTGGAGGAACATCTCCTCTGCTCCATCTGCCTGGAGCTCTTCACCGACCCCGTCTCCACTAAGAGAGCTGAGTGCCGCTGTACAACTCAGCGTGAGGCCGAACCTCAGAGTCAACCCGCTCTTGCAAGAGACTGCATCAGCAAACACTGGGGGAGCAGCTGAGGATTTGCCGCTGGGGTATTAAAGAGGAAGACGAGCTTCAGCGTGAGGCCGAACCTCAGAGTCAACCCGCTCTTCTCCCAGGTCGTGTCCCAGGTGAACACAGCACCACCGCAGCCTCCACAGCCCATCTGCAGGGTATTAAAGAGGAGGTATTTACCTCTGCGGGGTATTAAAGAGGAGGTATTTACTCCTGTGGGGTATTAAAGAGGAGGTATTTACCTCTGTGGGGTATTAAAGAGGAGGTATTTACCTCTGTGGGGTATTAAAGAGGAGGTATTTACCTCTGTGGGGTATTAAAGAGGAGGTATTTACTCCTGTGGGGTATTAAAGAGGAGGTATTTACTCCTGTGGGGTATTAAAGAGGAGGTATTTACCTCTGTGGGGTATTAAAGAGGAGGTATTTACCTCTGTGGGGTGTGAGGGGGTATTAAAGAGGAGGTATTTACCTCTGTGGGGTATTAAAGAGGAGGTATTTACCTCCTGTGGGGTATTAAAGAGGAGGAGGTATTTACCTCTGTGGGGTATTAAAGAGGAGGTATTTACCTCTGAGGGGTATTAAAGAGGAGGTATTTACTCCTGTGGGGTATTAAAGAGGAGGTATTTACTCCTGTGGGGTATTAAAGAGGAGGTATTTACTCCTGTGGGGTATTAAGAGGAGGTATTTACCTCTGTGGGGTATTAAAGAGGAGGTATTTACCTCTGTGGGGTATTAAAGAGGAGGTATTTACCTCTGTGGGGTATTAAAGAGGAGGTATTTTACTCCTGTGGGGTATTAAAGAGGAGGTATTTACTCCTGTGGAGTATTTAAAGAGGAGGTATTTACCTCTGTGGGGTATTAAAGAGGAGGTATTTTACCTCTGTGGGGTATTAAACCTCTGTGGGGTATTAAACAGGAGGTATTTACTCCTGTGGGGTATTAAAGAGGAGGTATTTACTCCTGTGGGGTATTAAAGAGGAGGTATTTACCTCTGAGGGGTATTAAAGAGGAGGTATTTACCTCTGTGGGGTATTAAAGAGGAGGTGGAGCCTTGTACATGGGTGATGTAGGTTTGTGGGTGGAGCCTTGTACATGGGTGATGTAGGTTTGTGGGTGGAGCCTTGTACATGGGTGATGTAAGTTTGTGGGCAAAGTGAATTTTCTTTTACAATTGTTGATCTGTCATATCTTGAACGATAACGATACTTTTGGCCTAGGTCAAGAAACAAGCTCAGAGAGAAGACTCCCTGGAGACCAGAGCTTCAGAGCCACAAGAGTCCAAAGCCGAGGTCCAGAGTGAGACCAAATCCATGAAGAACATGTCCTCCTCAGAGGTCCAGAGTGAGACCAGAGCCATGAAGAACATGTCCTCCTCAGAGGTCCAGAGTGAGACCAGACCCATGAAGAACATGTCCTCCTCAGAGGTCCAGAGTGAGACCAGACCCATGAAGAACATGTCCTCCTCAGAGGTCCAGAGTGAGACCAAATCCATGAAGAACATGTCCTCCTCAGAGGTGCAGTGTGACGTGTGCTCTGATCCCAAGATGAAGGCCCTCAAGTCCTGCCTGGTGTGTCTGTCCTCCTTCTGTGAGAGCCACCTCCAGCCTCATCTCACAGTGTCTGGGCTGAAAAGACACCAGCTGATGGAGCCAGTGGAAAACCTGGAAGACAGGATGTGTCCCACACACCAGCGCCCCCTGGAGCTCTTCTGTGCTACTGATGAGAAGTGCGTGTGCATGATGTGCTCCGTCCTAGAGCACAAGAACCATGAATTCCTGCCTTTGAAGGACGCGTTTGAGGAGCAGAAGGCTTCAGTGGAGAAGAGCATGTCTGAGAACAGGAGGAGGGTGTTAAATCGAAGGCAGAAGATGGAGGAGATCCGAGCGGTGCTGGAGCAGAGTCAGACACAGGCGCAGACGCAGATGCAGGAGATGGTGGAGGTCTTCAGCGAGGTGGTGGAGAACGTTCAGAGCTGCTTGGATCAATACTCCGAGATCGTTGAAAAGACTCTGGCTAAACACGAGGAACGTGCTCAGGCCCTGATGTCCGAACTGGAGCAGGAGATCTGTGACCTGGAGCAGAGCAGCACTGAGGCCGAATGTCTCTCACGCTCTCAGGACCCGCTCCTCTTTCTACAGCGCTGCACCACACTAACCCCCCCGGCGTGGCTCAAGGAGTGGAGCAGCGTGATCTTTAAAACTGCCGCCTTCGAAGGGACGACTGCGCGAGCTCTGTCTGCTCTCACCAATGATCTGAGCAAAACACAGCGCCGGGTCCAGGAGGCGGAGCTTAAGAGGGTGAAGAGGTGTGCCGTGGACGTGACCCTTGACCCTGACACCGCGCACTGCAAACTCATCCTGTCCAAAGATAATAAAAAGGTTCATCAGAGCGACAGCAAGAAGAAAAGCCCAGAGAACAAGGAGAGGTTCTCAGAAAGCTGCTTGGTTCTGGGGAGGCCGGCGTTCTCCTCGGGCAGGTTTTACTTCGAGGTCCAGATGGACGAGAAGACGCCGTGGCAGATCGGTTTGGTCACAGCGTCCATCAACAGGAAGCAGCAGGTCACGTTCAGACCAAGCTCCGGGGTGTGGGCGGTGGAGCTCGGGGAGGGGGAGCAGTACCGCGCTCTGGACGAAGCTTCAGTGCCTCTGTCTCCACGGCGCCCCCTGCAGACGGTGGGCGTGTTCGCAGACCACATTGAGGGCGTGGTTTCCTTCCACGACGTGAACACGGGTGACATCATCTTCTCCTTCAGTGGCTGCGACTTCACTGAGGACCTGATTCCCTTCCTCAGCCCCGGGGCCAAACACGGAAAGAACTCCGCCCCCCTGGTCATCACCACGATGACCGTAGAGGAGCAAGACACGCCTCCTCAGGACCGCGATGGGAGGAGCCAAGTCGAGTCAGCCGCGCCCCGTCACAAACGTTTCGGTAGGAGGAAAGTCGAGTTAGCCACACCCCCTCAAAAACGATCTGGGCGGAGCCGAGAAGAGTCTACCACGCCTCCTCAAAACCGAAAGAAATCCCTCGGGTCCACAGAATAGCTAGCATTAGCATTAGCATTAGCCAACAGTTTGTTAGTCACACTCACCTTTTTATTGAAAATCAAACTCCATGAACGATCGGACTGATCACAGGCTGCTGAGTGTTTTATTTAAAACTATTTTGTATTTTTCTTGAGTTTTCAGATCTAAATGTTTTAATGTTTGCCTTGATTCACCAGGGTAACTACTGAACAAATAAAAAAATAAAAACAACTGTTAACCTCCAACTTATAAACATATTTTATTAATAGAACAAAAGTGCTTTGTATTTAAAATGTTCATAATTACACTGATGAAAAGCTTTTGATAAAACACATATGAAAAGGTGTTTGCCTTTGTTATTTTAGAGATTAGGAAACAATAAAACTAGACAAAGGTTTTCTACTCGGGTAATTCTCTGGGTGAGGGGGTAATTCTCTGGGTGAGGGGGGTAATTCTCTGGGTGAGGGGGTAAATTCTCTGGGTGAGGGGGTAATTCTCTGGGTGAGGGGGGGTAAATTCTCTGGGTGAGGGGGTAGATCACTGTGTCGCCTTTTAGATGTTTACTCTGTTTATGGGACCGACAGTTATATTTTCAACTGTTTTTGCCCCTAAAAACATTAAGGATGGTGCTCGAGTTATTCGTACAAGAGTTTCCCTCGTCATAAACTCACGTCAGTACACACATGTCGCTGACGGGCCAGATTCCTGTGTACTGGCTGCTGATTGGCTGGTTTCCTGTGAGCTGGCTGCTGATTGGCTGCTTTCCCAGGCCCTAGCTGCTGATTGGTCGGTTGCTGGTTGCCTGTAAGCGTTGCCGTCTCCTCTCCAGAGCCTGTTGCTTCTTTAACTCGATCTCTGCAGCTGAACATTTAGTCGCAGCTTTAAAACAAGAGAGAAACAAAACAGATTTAGATTTTGACCCTCACACGCCTCCCCTCGCCCCTGTCCCCTCGCACGCCTCCCCTCGCCTGTCCCCTCACACGCCTCCCCTCACACGCCTCCCCTCGCCCCTCCCCTCGCCCCTGTCCCCTCACACGCCTCCCCTCGCCCCCGTCCCCTCGCACGCCTCCCCTCGCCTGTCCCCTCACACGCCTCCCCTCGCCCCCGTCCCCTCACACGCCTCCCCTCGCCCCTGTCCCCTCACACGCCTCCCCTCGCCCGTCCCCTCACACGCCTCCCCTCGCCTGTCCCCTCACACGCCTCCCCTCGCCCCTGTCCCCTAGACCCCTCCCCTGATGTGGGGCTGGTTGTAACCGTCCCTCTCACCTGGTGGTGCAGAGAGGGGCAGTGGGGCGGGTCTCTTGAAGGTGAAGTTCTGGGTCTGCTGCAGCACTGAGAGAAGAGGAAACATCAGAGTGTAACAGAAGAGGACTTAAGTGAAGTCACCCACAGCGTTTGTAACCAGATAAAACTCAGCGAACAGCGGCTAATCTGCAACCTCCAACCAAACTGTGAAACCCGAGCGTGGAACCAAAGTGTTCTACTATTACTAGTAGTATTACTATTACTATTACTATGGTCTACTATTGTATATATTTCTACCTGCTGCATGCCCTTATTTGTATTTATTAGTGTGGTTTTTTTGTGTGTTAAGTGTTGTCACCCGCACTTTGTCACCAGTAAAACTAGTCTGTGAGCTCTGCTCACGGAACCTGGCAATAAAACTTCTTCTGATTCTGATTCTGATTCTGTGTGATCCCTCAGTCGTCCAGGTCTGATCCAGAGCAAAAAACAAAGTTAAAATCTGTCAACTGGACAAATCGTTGTAGGTGAGCAGACGATTTGTCCAGTTGACAGATTTTAACTTCGTCTTTTGCTATAAACCAAAGCGTTAGCAACAGGTTTGATTGACAGTATTACCTCGCTCCTGATTGGCTCTTTGGTTGCTATGAGACTCATGGTCAGAAGTCCTGATATGGGTCTGGGCTGCAGATGCCCCGCTGTGTCCTCCAACCTCCATGAGCTTCATTTGGAGCAGAACGCCGCGGGTGACGTCACACTCTATGGTCTGAAGGCGCTGCTAGAATGACCCGAGCTCTGGACCGTGCTCCTCTACTCACCTCCAGACCTGCTCCACGTCTGACTGGCTTCTGGTCCGGTCCGCTGCGTCTGATTGGTCCACTGTCCTGCTCTGTGTGTCTGATTGGCTCCCCGTCCTATCTGCGGGATTTGATTGGACATCTGTTCAACCAAAGCCTTCTGAGCGCCTCCGAGTGCTCTCCGCTGCGTCTGATTGGTCGTTGAGCCAAACCCAGGAACGTGGTTGGTTCCCAGGCTGGTGCTGTTCACCGGACTGACCCACTGTCCCACCTCCTGCATTTTATTGTTCTCCTGTCCAAACCTCTCCGTCTGATTGGCTGTGTGCCCCGCCCTCTGGCTCTGATTGGCCGTCTGCCCCGCCCTCTGGCTCTGATTGGCCGTCTGCCCCGCCCTCTGGCTCTGATTGGCCGTCTGCCCCGCCCTCTGGCTCTGATTGGCCGTCTGCCCCGCCCTCTCATTGGCTGTCTGCCCCGCCCTCTGGCTCTGATTGGCCGTGTGCCCCGCCCTCTGGCTCTGATTTGGCCGTCTGCCCCGCCCTCTGGCTCTGATTGGTCGTGTGCCCCACCCTCTGGCTCTGATTGATGCCCCGCCCATCTGCCCCGCCTCTGGCTCTGATTGGCTGTCTGCCCCGCCCTCTGGCTCTGATTGGCCGTCTGCCCCGCCCTCTGGCTCTGATTGGCCGTCTGCCCCGCCCTCTGGCTCTGATTAGCCATCTGCCCCGCCCTCTGGCTCTGATTGGCCGTGTGCCCCGCCCTCTGGCTCTGATTGGCCGCATTTTGTATCTGGCTTTCCACGACCTCACACAGTTCACACAGAAGATCGTCGTCTTTGGGACTGTCCCAAATCGGGTCAGAGGAGAAAATGGAGTCCAGATCATCGTCCGCAAACCCGTCGCTCGCGTTGGACAAACTCGAGCCTGGATTTGAGGGAGTTCTCTCTGTCTCTCTCAGATTTGAGTTTATTGTACTGTTGCTGTGGAAACCGTGAGAGGTTTTCCTATAATCTGTTGGACCTGGACTTGGGTTGCGCTCTGCCGTCACCCCCCTCGAGCTCCACATATTCTCTGATCTGTGGCTTGTTTCTGAATCTCTTCTGTCACGTCTTTTTGTGGTTGAAGTGCTCCCAGAAGTGTTAAAAGAATTCATATTGTTTTGACAAACTTGGACAGAATTCTTCGACAAATTCTGATGTTGTTTTGAGCTATAGTCGTTCTGTGAAGTTGAAAAAGCCGCTGGCTGTTTGGCATCAGTCCATTTTGAACCAATACTGAGATCAGAATTGTCCTGAAGAGTTTTTGAAGTCACATTTTGTTGCATTGTTGAATTATTTGACTTTGGGTAAATGACGTTTGAATTTTTCCATTGAAACTTTCCTGTTGATTCGGTCTTTCTCACGTCACAATCTGACAATGTTTCTTCTGACGTTTTACTAAAATCATGATTCAATTCAGTCTCAGGTCTCACGTTTGATGTGAAGTTGATATTCGCGCTCAGAGCAAACGTCTGCCTCGGTCGATCCGTTTTCTCGCTGTTTTTCTGCGTCGATGTGGATTTTGGCGATAAAAAACCAAAGGGATTCTGGGTCATTTCCATCAGAAGCGAATCCTCCATCAAATCATCATCTCCCCAGTCGTCACAATTCTGAACGAGACGCGTGTTCTGGGGTGAAATCTCATCGGGTTTACTGTTCAAAGACTTGAATTTGAAGATTTTGTTTGAATTTTGTTTTTCTGATTTTGGTGTGCAGGGGTTTGGTGTTTTTGTGAAGTTGTGGGAGAGTTTCTTGGTGGGATTTGAATCATGTATCGGATAAAAAGTTTCTTTTTCCAAATTAAATGAACTTGGTTGACTTTTCCTGAGCACATTTTTTGCGCCTGAAGTGTTCACGCTGGATTTACTCTGAACATCATTTAACCGGCTCGAGTGGCAGTTTTGGGTCACGTTTGGGATCAGAAAGTCCTGACTGAAAACTCCACTGACGTCCTGTGTCGACCCGTCAAACAGCAAGTCCAGGTCTTCATCTGAGGCCCAGTCTGGACCCGGGTTCTGGTCCGGGTCTTGGGGAGGGACCAGGTTCTGGACCAGGTTCTGGGTGGGGTTCGAGTCTGGGTCTACGTCCTGGTATTTGGTCTCGTGGAGCATGTTAAAATCAAACTGTTTGGCCAGTTTCAGCAGATCGTCCACTCCCCTCGGCCTGAAACACAAAGTTAAGTGTTTAAAGTTGTTTCTGATTGTGGCTCTAAGTCACAGGCCTCACAGTGACACTGGGACAAAGACAAAAACATGGAGATCGTCTTGGTGCAGAGTGAGCCCTCCTGTGTGTCTGATCAATCTTTGTGACCAGCAGGAAACACAAGTGCTGCTCAGAGTAACATCTGGACACTTCATAACACTGGTCACTTTAATAACCCATGATGCACTGTTGTTGTTGCTTTGATGCCACTATTGTATATATTTCTACTATTGTATATATTTCTACCTCCTGCCCTTATTTGTATTTATTTAGTGTGTTTTTTTGTGTGTGTGTTGTTGTATGTCGCACTTTATCACCGAAGTAAGTTCCTCGTCTGTGAGCTCTGCTCACGGACAATGGCAATAAAACTTCTTCTGATTCTGAAGAACTCGGCTGTGAGACCGTCTCCACTTTCACAAATGTGGATCACAAGCCTCAGCTAAACACTGTACTGTATTTTCACGACCATAAGGCGGGTAAAAGTTGCGAACATCGTGGATAGCAGACGGTGAACACAGTTTTACAAAGACTGGGAGGCAGCGCCGCCCGAGTTACGAGTTAGCTTGGGCTAACGGTGCACCTTTTGTATGTGTTAAATGCAGAAAAAGCACCGTAACTGAAACTGTGCTTTATAATCCGGTGCGCCCCATGGTCGTGAAAATACGGTAATTAGAGACGTCTCATTTAAAAGATGGAGCCTAAGATTTGCTCAAACTTTGGTCTGATCGTGTCATCAGTGTGCATGAGTGAGTGCATGTGTATATATATGTGTGTAGATGCCTGCTGTGGACCTGGGGGACTTTTTCTTGGCTTTGGGAGCCTGTAGTTCCGGGGTGCAGGGGATGGTGGCGCTGTCTCCAATCCACTGCTGCAGCACGGGCTCCAGGATGCGAGGACGACCGCTCTAATGTAACACATGAGCAACGCACTTTTAAACATCTGCCAAACAAAACTACAGTCTCTTCTAATCTGACACACAAGGGAGGGCATCTGACTTACCTCTGGAGCGATGCGGTTCACGATGTCTGAGATGGTCACTGCTCCAGCGACGACTCTGCGCCCACGTTTACCTAAAACAGACAAAAACTAAACTAAACCAGGTCTGAACCAGGTCTGAACCAGGTCTGAACCAGGTCTGAACCAGGTCTGAACCAGGTCTGAACCGGGTCTGAACCAGGTCTGAACCGGGACTAAACCGGGTCTAAACCGGGTCTAAACCAGGTCTAAACCAGGACTAAACCAGGACTAAACCAGGACTAAACCAGGTCTGAACCAGGTCTGAACCAGGTATAAACCAGGACTAAACCGGGTCTAAACCGGGTCTAAACCAGGACTAAACCAGGACTAAACCAGGACTAAACCAGGTCTGAACCAGGTCTGAACCAGGTCTAACCAAGTCTAAAAACCAGGACTAAACCAGGACTACTAACCAGGACTAAAACCAGGTCTAAACCAGGACTAAACCAGGACTAAACCAGGACTAAACCAAGTCTGAACCAGGTCTGAACCAGGTCTAAACCAGGTCTAAACCAGGACTAAACCAGGACTAAACCAGGACTTAACCAGGTCTAAACCAGGTCTAAACCAGGACTAAACCAGGACTAAACCAGGTCTAAACCAGGACTAACCCGGGTCTAAACCAGAACTAAACCGGGTCTAAACCAGGTCTAAACCGGGTCTAAACCAGAACTAAACCAGGTCTAAACCAGGACTAACCCAGGACTAAACCAGGTCTAAACCAGAACTAAACAGGGTCTAAACCGGGACTAAACCAGGACTAAACCAGGACTAAACCAGGTCTAAACCAGGATTAAACCAGGTCTAAACCGGGACTAAACCGGGACTAAACCGGGACTAAACCAGGACTAAACAAGGTCTAACCTAGGACTAAACCAGGTCTAACCTAGGACTAAACTAGGACTAAACCAGGTCTAAACCGGGACTAAACCAGGTCTAAGCTACGACTAAACCAGGATTAAACCAGGACTGAACCACCTCTAAACGAGGTCTAAACCAGGTAAACCCGGTCTGAACCCGGTCCAGTCTCACCGAGCCTGTGAGGGGAGGGGGAGGTGGTGTCCCAGACGATGTCCTGGTGGAGGTCTGCATTGAAGGACTCGTTTTGGGGGGAGCTGAGTCTGGAGTGGACCGGGGTCTGATGCTCTGGAAGAACCAGAGGAAAGAAACATGGCATTTCATTTAAAGTAGGAGTATTTGACTTCTATGGGGTATTAAAAGGGTATTAACGTGTTTTCTAAGTTTCACTTTCGTTTTTGACACTTTGAGTTTCCCCTCCCTTTGCTCTCTGTGCTAAGCCCCTCCCCCTTCAGACACTGTTACAACAATCAGCTGCATCTAATGAAACTCCTGCACATCACACCAGGTTTGTCACGTCATAGTGTAGTTTTATTTTGCCCCTGTGTTGTTGTATTTAAACTGTCAGTACAGGGGGCCCTGGTTCTCCTCTGGGGCCCCTGTCCCAGTGAGGCACACTGGAGGTGCCCCTGTGTTGTTCTATTTAAACTGTCAGTGTGGGGGGGCCCTGGTTCTCCTCTAGGGCCCCTGTCCCAGTGAGGCACACTGGAGGTGCTCCTGTGTTGTTCTATTTAAACTGTCAGTGTGGGGGGCCCTGGTTCTCCTCTGGGGCCCCTGTCCCAGTGAGGCACACTGGGGGCCCTGGTTCTATTTAAAACTGTCAGTCTGGGGGGGGCCCCTGGGGCCCCAGTGAGTGAGGAGGCTCTAGTCACGGCCCTGGTCCTGTCAGACTTATAACAACCACAAACAATAAAAGATGATCACAGGAGACAAACCCAACTCCTCATAAATGTTAAATCATGTGTTAAAGCTCTGGGCCTCACCGCGCGTCCTCGCGGTGTGCCCGGGCTCGTCCCCGGCGGAGGGGCTCCTCTCGGCGGCTTGGCTCGGTCTGACGCTCCGGCGGAGGCGGTTGGTCCTGGGTCTGGTCCCGCTCATGGCTCACGACTCCCGGGGAATGAGGTCCGCGGTGTGCAGCGGGAGGAGGTTTGGAGAGAGTGTGAGGAGACTTCGGGGATGTTTGGTGAGGTTTTGATGAGATTTGAGAGAGATTTTTGTGAATATTTCAGATCTTCGTGAAAAACATTTGAAATTCCCGCCGCCATCTTGTCACGTCAGCGTTTGTCTTGTTCCGGTGGAGACGCTGCAGGCGCATGCGCACTTCGGCTGAGAGGCTGCTGGCGCATGCGCACTTCAAGTCTGTCTAGTTCTTCACTTGACTTTCATTACTTTTCAGTCTAGCTGTATACGTTTAGCTGTATTTTTATTTAAGTAACTTGAGTAATATATTGAGCAGTGTAACAGTCTTACTTGAGTAAAAGTTGTGTCTGAGTTTTATTTCAACACAATCTGGCCATAAAGAGCTGAATTATCTGAACTACAACAGGTGATTTGTGCTGTAAACAAGCCCCTCTCAAATAACACTAATCACAAGCTAGCATTAGCATTAGCATTAGCATTAGCCAGAATCAAACTCCTGAACAGGACCATGAGCTCGGACTGATCAGGCTCATGAACATGTGATCTTTAAATAACTTTTGTGTCGTTTCTTGAGTTTTCAGACGATCTAAAAACTTGTTAGGCTGTGTTTGCCAATGTGTGCATTGTGTCTCCATGGTAATTGATGAACATTCTACCATAGACATGCACGTCAAACACCCCCAGAGTGATGTCACTGCAAAATAACAATTGTATAGTCATGTTGATGTCCAAAAAATGCTCCTAAACCTCATGTTCCAAACCTGTGATCAACCGTAGAACAGTGGAAATGTATTTATAAAAACAAAGTAAAGATTCAGGGTCTTAAAGGCTTGATCCAAAACACACCTGCATGAATGTTTTTGAGGAACATGACTTAAAGCTCACAAGAGTCAGTTTGTGTGATAAAGAACCTTTAACAAAACACCTGAACATTCTGGAAAAGTCCTAATTTAACGAAATGACAATATTAAACTGAACATATTAACACTCACTCAGCTTTTGTCTTAAATAGTTTAATTTCTTGTTTACACTAAAAGATTTACATGAGGTGGATCTGGAAGTCCCGGTTCAGACCTGGTTTAGTCCCGGTTCAGACCCGGTTTAGTCCCAGTTCAGACCCGGTTTAGTCCCGGTTCAGACCCGGCCTCCACAGGATCCTCGTCAGACCGAGTCCACAGTCCGGACCACAGTGAGTTTCTTCACAAAGTGCAAAAGTCCAGATCCTCCTCCAGCAGTAGTTCGACCAAAACATGAAAGACGCACAACAAATGAGGACTCGAAGTCGCACCCACATCAAGACCAAGTCCAGACCGGGTTCAGACCGGGTTCAGACCTGGTCTAGACCCGCTGTGGACCAGTGAACACAGCCGGGTTTAGACCAAGCTTTTGTGAATCACTTGGGTCTTAGTTGAGACCACAGTCTGTGTAAAGCATTTGGCTCCAGGTGAAGCTCCTCGAGGCTGGAGCAGGTACAGGGACGATCTGGAGCTGAGTTCTGTAAGTCAATCAAACCTGTGGCTAACACTAGCAGGAGAGACTTTGGGGAAAGAAGGCACCTAATTGGTCTGTTATTCATGTTCATATCTTGATTTAGGGACAAAAATGTGAAGTAAAAACCCCAGGATCAACATTTGAAGGTCAGCATGACGAGTCTGACAGCAGCAGTTACAGACAGAGGGGTCATGCTTTTTCAATAGAAGTGAATTGGAGCCAGAGTCGATGGAGCAGGATCATGCCCACGTTCACTTCCTGTTTGGAAGGTGGCGGCTCGCGGGTCAGCCGTGTCCAGATATGTACAGGATATGGTTTAGTCTCAGTTTAGAAGTGAGACAATGATTTCGACCTGGTTTAGCGTCAAACTTTGTCACGTTTTGGAGGCGTTGTGCTCAGATTCTGGTGACAGTATTTTAGTTTTATCTGTTCACTCTACTGCCATTTTTACAGATCAATCCTAGTTTTTCGGCGTTTTGGTGTGGGTGCGAAGCAGATGAGCAGGTTGGTCCCTTAAAGTCCTTCACTTCAGTGGCTTCGACCCAAACGTCCCATTTTTAGATCAACACAAACAAAACAGAATCACATTAAACATGATTAAAAAGATAAGACTCAACAAACTGGACTGAGGAGATACTGCAGGACCAGAGGAGACCAAAACCTGAAGACCTGCTGAGACTTAGTTTAGACCCAGGTTTAGACCTGGTTTAGACCTGGTTTAGACCTGGTTTAGACCTGGTTTAGTCCTGACTGGACCTGGATTACATGAAGTACTGGTTCAATCATGTTAAAGCTCAACTTTTCTGGTGGGGGAGACATTTTTTGTTCATAATTTTAGCCCATCTTCTGTTTCTGATTCTGCAGTAACTCATGTTTACAGCTTAAGACACATGCAACAAACAAACAAACAAACAAATCAACAGCGCTACAAAATCCTTCAAAATAAGAGTGGATGGACGTCACAATAAAAGCTCTAAGACAGTGTCAAACTAAGGCCTTGGACACATTCAGCCGGACTCAGGCAGTGTGGCTTCCTCTCAGTGTTTCCTTCAAAATAAAACACACCAAATACAACGCTTTCCTTCAAAATAAAACGCACACAGACACAGACGCAGCAGAAATCTAAGAGTGGTCCCTGAAACGAGACGGACAGCTTCAGAGGGAGAGAGTAAAGGAAACGAAGGACTTCAGCATCTGAGAACGAGGGAACGACACAGTGGGGACAGAGTGGGGACAGAGCGTGGACACAGTGGGGACAGAGTGGGGACAGAGTGGGGACAGAGCGGGGACAGAGCGGGGACAGAGCGGGGACAGAGCGGGGACAGTGGGTGGACAGAGTGGGGGACAGAGTGGGGACAGAGTGGGGACAGAGTGGGGACAGAGTGGGGACAGTGGGTGGACAGTGGGTGGACAGTGGGTGGACAGAGCAGCAGAGACACAGTGGGGACAGAGCGTGGACGGACTCAGGCAGTGTGGCTTCCTCTCAGTGTTTCCTTCACAGTGGGGACAGAGCGTGGACACAGTGGGGACAGAGCGTGGACACAGTGGGGACAGTGGGTGGACAGAGTGGGGACAGAGTGGGGACACAGTGGGGACACAGCGGGGACACAGCGGGGACACAGCGGGGACAGAGCGGGGACAGAGCGGGGACAGAGCGGGGACAGAGCGGGGACAGTGGGTGGACACAGTGGGGACAGAGCGGAGACACAGTGGGGACAGAGCGTGGACAGAGCGTGGACAGAGCGGGGACACAGTGGGGACAGTATTGACGTGAGACGAGTACTTGTCCCTCTCTGAAGCTGTGCGGACTGAGTGATGCGGTGGGTCCTAATCGAGTCCATAAATGCTTTGTTTAAAATCTAAATAAAAATGTTTGGACGCAACGAGCAGCAGCAGAACCTCAGTCCGCTCCGTTCTCCAGACCAGAACCAGAACCGGACCCGGTCTCTGGCTCCGGCCGGGACTCGGGCTCGGTCTGTGAGGCCCCGTGAGGAGTTAAGGTGGTGGGGAACATGAGGACTTTAGCCGTCATGAAGGACAGGTCTGGAAATCTGGAGATGACCTTCAGCGCCTCCTCCGTCAGGTTCTCATCTCTCCGAGGCTTCCTACAGAGAACAGTCAGAAAATAATCAGAGAACAGTTAAAGAACAGCCAGAGAACAGTCACAACAGTCAGAGAACAGCCAGAGAACAGTCAGAGAACAATCAGAAAATAATCAGAACAGTTAAAGAACAGTCAGAACAATCAGAAAATAATCAGAGAACAGTTAAAGAACAGTCAGAGAACAGCCAGAAAACAATCAGAAAACAGTCAGAAAACAGTCAGAGAACAGTCAGAACAGTGAGAACAGTCAGAACAGTCAGAGAACAGTCCAAGTTTTACACCTACAGCTCCAAAAACACAGGAAAACAGGCAGGAGTAAAATAGCGGCGTTAATCATAAAACTAGAGGCAGTGGTAGTAATAACTGAGACTTTACAGCTGATGTCATCAACATTCCCAGAGGAGGGACGCTAACTGTAGGCACTGCTCTGTCTGATCCTCCAGCATGATGTCACTACAAAGTATACACTGCATAGTGTGTTGCAGTAACAGTTGTACTATTTGTCGTGGTGGTGGTAGCGGTAGTATTTGTAGTAGTGCTAGTATTTGTAGTAGTAGTAGTAGTAGTAGTACCGTGTCGTGCTGGTGGACTGGACCGTGGAGGGTGTGTATTGTGTTACAGTAGTACTTATAGTAGTAGTAGTAAATAATGGTAAATGGTCACACATGGACCGTATAGCACTTTTCTACCTTTCAAGTCTCTCAAAGCGCTTTACAACAAGGAACCAGTCACCCATCCCACACACACATCCACACACCAGTGTACGCAGACACTTGCCCAAGGACACAACGACAGCATTCATCTGTGAGGGTTGGAATCAGTGGATCTAACCACTCAACCAATGATGTTTGTGTAGAGAGCGGGATTTGAACCACCAACCTTCGGATTAGTGGACAAACACTCAACCTACTGAGCTACTGTCGCCCACTACTAGTACCGTGTCGTGCTGGTGGACTGGACCGTGGAGGGTGTGTATTGTGTTGCAGTAGTACTTGTAGTACTTGTAGTAGTAGTACCGTGTCGTGCTGGTGGACTGGACCATGGAGGGTGTCTATTGTGTTACAGTAGTACTTATAGTAGTAGTAGTAGTAGTACCGTGTCGTGCTGGTGGACTGGACCGTGGACATGAGGCGGGCGAAGGCGTCGGTCGTTTTGCTCGAGTCCATTTTGGCCGTGGTCAGCTCAAACAGCTCCGGGTCGACTCCTGGAACAAACAAAACTGTTTGATTCTTTTTAAAATGATAAATGTCCAAATCAGACGAGATTCAGTGACGATCAGGGGCTGGTCACACACACCACCACAACGTCACTATCATCACAATATTTATATGATTTTTCAGTTGTGCTTTGTTAAATTATAGTTTTACACCAATCAAGAAGCAGTTTGTGAAGAACAGTTGATTTTAGAGCCCCACATTCAGCCAAACTGTGGACAGATCATCAATTATACAAGAAGCTCATTTATTCTGACATTTTACACATGATTACAACAAAATAAAGTGTTTTCTTATGTTTTATCTCGGTGTATTAGAGGAGCTTTGGGAACACGTCAGGATTTACAACCAGGAAGTCAAACTTGATTAGTTCAACTTGTCATCGGCTCTTTCATTCTCAGAAAAAACACAATAATCAGATGTGGAGCTCCTCAGTGGAGCGTGACCTGCAGTGAGGGATGGGGCGATAAATAAATCGTTTATCGTGATAAAAATTTTGACAATAATCATTTGTGACACTTTTTATATAATCGTGAGAATCACCTACAAAGATAATCTCCACTGTGTCTCCAGAATGTGCAGAAAAAACACTTCTGATGATCTCGGAACGACAAAACTACAAAACTTTAACAGTTTAAATATGGAACCTTCATAATATTAAAACTGTAATTATTCATATCCAGAACATTTTAAACCATGAGCAACAATAATTATCGTGATATAATCGTTTATCGTAATTATTTTGGCCATAATCATCCCATGCCGACCTGCAGTACACACATTTGACCAGCAGGGGTTCTATTGTAGTTTTCTGAAGCCGGTTAAAAATAAAGGTTTGGTTTGTGTCGATGACTTTATCCCTTTCAAACTACATTAGGAATGAAACTGTTGAATCTTTTGTCATGTAGATACTGAAACTTTACAGCTGATGTCATCAACATTCCCTGGGGGTGTGACGCTAACTGTAGGCACTGCTCTATCTGTAGCTGTTACTCACATTAGACTTTAATCTTTTATCTCAACACAATCTGACCACAAAGATCTGACTGAACTCCAACAGACGAGCTGATTTGTGCTGTAAACAAGTCCCTCACTAATAACACTACAGTCACAAGCTAGCATTAGCATTAGCATTAGCCAACAGTTTTTCAGTGATCCCCTCAGTCTAAAATCCTCCTCATAGTCTAAAGAGGAAAGACACTGGCATAAACTCATCTCTCTTTGTTGCTCCTCGTCTTGTCATTCACATAAACAGGAGCTGATCAAAAATGCTGCTTAAATATGAAAAATGAATAATTAAAATGATGAATGATCTTTTAATTAGCATCAGCAAACACTGTCAAACAGATTTTAGACATTCTGAAATCCAAACATGGATTTAAACACCACATTTTCATGATCCTGTTATCAGAGTTTGATTTTACACAAAAAGGTGAGTGAATAACTGAAAAACTGTTGGCTAATGCTAATGCTAATACTAGCTAGCGTGTGACTAATGTCATTTGAGAGGGCCTTGTTTAACAGCACAAATCACCTGTTGTGGTTCAGATGAGTCGGCTCTTTCTGGTCAGATCGAGTTGAAATAAAACTCATAAAATCTATTAGAGCTTCAGACCGAGCCGTGCCTCCGGTTAGCATCTCAACCTGAGGAAACGTTGATGCTCTCAGCTGTAAAGTGCCAGTATAAAGTATTTGTATCACCACAGTGTGAATAAAGTGTAAGAGAAAGTAAGAAGCCCCTGACGCTCCAGTGAGAGTGAGACATCAGACCTGGGATAGAACCGGCTCCGCCCTCAGAGTCCTCCACCGGACCAAAGAAGTCCAAGTTCAACAGAGACGAGCCTCCGCTGGCTGTGCACGAGGGGCGTGCACGTGAGGAGTGCACGAGGGGAGTGCACGAGAGGAGCGTGCACGAGGACAGCAGCAGGTGTTAAAACAGACACAGCAGAGTCAGAGGTTTGTTAGAGCGTGCACACAGCTCAGGGATGCAACAGGCTCAGACGGGCCGATGTATCGAGTTTAGGGATGGACGATATATCGACTCCAGGATCGGCATCGGACAGTATCAACATTCGATCTCGATATTCGCTACAAAGCGTTAGGACTGATAAAGACTTACTTTAGTTTAAGATACGTTTGAGGGCCTCACGATTGATTTAAAAAGATAAATATTGGTATCGGCAAAATCTTGGTTATCGGCCACAGGAGGCCAAATATCAGATATATCGATATCGGCTAAAACAAAAAAATGTAAATTAAAAAAATCCACATCGGCCCATCCCTAATTGACTCATCAGAAAGTATTTCACAAGGTCCATTAGCTCAGTATATCACACAGAATAAAGACCCACTGTGTCACTTTTCTAATAGAGAGGATTCACGAATATAACCACGTACTCTCTACACGAGCAGAAGCGGGTGGTGCTCTCTCTACACGAGCAGAAGAGGGTGGTGCTCTCTACACGAGCAGAAGCGGGCGGTGCTCTCTACACGAGCAGAAGCGGGCGGTGCTCTCTCTACACGAGCAGAATCGGGTGGTGCTCTCTCTACACGAGCAGAAGCGGATGGTGCTCTCTCTACACGAGCAGAAGCGGGCGGTGCTCTCTCTACACGAGCAGAAGCGGGCGGTGCTCTCTACACGAGCAGAATCGGGCGGTGCTCTCTCTACACGAGCAGAAGCGGGCGGTGCTCTCTCTACACGAGCAGAAACGGGTGGTGCTCTCTCTACACGAGCAGAATCGGGTGGTGCTCTCTCTACACGAGCAGAAGCGGGCGGTGCTCTCTCTACACGAGCAGAAGCGGCGGGCGGTGTGCTCTCTACACGAGCAGAAGAGGGTGCTGCTCTCTACACGAGCAGAAGCGGGTGGTGCTCTCTCTACACAAGCAGAATCGGGTGGTGCTCTCTGGTGAAGTGTGATATACTGATCTCTCATGTTTGACCTCAGACATTTCTCCGTCTGACAGACTGTTGCATCCACAGGAGACAGAGTTTTCAACAGCGCCACCTGCTGTTCAAACCCAAACTGACCTGCAGGTGGCGCTGCTGACAACAACAGAGCAGTTTAACACAGAATTCTACTGTTAGAAAGAAAAGAAAAGACAACAGCTCATCACTACAGAGAAAGAGAATACTACTGTGGGGCATTAAAGAGGAGTACGGGGTATTAAAGAGGAGGTATTTACTCCTGTGGGGTATTAAAGAGGAGGTATTTACCTCTGTGGGGTATTAAAGAGGAGGTATTTACTCCTGTGGGGTATTAAAGAGGAGGTATTTACTCCTGTGGGGTATTAAAGAGGAGGTATTTACTCCTGTGGGGTATTAAAGAGGAGGTATTTACTCCTGTGGGGTGTTAAAGAGGAGGTATTTACTCCTGTGGGGTATTAAAGAGGAGGGTATTTACTCCTGTGGGGTATTAAAGAGGAGGTATTTACTTCTGTGGGGTATTAAAGAGGAGGTATTTACTCCTGTGGGGTATTAAAGAGGGGGTATTTACTTCTGTGGGGTATTAAAGAGGAGGTATTTACCTCTGTGGGGTATTAAAGAGGAGGTATTTACTTCTGTGGGGTATTAAAGAGGAGGTATTTACTTCTGTGGGGTATTAAAGAGGAGGTATTTACTCCTGTGGGGTGTTAAAGAGGAGGTATTTACTCCTGTGGGGTATTAAAGAGGAGGTATTTACTCCTGTGGGGTGTTAAAGAGGAGGTATTTACTTCTTTGGGGTATTAAAGAGGAGGTATTTACTCCTGTGGGGTATTAAAGAGGAGGTATTTACCTCTGTGGGGTATTAAAGAGGAGGTATTTACTGCTGTGGAGTGTTAAAGAAGAGGTATTTACTCCTGTGGGGTGTTAAAGAGGAGGTATTTACTTCTGTGGGGTATTAAAGAGGAGGTATTTACTCCTGTGGGGTATTAAAGAGGAGGTATTTACTCCTATGGGGTATTAAAGAGGAGGTATTTACTTCTTTGGGGTATTAAAGAGGAGGTATTTACTCCTGTGGGGTATTAAAGAGGAGGTATTTACCTCTGTGGGGTATTAAAGAGGAGGTATTTACTTCTGTGGGGTATTAACTCTAACAGAACATGTTTTTATCATGTTACTACTGAAAACTCTACATGGACAGACGTGTTTCGTGTTAAGTGCCGTACCACCCCCTCTTCTCTTCAGCCGGTGGCAGGTGTGAAACGTGAAGCCTCCATTTTGTGATTTTGAACATTCTGCAGTGATGAGGTTGGACAGGTCAGTATTTGTCGTCGTGTTGTCATGATACTAAAATTTCAAACTATTTCGATACTAAGGAATAGACTCAATACTCGATACCGATACCGCGATAATAAAACTTTTAGACAACAGAAAGTGATCAACATTAAACGGTTTAATCCCCAGTCGTCGGGTACGTTCAGAGACTTTTTTAGTATCGATACCTGGGAACAACAAGCATCTAGTTTCCATACTAGTTTAGTATCGATCAGTATTTGTTTTTCGATACTTCTGACAGCTCTAATCTGCTGCACGTGTTACTGTGGAAGAACGCTGTAGGCCGCCATTTTGGATTTCCACGGCAACACACACAAAACACAAGCATGACGTCACTGAGTGAGTCCTACCGTCCAGAGGGTTGGTAAGGCCACTGCTGCTCCAGTCGAACTGCACCGGGGGGAGCGCCTCCTGCTGGACACAACGATAACTCACCAACAAACAAACAACCCAACTGCAGGTTCAGATCCTGCTCTAAACTTAACTCATATTATACAAAATGTAAAATACAAAATGTAAAATACAAAATGTAAAATACAAAATGCTAAATGCTCTCCTGAGCTTTAACTCATGTCATGTTGTGTTGTTCCCTCCTCAAAAACAGACCTGGACAGACTCGGGGGAGCAGGGGGAGTTGTGTGCGATGGAGGCGATCATCTCTGCTGCAGAAACAGGCTTCACCGGCTCCAGCATCCCCTGAACACACAGGTCAAAGGTCAAAGATCAGGAGTCAGTTCAGAGGTCAGAGTTTAAACCTGTCCAGAGCGTCATGTCTGAGTGAAGTCTGTCGTTCAGTCGTCTCAGTCTGAATGGACAGAACATCACAAAACGCTTTTATTGTGAAGGACCATAATTTACTCCACAAATCCCCACTGCCTGTTCTTCATCCCCACTGCCTCCCCTGGGTAGAGCTGACCACAACATCCTCCACCTTAAGCCTGTGTACCAGCCCATTGTGCACAGGCAGCCTGTGGTGCCCCGTGTGGTGAAGAAGTGGACTGCTGAGAGTGAGGAGGCTCTGAGAGACACCACAGTGTGGACAGAGCTCTGTGACCCACATGGAGAGGACATCAATGCAATGACTGATTGCATCACGGACTACATAAACTTCTGTTTTGAAAACATCGTTCCCTCCCAGACGGTGCGGTGTTTTCCGAACAACAAGCCGTGGATCAACCCTGACATAAAAGCTCTGCTGAAGGAGAAGAAGAGAGTTTTTAGGTCAGGGACCAAGGAGGATCTGAAGACAGTACAGAAGGAGCTGAGGAGGAAAATCAGGACAAGCCAAGCCAGCTACAAGAGAAGGATGGAGCAGCAGCTACAGGAGAGGAACATCCAGGGGGTGTGGAGAAGTCTAAAGACCATCTCTGGCTTCAAAGCACCTTCTGCCCAGACGGAGGGGGACCTGCGGTGGGTGAACGACCTCAATTCTCACTTCCTGAGATTTGATCAATCACCCACCCCTCCCCCGACCCAGCTGCCTGCTCTCCCCTCCCCGGCTGGACAATGGGGAACTCCTGTACCTCCTCACACCTCTGCCTCTGCTCTTCAGTCCAATACACATGGACTCATCCATCCCCCCAGCCTGCCACTGTCATTTTCTACATCCCAGGTGAGACTTGAGCTCAAGAAGATCAAACCCAGGAAGGCAGCAGGACCAGACGGCATCAGCTCCAGGCTCCTTAAGTCCTGTGCAGATGAACTGTGCGGAGTTATGGAGCATGTCTTCAACATGAGCCTAAAGCTGAGGGTGGTACCACAACTCTGGAAGACCTCCTGCGTGGTACCGGTGCCCAAGACGCCACAGGCCAAGGAGCTCAGCAGCTTCAGGCCGGTGGCGCTAACATCTCATTTGATGAAGACACTGGAGAGACTGGTCCTTGGCCACCTCCGCTCCACCGTGAGCTCAGCGATGGATCCGCTGCAGTTTGTGTACTGGCCTGGCATCGGAGTGGAGGACGCCGTCATCTACCTGTTGCACCGCTCACTGTCTCACCTGGAGAACCCCGGCAGCACACTGTGAGGATTCTGTTCTTTGACTTCTCCAGTGCTTTCAACACCATCCAGCCTCTGCTCCTGAGGGACAAGCTGGAGACCGCCGGGGTGGACTGTGACCTGGCAGACTGGATCCTGGACTATCTCACAAACCGGCCCCCAGTTTGTGAGAGCCAAGAACTGTGTGTCTGACATCATGACCTGCAGTGTGGGGGCGCCCCAGGGCACTGTCCTCGCGCCCTTTCTTTTCACCCTTTACACTGCAGACTTCAGACACAACACGGACAGCTGCGTCCTGCAGAAGTTCTCTGATGACTCCGCCATCATTGGTCTCATCAAGGATGACGACGATGTGGAGTACAGAGGACTAACGCAGGACTTTGTGGACTGGTGTCAGCAGAACCACCTCATCATCAACGCAGGGAAGACCAAGGAGATGGTGGTGGACTTCCGCAGACGCCACTCTACTGCCCCCTCAGTGAACATCCAGGGAAGGGACATTGAGAGAGTGACTCATACATACAAGTACCTGGGTGTTCATCTGAACAACAAACTGGACTGGACTCACAACACAGACGCACTGTACAGGAAGGGCCAGAGCAGGCTCTATCTCCTGAGGAGACTCAGGTCTTTTGGAGTGAGAGAGGGCCACTCCTGAAGACCTTCTATGACTCTGTGGTGGCATCAGCCTCCTACGGTGTGGTCTGCTGGGAACAGCAGCATCACAGAGAGGGAGAGGAAGAAGCTGGACAAGATCATCAAGAAGTCCAGCTCTGTCCTGGGCTGTCCTCTGGACTCAGTGCAGGAGGTGGGGTGCAGGAGGTGGGGGACAGGAGGGTCCTGGCTAAGGTCATCTCTATGCTGGACCATGAGTCTCACCCCCTGCAGGACGCTCTGTCTGCCCTGGAGAGCAGCTTCAGTGACAGACTGATTCACACCCTCGCTGTGTGAAGGAGAGGTTCCGCAGGTCTTTCCTTCCTGCTGCTGTCAGACTGTATAATGACACTGTTAACACTGAACATGTGTCATTCAACCATATTTAACCAAACCCATGTGCAATACTCAAGTCACTTTATCATTTTCACTTTGTATATCTATATGTATATATATGTGTATATTAGAGTTTTATTTTTGAATCTATTTCTTAAATTATTTCTTACTATTTATCTATTACCCTGTTTCTTCTGTTCTCTATGTGTGCCTGTTCTCTATGTGTGCGGTGCAATGCTGGAATTTCCCCACTGTAGGACTAATAAAGGCTTATCTTATCTTATCTTATCTTAAACAAAATCTGTCTCGTTCTGAAATGTCCCCGTGTGTCAGATGCCCTCCCCGTTTAGATCTGTACAAACATTGTTCTAAAATGTGATTCTGCATGTATGTGTATGGCAGAATGTTCAGCAGTTACCATGGTGACACAAAGCACACGGTCTCCACCACTGTCAAAAAAGTTTTAACATCATCTGAAAACTCAAGAAAAGATCCAAAGGTGATTTAAAGAGCTCATGACCAGAGCCTGGTCAGTCTGAGCTCATGTTGTTGTTCAGAGATTTTACACAAAAAGGTGAGAGACTCACTAAGAAACTGTTGGCTAATGCTAATGCTAGCTAGCTTGTGACTATAATGTTATTTGAGAGACTTGTTTAAGAGCACAAAGCTCACCTGAGTCAGGTCTTTATGGTCAGATTGAGTTAAACTACAGCTCAGATTAAAGTCTAATTTGAGTTTACTGTGTTTCAGACAGAGCAGTGCTTAAAGTTAGCATCATACCCCCAGGGAGTGTTGATGACACTAGCAGAAAAGTGTCAAGAGAAATCATATTTGGGACGACAGTGGCTCAGTGGTTAGAGCGCCCCCAACCTGAAGGTCAGAGGATCGAGTCCCGCTCGGGCCAAGTTCTGTCGTTGCGTCCTTAGGCAAGACACTTGACCTTTCCCTAGTATGAATGATTGGTGGTGGTCAGATTGGCAGCCTCGCTTCTGTCAGTCTATGAATAATGAGGATAGCACAGAGCTTTGAGAGGCTTTGACGAGTAAAGAGCAGCACAAGTGTATTATTATAGTGAAGCACTCACCAGTCCGGCCGCGTACATGGGGACGATGACCGGCTGCTTCTTCTGACCCGTGAAGAGCTGAGGACACAAAACTACAGTCACTCACAGGACTGGAGAATGAACCTGCAGAGCTCATCCAGACGGAGGTGAGAGAAGCAGACTCTGAGGTTTGAAATCACAACATTCTGAATTTAAAGAATGAAAGACAGAAAAACATCTAAAATGTGAACGAGCTACAGTTTAATAAAGATAAAAGTTTATAACTCTGATCAATATTTAGTTTATAGTTGACGTCTAAAACAACAAAGTCAAGAGTAGAAAACCAGAGAAGAGTTAAACCAAAGCCTGATCCTACAGTCAAAAAAAAAAAAAACGACAGAAAAAATACTTTGAGCTTCTATTGTGACGTGTAAAGTCTGAGGGTCTGAGACTCCACAGCAAGATGGATTCTGGTGATATTTGTTATTTCAAAAACTCACGAGAATCCATCCTGTAAGCTTCAAATTCACCCAGCAGGGGGCGCTCCAATCACAGAGCAGCTCTGAGGTTTGTGCAGCCCCCAAACACGAAACAAAACTAACATGTCGGAGCAGACGACGTGAGACAGACTGTTCAGTTTGTGACACGTGAGCAGAGGGAAGAGACAAATGAAGAGGGTGGGGGTCTTTAGAGGGTGGGGAGGGTGGAGGTCTTTAGAGGGTGGGGTCTTTAGAGGTCTGGGGAGGGTGGGGGTCTTTAGAGGGTGGGGGTCTTTAGAGGGTGGAGGTCTTTAGAGGGTTGGTGGTCTGCCCAGAGGGTGGAGGTCCCCCTTACCACGAGCCTCCCCATGTTGCGTGTGTCGATGCCCAGCAGGCTGCAGACACAGAGCCTGAGGACAGCAGAGAGCAATCCCCACAGGAACCAGGACACCCAGAGCCTCATGGATGTCCTCCAGCAGAGACCACACCAGGACACACAGGGACCTGAGGACAGAGAGACAATCAGAGACAGAGACCACACCAGGACACACAGGGACCTGAGGACAGAGAGACAATCAGAGACAGAGACCACACCAGGACACACAGGGACCTGAGGACAGAGAGACAATCAGAGACAGAGACACACCAGGACACACAGGGACCTGAGGACAGAGAGACAATCAGAGACAGAGACCACACCAGGACACACAGGGACCTGAGGACAGAGAGACAATCAGAGACAGAGACCACACCAGGACACACAGGGACCTGAGGACAGAGAGACATTCAGAGACAGAGACCACACCAGGACACACAGGGACCTGAGGACAGAGACACATTCAGAGACAGAGACCACACCAGGACACACAGGGACCTGAGGACAGAGAGACAATCAGAGACAGAGACAGAGACCACACCAGGACACACGGGCCTAATCACATGTTTGATGCTTCTGTCGTTACCTGTGAGTCTGAGGCTGGGGCTCCAGGAGCAGCCTGAGTGTGGGAGGTTCTTCGTCCACAAAAGGAGCCTCGATCTGGGGGAAACTGGAGCCAAAGAGCTGATGCAAACGCTCCGCCCGAGAGGCCTGGACCAGAGACGAGACGAGTGAGCACAACTACACCCATCTGTGTTTGCACATACAGGTCTAGTACAGGAGGAAACTCCACTCACCGTGTTCGCTCCTGTCGCTCCCGTCGCTCCCGACGCTCCCGTCGCTCCCGACGCTCCCGACGCTCCCGACGCTCCCGACGCTCCCGTCCCTGTGCTTGTCCCTCCCGTCGCTCCCGTCTCGCCTGATGCTCCTGTCGCTCCCGTCTCGCCTGTCGCTCCCGTCGCCTCCTCTGTGACCTCTGACCTAAAGGCCGCCCACGTCTCACTTCCGTCGTCTTTCGCGTCTTCATTTCCAAATGCGCTCCACCCACCCTCCACCTCCTCCTCTGCGACGGCCGAACCAAAGTGACCAAACGTCGCAGAGAATCCCGGCTCAGATTTCGTGTCCGTTTGAAAAGTGGGAGCGTTGAAGTCTCCAAAGTCGCCGAAGCCGTCGTCGTCCTCGCCGCGCGGATCCTCTGTGCTTTGTGGCTGCGTTTCGTGGCTTGATTCATCTGTTGCTGCTGAACTAAAATTCCCAAAACTTTCACTCTCTGGGAATTCCGTGTTTGATTTTTCATTTGTTTTGAATTTTGGTGAATTAAAATCACCAAAATCATCCTCTTCCTCCTGTGGCTCGTGTGCGGCGTGTGCGTTCTGGGGCAGGATTTCGCTCGGCGCCTCCTTCTCCAGCGTCACAGACGAGAAAAAACTTCCAAAACTTTCACTTGTTGAAAATTTATTTTTTTCTTCCGTTTTAAATTCGGGTGAATTAAAGTCACCAAAATCATCCTCTTCCTCCTCATCATGATTCTGTGTAAAGAGAAGTGAGAGTTAATAGATTAGATTATAGATAAATAATTATAATAGACGATACTGTTCAGACCAGCTCAAAAAAGAACGGTGAATTTTATTATTTAAAACATTTTACTAATAAAGTTAAAGAAAAGGATTTACCAACCGTAACAACATTTATATCACGATTCACCCAAAACAGCAGATTCACGTTTTACAAGTTTCACTTTTGTTTTTGACGCTTTCTGTGCTAAGCCCCTCCCCCTTCAGACACTATCACAACACTCAGCTGCATCTAATGAAACTACTGCACATCACTCCAGGTTTGTCACGTCATAGTGTAGTTTTGTGTCGTGTTTTTGTTTATTTATGGAGGGTTGTCATGTGGAGCATGGGTGATGTAGGCTTGTGGGCGGAGCCTCGTACATGGGCAGATGTAGGCTTGTGGGCGGAGCCCCGTACATGGGTGATGTAGGCTTGTGGGCGGAGCCCCGTACATGGGTGATGTAGGCTTGTGGGCGGAGCCTCATACATGGGTGATGTAGGTTTGTAGGCGGAGCCTCGTATGGCTGCCTGTAAGGAGGGTTTGAATAAGGCCCGAGAGAGTTCACCAAAAATCTCAAACGTGCATGGACGACATCCAGAATCTCGTCAGCCATGATTTTGACGAGGCAACAGCGTTAGAACATGGGAGAAAGGTTCAAAAAATGCTTTGTCAAATATTCGTCTTTAATAAATATTGACAATAAAAACACTTAAAGTGACTAGGGATGGGACGATATATGATAATATCGTTAATCACGATTAAAAAGATCCTCGATTAATCGTTTGTGCCATTTTTTCATAATCGTGATCATTGCGCTCGATTATAATCGTCTTTACGGCGCCAGACTGCCTCATGTTTCTTGTTTCAATACGTTTAGATGCTAGTTTTGGTGTTTGCCCACAAGGGGGCGCTCTGTCACAGCTATGACACTTGTCTGTGTCTGTTCTGGTGCAGAGTCTGGGGGCAAAACATGAGCAACTTGCACGAGACAAACATCCTGCAGTGTTTGACAAACTTGAGCTGAAAATATTCATCGTGAGTGACATAAACTATTGAATGTAGATTGTGTCGTGTGTCGTAGCTAAACAGCATTTTACAGAAACACACACCATATATATTTACCTACAATCATGTCAACAGCAGAATAAACCAGGCTCACTGATCAAGAACAGCATCAATCCATCAAAAATAATCTCTCCTCCTGAGTCCACAGTCGTCTTCACTCTGACATGAACCGCTCCGGGTCCGATACGCCTCTAGTTTAACTTGTACAAACATCCACAGTGTCTCGTACTTCCTTTGTTTTGTCTGTTTTGTCCGTTTCATCATGTTTAGAAGCAAAACAACAGCGCCTAGAATGCGCCGCATTAACACGCTTCGTTTACTCGGTAAAGTCCGTCTGTTTAATCTGGGCATGTCACACACGTGCTCACTGCTCATTGGCTGTGAGGAGAAAACGTCATTAAACGTGTGTGATGTGATTGGTTGATTCTACACGGGGGAGAGTGGGGCGTAAACTTTCAGTCACATGTAGCACTGATTCTCTGTTTGTGGCTCCAGTGACTCACAGGTACTTCGACCTGCACTTCGAACAGTACATGGAACGGTACATGGAACAGAGCATGGAACGAATTGGGACACGGCCTTGGTCACATGTACTGTTCCGTGTACTGTTCGTGTACTGTTCGTGTACTGTTCGTGTACTGTTCGAAGTGCAGGTCAAAGTACCGCCCGAGTTAAGGGCACTTTGGTGACGTTTTGGTTAATTGAGACACAGCCAATGTCGGTGCCGTCTTAAGTTTATTATGCCTGAAATCGACCAAAGCACCTTCACTAGAATCATCTGGATCATTTCAGCTCTGGAATTGCCAAACTTTGAAACTACAGATTTTACAGACTGATGACCCACCTGTGCTTTTTGAGACTGGTTCTGTTCCAAGTCGCCACATTCATGAGCGCTAAGGCAATCTCCCAACTCCCCAAACTCCTCCTCGTCTCCTGTAGGGGTCGCCGTCTCTTCCTGCAGCTGTGGCGACGGCACAGATCCAGTCGTGCTCATGTCTCCGAACTCCTCCAGCGCTTCAGTGGACAGAGGCCGGCCGAACGACGTCTCCGTTTCCGTCTCCGAGCCGCCGTCTTTGTCCTTCTCTGCGGTGCCGTTCATGGCCACGGCCGATCTGGAGTTCTCAACATTTTCAACGCCGCAGTCTGATTCTGACGCCAGATCTGAGCTGCACACGGAGCCAGACGCATCCAGAGCGTTCCCGTTCAGTGAGCTACAATCCTCCTGTGTCCAAGTCTCATCCTTTTTGAAATAAAAGTCCATGTCCTCATCTTTGGACACGGTTTCTGACCCTGTAAAGCTGTTCTCTAAAGTGCAATCTTGGGAAAAAGCGCCAAAATCTGTGAATACAGGTTCAGTTCTGTTGGGAATAGGGTTGGGGTCTTTTTGCGTAGAGCTACCACGTTCCTCTGATGCCGTTTCTGATTGTTTATCGTCTAACGTTACTCCACAGTCCTCAGAAAAAGCAGCAAAATTTGCAAATTCTGCTTCAGTTCTGTTTGAATTTGACGTCTCTTCTTTTACAGCATTGTGTTGCTTAAACTCTCGGGATTGTTTGTCGTTTAAAGTCTCCAAGTCTGGATTGACTTTATCAGAAAAAGCTGAAAAATCTGCAAAGTCCCCGTCGTTGTCTTGGGAAAATGGGGCAGATTTTGGCAACGTTGGACTTCCCTGGAAGCCGTTTGTGAGCGCCTCCGTCTGCTGCCCGCTGTTCTGCCCGCTGTTCTGCCCGCCCTTCAGGCTCTTCTCAGGTCTGCCCAGATGCCCGTTGGCCCGGCCCCCCTCTGTCACGCCGATGACCCCCCTGGAGAGAGCGAAGTCAGGTGGAGAAGTGGCGTTCAGAGCCTGGGTTTGGTTGAAGGTGGTGGGCGTGTCTAACTCGCTGAAGCTGATGCTGGTCGGAACGCCGGTGACGGCAGAGAAGGTCCCGAAGTCTCCGAACTCATCCTCCTCCTCGTCCGGAACGTCGTCCATCGGAGGAGGAGATGAGGAGAACATCCGGATCACGCCTGGCTCCATGGCAACGCACCAGATGCACCTGCAACACGAGAGACACAGGTGATTCACAGGAGGAGGCGCGCACAATATATCACCAACATAACATATATCATATCAACAAGCTCAAGAAAATAAATAAATCACAACTACACAAAGTTTTATGAACTGTTTTGGAAAGTAAAAAAGTTTTATTCACAGTGTTCCTTATTAAGACCCATGACACTTGGGTTGGGTTTTGTTTTGTCATAGTTAAAGAGGTAAAAGTATTACACTTCTGTGGGGTATTAAAGAGGAGGTATTACTCCTGTGGGGTATTAAAGAGGGGGTATTTACTCCTGTGGGGTATTAAAGAGGAGGTATTTACTCCTGTGGGGTATTAAAGAGGGGGTATTTACTCCTGTGGGGTATAAAAAGGAGGAGGGTATTTACTCCTGTGGGGTATTAAAGAGGGGGTATTTTACTCCTGTGGGGCATTAAAGAGGGGGTATTTACTCCTGTGGGGTATTGTCAGGGGGTATTACTCCTGTGGGGTATTAAAGAGGGGGTATTTACTCCTGTGGGGCATTAAAGAGGGGGTATTTACTCCTTTGGGGTATTAAAGAGGAGGGTATTTACTCCTGTGGGGTATTCAAAAGAGGGGGTACTTTTTACTCCTGTGGGGTATCAAAGAGGGGAATTTACTCCTGTGGGGTATTAAAAGGAGGTATTTACTCCTGTGGGGTATTAAAAGGGGGTATTTACTCCTGTGGGGCATTAAAGAGGGGGTATTTACTCCTGAGGGGGTATTAAAGAGGGGGTATTTACTCCTGTGGGTATATGAAAAGAGGAGGTATTTACTCCTGTGGGGTATTAAAGAGGGGGTATTTACTCCTGTGGGGTATTAAAGAGGAGGTATTTACTCCTGTGGGGTATTAAATTTAGTAGTAGCACAAAAGGGCTGTTATTGTACACTTCAAACTGCAGAACATTTTCACTCACCAAACTCGAGTTAGAAAATAATCATTATTACTTCAATGTTTTTTGTCATCATTAGATTCAATAATAGTGATTAAAGAAGTACTTTGATTAACTGCACAATCCCAGGACATCACTCCCTTCATTTCAGAGGACAACTGTGCAGCCTCCGTCTAATCTTTCCCTCTGTCATCTGAGCTCAACTCAAGGGCTCCATTACTTTGAAATAACAATTCAAATTTTCTCTCTCTCAACCAGGAGAATTCACATCTGAGGGACTGAAATCTGATCTTTAATCCAAGAATCACATGTGTCTCAGAACATCTGACTCACAGAGAGGCCATCTGACACACAGAGAGGGCATCTGACACACAGAGAGGGCATCTGACACACAGAGAGGGCATCTGACACACACAGAGAGGGCATCTGACACACACAGAGAGGGCATCTGACACACAGAGAGGGCATCTGACACACAGAGAGGGCATCTGACACACACAGAGAGGGCATCTGACACACAGAGAGGGCATCTGACACACAGAGAGGGCATCTGACACACAGAGAGGGCATCTGACACACACAGAGAGGGCATCTGACACACACACACAGAGAGGGCATCTGACACACAGAGAGGGCATCTGACACACAGGGAGGGCATCTGACACACACAGAGAGGGCATCTGACACACACAGAGAGGGCATCTGACACACAGAGAGGGCATCTGACACACAGAGAGGGCATCTGACACACAGAGAGGGCATCTGACACACACGGGAGGGCATCTGACACACGGAGAGGGCATCTGACACACACAGAGAGGGCATCTGACACACACACAGAGAGGGCATCTGACACACGGAGAGGGCATCTGAGAGAGGGCATCTGACACACGGAGAGGGCATCTGACACACACAGAGAGGGCATCTGACACACACACACAGAGAGGGCATCTGACACACAGAGAGGGCATCTGACACACGGGGAGGGCATCTGACACACGGAGAGGGCATCTGACACACGGAGAGGGCATCTGACACACGGGGAGGGCATCTGACACACGGGGAGGGCATCTGACACACGGGGAGGGCATCTGACACACGGGGAGGGCATCTGACACACGGGAGAGGGCATCTGACACACACGGGGAGGGCATCTGACACACGGAGAGGGCATCTGACACACGGAGAGGGCATCACACACTGAGGGCACTGACACAGGGGAGGGGAGGGCATCTGACACACGGGGAGGGCATCTGACACACGGGGAGGGCATCTGACACACACAGAGAGGGCATCTGACACACGGAGAGGGCATCTGACACACGGAGAGGGCATCTGACACACGGAGAGGGCATCTGATCAGAGAGGGCATCTGACACACACAGGAGGGCATCTGACACACAGGGAGGGCATCTGACACACAGAGAGGGCATCTGACACACAGAGAGGGCATCTGACACACAGAGAGGGCATCTGACACACAGAGAGGGCATCTGACACACAGAGAGGGCATCTGACACACAGAGAGGGCATCTGACACACAGAGAGGGCATCTGACACACAGAGAGGGCATCTGACACAGAGAGGGCATCTGACACACAGAGAGGGCATCTGACACACAGAGAGGGCATCTGACACACTGACATCTGACACACAGAGAGGGCATCTGACACACAGGGAGGGCAGAGACAGGGCATCTGACACACACAGGGATCTGGCATCTCTGACACACGGAGAGGGCATCTGACACACAGAGAGGGCATCTGACACACAGGGAGGGCACTGGCACTGGTTTGTCCACATTCGAACATTCCACAGGCAGGTTTAGATAAAGATAACCGTGTTTACTGTGAATGACGAACATGAGCTGAAGAAAAAGATTTTGGGCGTGTCGCAGTGAACACTTCAACTGAAAACTCAAACCACCAGGACTGTAGTCGACTAAAGAAATTATTGGATTAAAGACACGTGCTGCGATTAACTGGTCAATTAAAAAGGGGGTGTGGCAAAAGCTGCAGGGGGAGTTCACGCAAAAAACATAATTTATGCAGAAAAAAGTACTAGGAAATTGTGTATTTATATAAAGACAGATAAACTCATGAATCATTACTTTAATCTGACTTTTTACATATAAAGACAAAAGATTATCACATCTTCAGCTCACTCACTTTCTCTTTCTGCTGTCGTCCCATAAAAATCCCTTTAACGAAATAAAATGATTTGTCAACTATAACATCATCCATCAAACGATTAATCACCAGCACAGAACAGCTCAGACAGCTCATTTTACTAAACCGAAGTTAACAACTATATTGAATATTTTACTTCCTGGTTGGACACTGGCAGATGTGACATGTAGAGGTCCTTCCTCAACAGTTTCATAACAAAAATGTTAATAAACGTGTCTAAATAACAACAGTTATGATCAGATGAACAAAAATAATCATCAACACCTTCATGTAGTTAAGTTATAGTTTAAAGTGTCAGAAAAACATCTTCCTTGTGCCTAAATTGTCTGTATTTTTGAAGTTTCTGTTTTGATTTTAATTCTGGTTTACAACTCAGTGCTACTTCCTAAATTTTTGTACTTTCATTTTTCAACTTAAACACTTGAAACAACTGATGTAAAACTACCACCACCAAACCCAGTCAGAATTAGAAAAACACGAAAGTGTTAAATATATGTCCTGTGTCCTCTGAGGACAGGATCAGCCCGAGATCCAGCGCTGAAGACAACTGTGTCCACTGGACATTTATTTAAAGTTTAACATTTTTTTACTTCTGAAATAAAACTACAACCTAAAAACACTAGAAAATGTCTCCAATGTAATTTGTAAACACTCTGCCCATTTCTAAATGAACCCTGAAAGAACAGTGAAGCTCCATAAAGGTCGTCTCTGCAACATTTCTGCTCGTCTCCATGGAGATGTAGCTGTTTTGCCTGGAATGTTCCACAGTTAAACAAAAATGTGACTCCCCTGTGAGTACCACTGACCAATGACACTACGGAACATTTACCTTCACCTGCAGAGTAAAGACACTACAGAACATTCACCTTCACCTACAGAGTAAAGACACTACGGAACATTCACCTCTCACCTTCACCTGCAGAGTAAAGACACTACGGAACATTCACTGGTTTATTCCGTGTCAGTGTTTCCTGTGGGAGCCCCGTCCTCGTTTGTGTCCAGTGTTTACAGAAAATAAACTTTGACAACTTCACTTGCTTGACGTCGCAGCTGTTAGCCTGCCCTGTTAGCATGTCATGTTAGCATGTGCTGTTAGCCTGTTGTTAGCCTGACTTTGACAGCTTATGGCGGATAAACGTGCACTGACACACTTCAGAACAGACACTTCTCTGGATGTTTGGTTCTTTAAGTGACTTTAATACTTTAAACGGCCCGTAAACACTTCAGGGCCGAGGCTTGTTGACATGGGCTAACTTGTCTTAGCTTAGCCGATTAGCCTAAACTAATATCTCACTTTAAACACAAACAGACACGTAAACTCATTTTTGTGTGACTTGTCTATACACGTAAAACATTACTATAATGTGTTTAATCGCACTTTTGCGTTTCATTGAGCTGTATTCGTGTTGTAAATCGAGTACGGCTAAGCTAACTGCGCAGCTAACTTACGCCGACGTCAACAACAGGACTGCTACGTGACGTCGGTGTAGCATTAGCATTAGCATTAGCATTAGCGGCGCAGCCTCCGCGCCTTAAACGCGTAAAAACAGAAGGAATTGCTCACCGGGAGCTGTCAGCCGCGGGGCTCCATCAGGCCCGGGGAGCACAGGGACAGCGGCCCGTGGAGGGAATCCCAGCCCGAGTACAGCTCACACGAGCGGCTCCAGAGTCAAACAAGCGTCTGCTCCAGAGTCTGCTCCTACTGCGCATGTGCAGCGCGCATAGGCACCGCGCATGCGTACCTTTCACACAGCCGTAAGAGCTCAAACTGTTAAAGTAATAAATACTACTGTAGTTTATCCTCTGCCAGACTGATACAGACTGTGTTATTGTTTTGTTTGACTTTATGACTGAAAGGGTTTTATTCTGCACTTTTCTCCTTTAAGGTTAAGTTTATGATGATTATTTGTGATTATTTATGCTTTCATTTTTTGTATTATGATTTTAATGTCTTTCTTATTCTGTAAAGCACTTTGAATTACTTTTGTACCAACTGTACTGTACAAATAAACTTGCCTTGCCTTAGTGGTAGTGGTGGGAGTGGCTGCTGAAGCGAATTGTCAGCCAGTCAGTCTGCCCCAGGGCGGATGTGACACATCACAGAAGCTGTCTGAGAAGTTAATGAACTGTATGAACATACAAATGAACATATTTATACAGCAACAAGTGTAATACAGACAAATAAAATGCTCTTCTGCATAAGGAGGACTAAACCAGGACTAAACCAGGTCTAAACCAGGACTAAACCAGGACTAAACCAAGACTAAACCAGGTCTAAACCAGGACTAAACCAGGACTAAACCAGGACTAAACCAGGTCTAAACCAGGACTAAACCAGGACTAAACCAGGTCTAAACCAAGTCTAAACCAGGACTAAACCAGGTCTAAACCAGGACTAAACCAGGTCTAAACCAGGACTAAACCAGGTCTAAACCAGGACTAAACCAGGACTAAACCAGGACTAAACCAGGTCTAAACCAGGACTAAACCAGGACTAAACCAGGTCTAAACCAAGTCTAAACCAGGACTAAACCAGGTCTAAACCAGGACTAAACCAGGACTAAACCAGGACTAAACCAGGACTAAACCAGGTCTAAACCAGGTCTAAACCAGGACTAAACCAGGTCTAAACCAGGACTAAACCAGGGTCTAAACCAGGTCTAAAGAAGGACTAAACAAGGACTAAACCAGGTCTAAACCAGGTCTAAACCAGGACTAAATGAGGACTAAACAAGGACTAAACCAGGTCTAAACCAGGTCTAAACCAGGACTAAACCAGGTCTCAACCAGGTCTAAACCAAGTCTAAACCAGGACTAAACCAGGGTCTAAACCAGGTCTAAAGAAGGACTAAACGAGGACTAAACCAGGTCTAAACCAGGACTAAACGAGGACTAAACAAGGACTAAACCAGGTCTAAACTAGGTCTAAACCAGGTCTAAACCAGGTCTAAACCAGGACTAAACCAGGTCTAAACCAGGTCTGAAGTGTCTAAAACAGCAGATTCCAGCCTCCACCTGAATCCACCTGCTCACTCCTTCTCTTTACTGTGGAGGATGGGAGGGCATCTGACGCTCCCCGTCCCTCTGAACTCCATTTCCCATGATGCCCTGCGCTCCCTGTAGTGTTGACGCTCGTGTTTGTGGCCGTGTCCCGTTCGTCCAGCGCACATCTCATCTTCTCCACGTCTGTCCGAGCCCCGCAGCCTCCTCCAGCGCCTCCTCCAGCGCCTCCTCCAGGCCCGCTCCTCCGTCTGCTCCGTCAGCTCCACCGCCGCCGCACGAAGCCCAAACTCCGCCATGAACCCCGAATAGTGAGTGCTCCCTGGGCTCATGCTAACGCTAGCCGCAGCTTTGTTAGCGGCTACATGCTAAAGGATGCTAAGGGCTGTGGCGGCGCAGAGAAACTCCATGACAGCGCTTTAAACCACCTCCAAAGTGCACAGATTTCACATTTTCACTCACACATCCAACATATTCAACACATTATTTGTTTATTTAGGGTAATTATTGTGAAATAGTCTTAAAAGCGGTGTTAGCTCTTAGCCGGGTGCTAGCAGAACAGCGGCGTTAGCTCGTAGCCGGTGCTAGCACAACAGCAGCGCAGCTTTACTTTGGATCTCTGTTGAAATGAAGTTATTTCATGCAGTTCGGGGGCTCTGTCGTGGATTTGCACCTGCTCTGCTGCTGACCTGAGCTTTCTGGGGTAAAGTCAGTGCGTTTTAGTCGCGTTTTGGTTGAGTTTTGGGAGCGGTGTAAACAGGAAGTGGGTTCATCTTCGAGTTGTCACTTTTACAGTTGTTCAGGTACAAACTGTTACACAACACTGCAACTCCAAGATAAAACCACCACATACTCGTATATTTACTAGGACCCAGGTAACTAATAACTATTGTTTCTAATTACTGAGTTTTATAAACGTTTCAGTGTATTATTAAACGTTTCAGTGTATTATTAAACGTTTCAGTGTATTATTAAACGTTTCAGTGTATTATTAAACGTTTCAGTTTATTATTAAACGTTTCTGAATATTATTCCAATGTTTCACACTAATTTGACTTTTTAAATAAGATATTCTGTCATGGAACATTTTCTGGAGGAATTTGCTATGCTCCCCTTTAAAAACAGGGAAAAAAACTTTTTTTTTGTTTGTTGCCTAATCAAAACTGAGTTATCAGAATTACCCAAGAACATCTTAAAGATAAATAAAATCCGGGTGTGATTAGTGTAAATAAACTAGTCAAGTGTGAATTTAAACCATATTCACATTTTTAGATGTTTGCTTTTGTTCTACCCTGAAGAAATGAACTAGGCTTTTTTCCCCAAGCTTTTTCCAAGTAAATTACACTGCTCCTAAACTGAGGAAAACATCTAATTGTGAAGTATTTCACTATTAGTCTAGTAGGATTCTGTGCAGAGTTCATATTGTAAACAACTCCAAGAACATGTCCAAATATGAACTGCTAAACTGATCCAAGAAAACCATGTTTGTTGAGGTCTAAACTACAGGTACAACTTGAAGTTTCTATTAAAAGTATTTTGTTCTGTACAGAGTCCATCAACTAAACAATCAGAGCGTTTGCAACTGGATAATAGGGGCAGGTCCAAATGTAATTTAGTTTTCCTGCAGCCCAAGTAGTAACGTTTAAAATGAAAACCTTGAGCGCCTTGGGCTTTATATTTTTATGTACATTTTAATTGAGTAAACAAGGACTCAAAGACCGTTTTTGAAGCAGTTTCTGTGTCTGAACTGTCTCTGTTGTGTTTCAGCGATTATTTATTCAAGCTGCTGCTCATCGGAGACTCTGGAGTCGGGAAGTCCTGTCTCCTCCTACGGTTTGCAGTAAGTTTCCTCCACAACATCTCCTCATTCAGCAGGTCCTGATCCTGGCTTAGATCTGGTGAAGGTCCAGCTAAGCCTGTTTTCCACTGGGCCTTAGAGCGGCTCTGTGGAGCGGGTTTGTGGATCTGTGGAGCGGGTCTGTGAAGCGGGTCTGTGGAGCAGGTCTGTGGGTCTGTGGAGCGGGTCTGTGGGTCTGTGGGTCTGTGGAGCAGGTCTGTGGGCATGTGGGTCTGTGGGTCTGTGGAGCGGGTCTGTGGGTCTGTGGGTCTGTGGAGCAGGTCTGTGGGTCTGTGGATCTGTGGAGCGGGTCTGTGAAGCGGGTCTGTGGAGCGGGTCTGTGGGTCTGTGGAGCAGGTCTGTGGGTCTGTGGATCTGTGGAGCGGGTCTGTGAAGCGGGTCTGTGGAGCAGGTCTGTGGGTCTGTGGGTCTGTGGATCTGTGGAGTGGGTCTGTGAAGCGGGTCTGTGGGTCTTTGGAGCAGGTCTGTGGGTCTGTGGGTCTGTGGAGCGGCTCCCTTGAGCGGTTCCCTCCAGCCCAGTGGTGTTTCTGCTCCGGGGCAGGGCTCTTCTCTGTGAGACGTCACACAAACATAACTCACGTTTTCTTAATAATTAAAAACAAAATTGTATCTGAATTATGCTCAGAATTTTAAGGCTGACGCCAGTGATTCACAAAAAGACGTTTAGTAATTCCATGTCTGGGGCTCTGAGACATGGCTGAAGTTGAAGCTGAAGCTTTAGCGTAAATACAAAACTGCTTCTGGTTTATCTGCATTTGTTTCACTTCTCTGCCCCTCAGCACGAAGTTTTTTCCCCCTTTTATGTAATGCAGTGAGTTTGGCTCATGTTCGAGGTATTATGAGCTCAAAATATTAGATTTTTGATCTTTAGGCACGACTACTCATTGCAGTCGTGCCTAAAGATTGTGGGAAAGATGGACTAGTGTGGGCAGAGTTGTGTTTTAGTTTTTGTTTTTCCTCGAGTGATGCAGAAAAGAGTGAGCCACTGTCTGTGTGAATGGTCATGTATGTTAGCAGAAGTCACATCACTGAGAATACAATGGTTAATCACAAGTTAAAGTCAGCATTTGGTGAAAGATTTTATTTTTTTCATGTTTCTATCTGCTTTTTGCTGTCTTGTTTTCACATTAGTTTGCATTCTTTCTCGTTTATTTGATTTAATCATTTTAACAATGCCTGGAGCTGTACTGTAGTGGCCCCAGAGCATTCTGGGAGCTGGTACCTCCAGGGTCAGACCCTCTGGAGACCTGTCCTCTGAAGGACGGGTAATGGCTGGTCAGTTACAAAATCTGAAGTGCGATATTTTGCAACCAAAAATGATGATAAACAACAATGTTAAAAGTACTTTATACCCCTGATAATAATCCTAAAGCAAGATTAGGAAACCCTTTTTTTTTCAAATACAGTGTTCAAAACTTACATTTTTAACTGTGTTAGTACTTTGGGTTTTTCAAATGTCAGATCCGAGACGGACCCCACAGTCCCACAAACTAACTTCTCTTGCTGTGCTCAGGATGACACGTACACAGAGAGCTACATCAGCACCATCGGAGTCGACTTCAAGATCCGCACCATCGAACTGGACGGAAAGACCATCAAACTGCAGATCGTGAGTTTAGACCAGACACAGACTGGACCGGGACTGGGGGACTTGGGACTGGGGGGACTAGATATAGTCTGTACTTCTCTGGACATATGTGTCCCATTAGCCCCTGAACAGAAAAAGAGGATGGGCACGATTCAGCTCCATCGACTCTGGCTGCAGTTCACTTTGTGTTAAAAGCGTGACCTTCTCTGTAACTGCTGTTATCCTGAGGTTTTAATTTCACAATTTTGACCCGAAATCAAGATATGAACATTAATAACACCCCTAACCAGCGGTACTGGAGGGAAGGGCGTTGTCTTCAACAGCCTCGCTCCTGATTGGCTCTTTAGTTGCTATGATGCTCGTGTTGGAATTCCAAATCTGGAGCTCAGCTCCACATTAGCCTCTGTAACTTCTAGCCGCGATGAGCTTCATGTGGAGCCGAACGCTGCAGGTGACACCACACTCCCTCAGTCCTCCTCGGTCTGTCTCCCTCAGTCCTCCTCAGTCTGTCTCCCTCAGTCCTCCCGGTCCTCAGTCTCCTCAGTCTGTCCCTCAGTCCTCCTCAGTCTGTCTCCCTCAGTCCTCCTCGGTCTGTCTCCCTCAGTCCTCCTCAGTCTGTCTCCCTCAGTCCTCCTCAGTCTGTCTCCCTCAGTCCTCCTCAGTCTGTCTCCCTCAGTCCTCCTCAGTCTGTCTCCCTCAGTCCTCCTCAGTCTGTCTCCCTCAGTCCTCCTCGGTCTGTCTCCCTCAGTCCTCCTCGGTCTGTCTCCCTCAGTCCTCCTCAGTCTGTCTCCCTCAGTCCTCCTCAGTCTGTCTCCCTCAGTCCTCCTCAGTCTGTCTCCCTCAGTCTTCTTCAGTCTGTCTCCCTCAGTCCTCTTCAGTCTGTCTCCCTCAGTCTGTCTCCCTCAGTCCTCTTCAGTCTGTCTCCCTCGGTCTGTCTCCCTCAGTCCTCTTCAGTCTGTCTCCCTCAGTCCTCTTCAGTCTGTCTCCCTCAGTCTGTCTCCCTGTCTCCTCAGTCTGTCTCCCTCAGTCTGTCTCCCTCTCCTCTTCAGTCTGTCTCCCTCAGTCCTCTTCAGTCTGTCTCCCTCAGTCCCTCAGTCTCAGTCAGTCTGTCTCCCTCAGTCCTCTTCAGTCTGTCTCCCTCAGTCCTCTTCAGTCCCTCCCTCAGTCTGTCTCCCTCAGTCCTCTTCAGTCTGTCTCCCTCAGTCTGTCTCCCTCAGTCCTCTTCAGTCTGTCTCCCTCAGTCTGTCTCCCTCAGTCCTCTTCAGTCTGTCTCCCTCAGTCCTCCTCAGGCTGTCTCCCTCAGTCCTCCTCAGGCTGTCTCCCTCAGTCCTCCTCAGTCTGTCTCCCTCAGTCCTCTTCGGTCTGTCTCCCTCGGTCCTCTTCAGTCTGTCTCCCTCAGTCCTCCTCAGTCTGTCTCCCTCAGTCCTCCTCGGTCTGTCTCCCTCAGTCCTCTTCAGTCTGTCTCCCTCAGTCCTCCTCAGTCTGTCTCCCTCAGTCCTCTTCGGTCTGTCTCCCTCGTCCTCCTCTTCGGTCTGTCTCCCTCGGTCCTCTTCGGTCTGTCTCCCTCGGTCCTCTTCAGTCTGTCTCCCTCAGTCCTCTTCAGTCTGTCTCCCTCAGTCCTCTTCAGTCTGTCTCCCTCAGTCTGTCTCCCTCAGTCCTCTTCAGTCTGTCTCCCTCAGTCTGTCTCCCTCAGTCCTCTTCAGTCTGTCTCCCTCAGTCTGTCTCCCTCAGTCCTCTTCAGTCTGTCTCCCTCAGTCCTCCTCAGGCTGTCTCCCTCAGTCCTCCTCAGGCTGTCTCCCTCAGTCCTCCTCAGTCTGTCTCCCTCAGTCCTCTTCGGTCTGTCTCCCTCAGTCCTCTTCGGTCTGTCTCCCTCGGTCCTCTTCAGTCTGTCTCCCTCAGTCCTCCTCGGTCTGTCTCCCTCAGTCCTCTTCAGTCTGTCTCCCTCAGTCCTCCTCAGTCTGTCTCCCTCAGTCCTCTTCGGTCTGTCTCCCTCGGTCCTCTTCGGTCTGTCTCCCTCGGTCCTCTTCGGTCTGTCTCCCTCGTCCTCTTCGGTCTGTCTCCCCTCAGTCCTCCTCGGTCTGTCTCCCTCAGTCCTCTTCGGTCTGTCTCCCTCAGTCCTCCTCAGTCTGTCTCCCTCAGTCTGTCTCCCTCGGCCCTCTTCGGTCTGTCTCCCTCAGTCCTCCTCAGTCCTCCTCAGTCTGTGGGGTGAGGACCTGGGCCCTGAGGACTTTGTGTGTTTCAGTGGGACACAGCGGGACAGGAGCGCTTCAGGACCATCACCTCCAGCTACTACAGAGGAGCTCACGGCATCATTGTGGTGTATGACGTCACAGACCAGGTTTGACCTCCTTTGTCTCTGTCTTCCCTCCTCTGTCTCTGCTCCTCTGTCTCTCCTCTGTCTCTGCTCCTCTGTCTCTCCTCTGTCTCTCCTCCTCTGTCTTCCCTCCTCTGTCTCTCCTCCTCTGTCTCTCCTCTCTCTCCTCTGTCTCCTCCTCTGTCTCTCCTCTGTCTCTCCTCCTCTGTCTTCCCTCCTCTGTCTCTCCTCCTCTGTCTCTCTTCTGTCTCTCCTCTGTCTCTGCTCCTCTGTCTCTCCTCTGTCTCTCCTCCTCTGTCTCTCCTCCTCTGTCTCTCCTCTGTCTCTCTTCCTCCGTCTCTCCTCTGTCTCTCTTCCTCCGTCTCTCCTCCTCTGTCTCTCTTCTGTCTCTCCTCTGGCTCTCCTCCTCTGTCTCTCTTCTGTCTCTCCTCTGTCTCTCCTCTGTCTCTCCTCTGTCTCTCTCCTCTGTCTCTCTTCTGTCTCTCTCCTCTGTCTCTCCTCCTCTGTCTCTCCTCTGTCTCCTCCTCATGTGTTTTGTGTTTTTTAGGAGTCCTTTAACAATGTGAAACAGTGGCTTCAGGAGATCGATCGTTACGCGAGTGAGAACGTCAACAAGCTGCTGGTGGGAAACAAATGTGATCTGACCACCAAGAAGGTCGTGGACTACACCACCGCCAAGGTCTGTGTGACCCCGCCCTGTGTGACCCCGCCCCGTGTGACCTCCACCCCGTGTGACCCCGCCCTGTGTGACCCCGTCCTGTGTGACCCCGTCCCGTGTGACCGCGCCCCGTGTGACCTCCACCCTGTGTGACCCCGTCCTGTGTGACCCCGCCCTGTGTGACCCCGCCCTGTGCGACCCCGCCCTGTGCGACCCCGCCCTGTGCGACCCCGCCCTGTGCGACCCCGCCCTGTGTGACTCCGCCCTGTGTGACTCCGCCCCGTGTGACTCCGCCCCGTGTGACTCCGCCCCGTGTGACTCCGCCCCGTGTGACCCCGCCCTGTGTGACCCCGCCCTGTGTGACCCCGCCCTGTGTGACCCCGCCCCGTGTGACCCCGCCCCGTGTGACCCCGCCCTGTGTGACCCACCCTGTGTGACCTCCCGCCCTGTGTGACCCCGCCCTGTGTGACCCCCGCCCTGTGTGTGACCCCCGCCCTGTGTGACTCCGCCCCGTGTGACCCCGCCCCGTGTGACCCCGCCCTGTGTGACCCCCCCTGTGTGACCCCGCCCTGTGTGACTCCCACCCTGTGTGACCCCGCCCTGTGTGACCCCCGCCCTGTGTGACTCCGCCCCGTGTGACTCCGCCCCGTGTGACTCCACTCACACCCACTTTAATGTCTCATAAATGTCAGATTCAGTGACTTTTGCTCCTTCGTCCTAATCCGTGTTTTCCCGCTGCAGGAGTTTGCGGATAACCTCGGAATCCCGTTCCTGGAGACGAGCGCGAAAAGTGCGACCAACGTGGAGCAGGCGTTCATGACGATGGCGGCCGAGATAAAGAAGCGCATGGGCCCCGGAGCCACGGCCGGAGCCGCGGAGAAGAGCAACGTAAAAATTCAGAGCAAACCGGTCCAAACCAGCTCCGGAGGCTGCTGCTAAAGCCCGGAGCGCCGCGGGAACATGGACTCAGAGGCAAAACCCTCCTCATGGAAGAGTTTCACCACGTTTAGGATTTTGAACGCAATGAAGCTCTCACTTTGACTTTTAAATTCTGAAAAAACTGTTTGATTTTATTCTGAATTTCAGTCGATGATAAAAACTTCAAAATAAAATATCCACCTTGTAAATATTCAGCATTTTCTCAAATTCACACTGAAAAGTCCTGTCAGTCACGTGATCAGGAGCCAAGTCACGTGATCAGGAGCCAAGTCACCAAGTCAAGTGTGATCAGGAGCCAAGTCACGTGATCAGCCAAGTCCAAGTCACGTGATCAGGAGCCAAGTCACGTGATCAGGAGCAAAGTCACGTGACCAGGAGCCAAGTCACGTGACCAGGAGCCAAGTCACGTGATCAGGAGCCAAGTCACGTGATCAGGAGCAAAGTCACATGATCAGGAGCAAAGTCACATGATCAGGAGCTTTTGTCTCGTGGGTCTTAAAGATTCAGCAACTCAAATTCAGAATAAAAACTAAACATGTTTTTTAAGAATTTAAAAATTCAAAGTGAGAAAATCAACATTTAAAATTCAGAATCAGATGAAGCTGTCTTCCATTCTCCTCTTTTTAAATCTTTACTACACTTTGGATTAGCTGATTGTTTTTCACATGTTTTCTCTGAATAAAGACCAGAACCATCCAAATTCTCAAGATTCCACCAGGGATTTTCTCTGAAACGACGAGCCACGTTTCCACCAGTGGCAGTTAGCTTTGAGTTAGCTTCACGTTAGCTTCACGTTAGCTTCATGTTAGCTTCACGTTAGCTTCACGTTAGCTTCATGTTAGCTTCATGTTAGCTTCTCGTCGGCCTCTTCACGTTGGCCTTTCTTTCTCAAATGAGGACTGTGTGATACAAGGACAGAGCTGTGTGAGGTTCTGTTTAGACACACCCACCTCTCTGTCGCTCCTCCTCCCTTGCTCCTCTGTCGCTCCTCCTCTGTCGCTCCTCCTCTGTTGCTCGTCCTCCCTTGCTCGTCCTCTGTCGCTCCTCCTCCCTTGCTCCTCCTCCTCCCTCATTCCTCCCTCGCTCCTCCTCCTCCGTCACTCCTCCTCTGTGGCTCCTCCCTCGCTCTTCCTCCTCCCTCACTCCTCCCTCGCTCCTCCTCCTCTGTTGCTCCTCCCTCGCTCCTCCTCCCTCACTCCTCCCTCTCTCCTCCTCCTCCATTACTCCTCCCTCGCTCCTCCTCCGTCACTCCTCCTCTGTTGCTCCCCCTCCTCTGTCACTCCTCCGTCACTCCTCCTCCCTCGCTCCTCCTCCTCCGTCACTCCTCCGTCGCTCCTCCTCCCTCACTCCTCCTTCTCCGTCACTCCTCCGTCGCTCCTCCTCCCTCACTCCTCCTTCTCCGTCACTCCTCCCTCGCTCCTCCTCCTCCGTCACTCCTCCCTCGCTCCTCCTCCTCCCTCACTCCTCCCTCGCTCCTCCTCCTCCGTCACTCCTCCTCTGTTGCTCCCCCTCCTCCGTCACTCCTCCTCCGTCACTCCTCCTCCCTCGCTCCTCCTCCCTCGCTCCTCCTCCTCCGTCACTCCTCTGTCTGTATCGACCTGCTCGTTTTCTTCGAGCTCTCCTCGAGACTCGGAACAGTTTCACTCAGAGGATTTCCGGCGGGTCTTTTTCTTATCTGTAAACCTGTTTCCATGGAGATGTTGCTTTGCCTGAATGTTCCAGAGTATGGCATTTGAGTAACCTGTGTTAGCTTTATTCTGTTACTGGTGCTTTTATTCAGAAATGCTTGAAAAACACACACACTCACTGTTGGCGGGCTCGCCTCTCCACAGATCAGACCTGTAACTCGGCCCGCCGGCGACACCTGCTTGTGTCAGTGTTTAATGCCATACTGTGGAACATTCTAATATCTCCATGGAGACAGGAGTTGGCAGACGCTCCAGCAGGAGAGTTACACAAGAAATGAGGAACGACGAGCACAAAAAAGTCAAAGTTTTGGTAAAAAATGTAAAATGTTGTGAAATAAAGTGAATGAAAGTAGAGACGCACCGACACGGCAACAAAACTGAAAAAAGAGCCGGATCAGGTATCGGTTCCTTGATATCGGCCAATATCCTGGTTGTGGATGTAATTTAAGAACGTGTCATAATGTTTGAATTTTCTCCACAGTCGTTCTGTCTGATGAAGGATAAATAACAGTTACATAACTTGTATCAGAGCCGTCTGACTCTGGTATCGGTTAATGTCGAGTATCGGTATCGGTGCGTCCCTGTAGCGCTGTGAGTTTGTGTTTTTCGTTTGAACTGCAGCAGGTGGAAACGCGGGCTCTGTGTTTTTTCTCTTGATTTTTCTTTTTTAAGCGATACCGATATGTTCTTCAAAGGTCTGGGGTTGTTTGAATTTGAACTCGCTCCTGCTAAAATGAAACATTTAAAGTGTTAAATCTGGACAAACGTCGTCTCTCCTACAACGATCCTCCATAAATCTACAAATAAAAAAGTGTCGGGTTTTGGTGGTTGTTGGGTTCACTGCAAAAACATCAGACTTCAACTGAAACTGGGTTTGTGTTTTCTGCCAGTGGAGTTCACCCTCGGGTTATTTTTGTGGATCTTTTATCCACAGAAAGAAATTAAGCTTGTTCTGGATTTAAGTCATTGAAAAGAAACAGGATGAAACAAAGGAAAAACACAGGACTAAACCAGGACTAAACCAGGACTAAACCAGGACTAAACCAGGTCTAAACCAGGACGAAACAAAGGAAAAACACAGGACTAAACCAGGACTAAACCAGGACTAAACCAGGACTAAACCAGGACTAAACCAGGTCTAAACCAGGACTAAACCAGGACTAAACCAGGACTAAACCAGGACTAAACCAGGTCTAAACCAGGACTAAACCAGGACTAAACCAGGACTAAACCAGGTCTAAACCAGGACTAAACCAGGACTAAACCAGGACTAAACCAGGACTAAACCAGGACTAAACCAGGTCTAAACCAGGACTAAACCAGGTCTAAACCAGGACTAAACCAGGTCTAAACCAGGTCTAAACCAGGTCTAAACCAGGTCTAAACCAGGACTAAAACCAGGTCTAAACCAGGACTAAACCAGGACTAACCAGGACTAAACCAGGTCTAAACAGGACTAAACCAGGACTAAACCAGGTCTAAACCAGGTCTAAACCAGGACTAAAAACCAGGACTAAACCAGGTCTAAACCAGGACTAAACCAGGACTAAACCAGGTCTAAACCAGGACTAAACCAGGACTAAACCAGGACTAAACCAGGTCTAAACCAGGACTAAACCAGGTCTAAACCAGGACTAAACCAGGACTAAACCAGGTCTAAACCAGGTCTAAACCAGGACTAAACCAGGACTAAACCAGGTCTAAACCAGGACTAAACCAGGACTAAACCAGGACTAAACCAGGACTAAACCAGGACTAAACCAGGTCTAAACCAGGACTAAACCAGGACTAAACCAGGACTAAACCAGGACTAAACCAGGTCTAAACCAGGACTGAACCAGGACTGAACCAGGACTGAACCAGGACTAAACCAGGACTAAACCAGGACTAAACCAGGTCTAAACCAGGACTAAACCAGGACTAAACCAGGTCTAAACCAGGACTAAACCAGGACTAAACCAGGACTAAACCAGGACTAAACCAGGACTAAACCAGGTCTAAACCAGGACTAAACCAGGACTAAACCAGGACTAAACCAGGTCTAAACCAGGACTAAACCAGGACTAAACCAGGACTAAACCAGGGACTAAACCAGGACTAAACCAGGTCTAAACCAGGACTGAACCAGGACTGAACCAGGACTAAACCAGGTCTAAACCAGGACTAAACCAGGACTAAACCAGGTCTAAACCAGGACTAAACCAGGACTAAACCAGGTCTAAACCAGGACTAAACCAGGACTAAACCAGGACTAAACCAGGACTAAACCAGGTCTAAACCAGGACTAAACCAGGACTAAACCAGGACTAAACCAGGACTAAACCAGGTCTAAACCAGGACTAAACCAGGACTAAACCAGGACTAAACCAGGACTAAACCAGGACTAAACCAGGTCTAAACCAGGACTAAACCAGGTCTAAACCAGGACTAAACCAGGTCTAAACCAGGACTAAACCAGGACTAAACCAGGACTAAACCAGGACTAAACCAGGTCTAAACCAGGACTAAACCAGGTCTAAACCAGGACTAAACCAGGACTAAACCAGGTCTAAACCAGGACTAAACCAGGACTAAACCAGGACTAAAACCAGGACTAAACCAGGTCTAAACCAGGACTAAACCAGGTCTAAACCAGGACTAAACCAGGACTAAACCAGGTCTAAACCAGGTCTAAACCAGGACTAAACCAGGACTAAACCAGGACTAAACCAGGTCTAAACCAGGACTAAACCAGGTCTAAACCAGGACTAAACCAGGACTAAACCAGGACTAAACCAGGACTAAACCAGGTCTAAACCAGGACTAAACCAGGACTAAACCAGGACTAAACCAGGTCTAAACCAGGACTAAACCAGGACTAAACCAGGACTAAACCAGGACTAAACCAGGTCTAAACCAGGTCTAAAACCAGGACTAAACCAGGACTAAACCAGGACTAAACCAGGTCTAAACCAGGACTAAACCAGGACTAAACCAGGACTAAACCAGGTCTAAATCAGGACTAAACCAGGTCTAAACCAGGACTAAACCAGGACTAAACCAGGACTAAACCAGGTCTAAACCAGGACTAAACCAGGACTAAACCAGGTCTAAACCAGGTCTAAACCAGGACTAAACCAGGACTAAACCAGGTCTAAACCAGGACTAAACCAGGTCTAAACCAGGACTAAACCAGGACTAAACCAGGTCTAAACCAGGACTAAACCAGGACTAAACCAAGACTAAACCAGGTCTAAACCAGGACTAAACCAGGACTAAACCAGGTCTAAACCAGGACTAAACCAGGACTAAACCAGGACTAAACCAGGACTAAACCAGGTCTAAACCAGGACTAAACCAGGTCTAAACCAGGACTAAACCAGGACTAAACCAGGTCTAAACCAGGTCTAAACCAGGTCTAAACCAAGACTAAACCAGGACTAAACCAGGTCTAAACCAAGACTACACCAGGTCTACACCAGGACTAAACCAAGACTAAACCAGGACTAAACCGGACTAAACCGGGACTAAACCAGGTCTAAACCAGGACTAAACCAGGTCTAAACCAGGACTAAACCAGGACTAAACCGGGACTAAACCAGGTCTAAACCAGGACTAAACCAGATCTAAACCAGGTCTAAAACAAGACTAAACCAGGACTAAACCGGGACTAAACCAGGTCTAAACCAGGACTAAAAGTGGACTACATCATATCCACTTTAGTTCTAAACAAAGAGGAGAGAAAAGTTCACAGTCTGTTCCTCCTGGAGGAGCCGAGCTCCACGGTTTAAAAACATTTCAGAACATTTCTGGTTTAAATGGTTCTGATGAGAACGTCTCATATCGTCTGAACCTGAACCACAGTGTCTGTGACTCCACTGGACGACTCCTAAATGTCTCAGAGGACGACGTCCTGAACGTCTCAGAGGACGACGTCCTGAACGTCTCAGAGTGAGGACGTCCTGAACGTCTCAGAGGACGACGTCCTGAACGTCTCAGAGGACGACTCCTAAACGTCTCAGAGTGAGGACGACGTCCCGAACGTCTCAGAGTGAGGACGTCCTGAACATCTCAGAGGACGACGTCCTAAACGTCTCTGAGGACGACGTCCTAAACGTCTCTGAGGACGACGTCCTAAACGTCTCTGAGGACGACGTCCTAAACGTCTCAGAGGCCCTTCAGTTCGTCTCGTGGTTTTGCAGTGACTCTGTCCTGGTCGAGGTCGGTGTAAATTGTTCAATTTGAAAATGTTGTAATATCTTAAATAAACGGCCTTTGCTTTGGAACAAAACGATCACTGTTTCTACTCTCGTGTTTCAGGTTTCAGCCGTTGCCCTGTTCTGATACTGATTCTGATACTGATTCTGATACTGATTCTGATACCGATACTGATACCGATACCACCATGATAATTCAAACACTGTTAGGAAAGATATTCCATCACCATCTACCTCCTGTTTATATAACTCCATCCTCAGAGCTAGCCAGGATGCTAATAGCCAGGATGCTAATAGCCAGGCCGCTAATAGCAGGTATGCTAATAGCAGGTATGCTAATAGGTGTGAGAGTGCCATTAGGGGCTTGAATGATTATGCTGAGTATGACCCAGGCACAGTTCACACTGACAAACAGAAACTGTAAACAGGTGTGTTAGCTTTGGCGTCGTTAGCTTCGGCGTTCTTAGCTTGTGTCTTTAGCTTAAGAGTCTTTAGCTTCAGCATCGTTAGCTTGTGTCTTTTAGCCTCAGTGTCTAGCTTTGGCGTCGTTAGTTTCAGCGTTGTTAGCTTCAGCGTCGTTAGCTTCAGAGTCTTTAGTTTTCGGCGTCTCTAGCTTCGGCGTCGTTAGCTTCGGCGTCTCTAGCTTCGGCGTCTCTAGCTTCGGCGTCTCTAGCTCCGGCGTCTCTAGCTCCGGCGTCGTTAGCTTCGCCGTCTCTAGCTCCGGCGTCGTTAGCTTCGACGTCTCTAGCTTCGGCGTCTCTATCTTCGGCGTCTCTAGCTCCGGTGTCGTTAGCTTCAACGTCTCTAGCTTCAGTGTCTCTAGCTCCGGCGTCGTTAGCTCCGGCGTCGTTAGCTCCGGCGTCGTTAGCTCCGGCGTCGTTAGCTTCGGCGTCGTTAGCTTCAGCATCGTTAGCTTGTGTCTTTTAGCCTCAGTGTCTAGCTTTGGCGTCGTTAGTTTCAGCGTCGTTAGCTTCAGCGTCGTTAGCTTCAGCGTCGTTAGCTTCAGAGTCTTTAGTTTCGGCGTCTCTAGCTTCGGCGTCGTTAGCTCCGGCGTCGTTAGCTCCGGCGTCGTTAGCTTCGACGTCGTTAGCTCCGGCGTCGTTAGCTCCGGCGTCGTTAGCTTCGACGTCTCTAGCTTCGGCGTCGTTAGCTCCGGCGTCGTTAGCTCCGGCGTCGTTAGCTCCGGCGTCGTTAGCTCCGGCGTCGTTAGCTCCGGCGTCGTTAGCTTCGACGTCTCTAGCTTCGGCGTCGTTAGCTCCGGCGTCGTTAGCTTCGACGTCTCTAGCTTCGCCGTCTCTAGCTCCGGCGTCGTTAGCTCCGGCGTCGTTAGCTCCGGCGTCGTTAGCTTGTGTCGTTAGCGCCCCCTTCAGACAGATATTAGTCAGTGTCGAGCAGGAATCTGACCAGAAGAAGAGAAACATCTTCACTCCTAAAACGATTTGTCCAGAGAGAGACTTAAACTTCGTCTTTTGGATCAGAGACACACAGACATAAAACAGCTGTTTTAAATCCAAAAAGCACATTTAAAACACAAGATTGAGTAAAAATGCTTTAATAACTTAACAGTTTATAGTTTCAGGACCAGATTTAAATCAAGTTCCACAGATGATTAGTCCTGATCTTTACTATGACTCATAAATCCACAGATACAAAGGTCAGACTCCACGGAACCTTCTGGACTGAGGCTTTACAGAGACACGACAAAAGTACGACATTTACTACAGAACAGCCCCTTGTCTAAACTGTTCCAATCATCACGGGAATCGTTGAGTATCGAGTCTTTAGTATCGAGTCTTTAGTATCAAGTTTGAAATGTCGGTTTCGTGACAAACTGAAGGCTGTACAGCTGCAGGGTCTACGTGTGCACCACCATGTGTCTCTTCATGGAACTGTCCTGTGTGAATCCTTTGTCACAGAAGGGACACCTGAATGGTCTCTCCTCAGAGTGCGTGGCCATGTGCACCTTCACGTTGCTCTTCACGGCGAATCCTTGACCACAAACTGGACACCTGAAAGTTTTTCTCGCCCGTGTGCGTCCTCATGTGCCGCGTCACGTCGTATTTACGTGAAAACTCCTTCCCACAGTCGGGACACTGCTGTTTGGTCGCCGCGTCCTCGTCCACTGGCCCTGATGCCCTCCCGCTGCGGTGGATGTGATGGTGCAGTTTGAGATGTCGTGTCAGACTGGCCTTTTGTTTAAACGCTTTCTCGCAGACGGAGCATTTCTGGGTGCGCTCTTGCGTGTGGACCAAGTTGTGAATGTGTAAATTTGAGATGCGTGTAAATCCTTTGCCACATTCTGAGCACCTGTATGGTCTCCGCTCGTCCACGTTCGAAGTCCGCTCCTCTACATCGGTGCACGTGTGTTTCTCCAGGTTTTGCTTGTACGCAAAAGTCTTCTCACAAACTGTACACCCAAAAGGTTTCTCCCCGGTGTGAACTCTCGTGTGTCGCTTTAAGTTGCTTTTGCGTCGAAAACATTGTGCACAAAATGGACACCTGAATGGTTTCTGTCCGGTATGAATCAACACGTGTCTCTGTAACTCGGAAAAACGCACAAACTCCTTCCCACACCAGGAGCAGCGGAGCCGATTCCCCTTCGCTCCCATAGAGAAGTCCGGCTCCGGCTCTCCTCGTGTGGATGTGTGCTCCCAGCGCAGGGGCCAGTCCACTAGCTGCTCTTCTGTCCTCCTCCCTCTGCTCCTCCCTCTGCTCCTCACTGTCTGAACAGCTGTATGGTCTCTGGTCTGCTCCACACTCCTCTCGTTGGTTTCCTCTCTGTTCTCCTCAGTTGGTCTTTGGTGAAACACAGAGGACTTGTCTTCATCTTCAGTTTTGACGGTGACCAGGTGAAAACAGAAGTCTCTGGGCTCCGGTTTGAAGCACAGCTCCGGTTCCTCTGGCTCGTCTGGCTCGTCTGGCTCCTCTGGCTCGTCTGGCTCGTCTGGCTCCTCTGACTCCTCTGGCTCCTCTGGCTCCTCTGGCTCGTCTGGCTCCTCTGGCTCGTCTGGCTCCTCTGACTCCTCTGGCTCCTCTGGCTCCTCTGGCTCCTCTGACTCCTCTGGCTCCTCTGGCTCCTCTGGCTCCTCTGGCTCCTCTGGCTCGTCTGGACTGTCACTGAACACAAAAAAAAATGTAGTTATAAATATGTAGTTGTATAAATGTAGAACATGGACTATATTAAATAATATAAAGATATTAAACTTCATTTAGTCAAGTTCACACTTGTTGTTTTCTGTAGAAAGTTCGGATTTTGGGTCTTTAAAGGTGTTTGACGTACAACCCTCCCACATGTCTCTGTGTCTCTGTGTCCACACGTGTCTCTGTGTCCACACGTGTCTCTGTGTCCACATGTGTCTCTGTGTCCACATGTGTCTCTGTGTCCACATGTCTCTGTGTCCACATGTGTCTCTGTGTCCACATGTGTCTCTGTGTCCACACGTGTCTCTGTGTCCACACGTGTCTCTGTGTCCACATGTGTCTCTGTGTCCACACGTGTCTCTGTGTCCACATGTGTCTCTGTGTCCACATGTCTCTGTGTCCACACGTGTCTCTGTGTCCACACGTGTCTCTGTGTCCACACGTGTCTCTGTGTCCACATGTGTCTCTGTGTCCACACGTCTCTGTGTCCACATGTCTCTGTGTCCACACGTGTCTCTGTGTCCACACGTGTCTGTGTCCACATGTCTGTGTCCACACGTGTCTCTGTGTCCACACGTGTCTCTGTGTCCACACGTGTCTCTGTGTCCACATGTGTCTCTGTGTCCACACGTGTCTCTGTGTCCACACGTGTCTCTGTGTCCACACGTGTCTCTCTGTCCACATGTGTCTCTGTCCACACGTGTCTCTGTGTCCACACGTGTCTCTCTGTCCACACGTGTCTCTGTCCACACGTGTCTGTGTCCACACGTGTCTCTGTGTCCACACGTGTCTCTGTGTGTCCACACGTGTCTCTGTGTCCACACGTCTCTGTGTCCACATGTCTCTGTGTCTCTGTGTCCACACGTCTCTGTGTCCACATGTGTCTCTGTGTCCACACGTGTCTCTGTGTCCACACGTGTCTCTGTGTCCACACGTCTCTCTGTGTCCACATGTCTCTGTGTCCACATGTGTCTCTGTGTCCACACGTCTCTGTGTCCACATGTCTCTGTGTCTCTGTGTCCACACGTCTCTGTGTCCACATGTCTCTGTGTCTCTGTGTCCACACGTCTCTGTGTCCACATGTGTCTCTGTGTCCACACGTGTCCTGTGTCCACACGTGTCTCTGTGTCCACACGTGTCTCTGTGTCCACACGTCTCTGTGTCCACATGTCTCTGTGTCCACATGTGTCTCTGTGTCCACACGTCTCTGTGTCCACATGTCTCTGTGTGTCTCTGTGTCCACACGTCTCTGTGTCCACATGTCTCTGTGTCTCTGTGTCCACACGTCTCTGTGTCCACACGTGTCTCTGTGTCCACATGTGTCTCTGTGTCCACATGTGTCTCTGTGTCCACACGTGTCTCTGTGTCCACATGTCTCTGTGTCCACACGTGTCTCTGTGGCCACACGTCTCTGTGTCCACACGTGTCTGTGTCCACATGTGTCTCTGTGTCCACATGTCTCTGTGTCCACACGTGTCTCTGTGTCCACATGTCTCTGTGTCCACACGTCTCTGTGTCCACACGTCTCTGTGTCCACATGTGTCTCTGTGTCCACACGTCTCTGTGTCCACACGTGTCTCTGTGTCCACATGTGTCTCTGTGTCCACATGTCTCTGTGTCCCACTTGTCTGTGTCCACATGTGTCTCTGTGTCCACACGTGTCTGTGTCCACATGTGTCTCTGTGTCCACATGTCTCTGTGTCCACATGTGTCTCTGTCCCACACGTGTCTCTGTCCACACGTGTCTCTGTCCACACGTGTCTCTGTGTCCACACGTGTCTGTGTCCACACGTGTCTCTCTGTCCACACGTGTCTGTGTCCACACGTGGTCTCTCTGTCCACAGTGTGTCTCTCTGTCCACACGTGTCTCTGTCCACACGTGTCTGTGTCCACACGTGTCTCTGTCCACACGTGTCTCTGTGTCCACATGTGTCTCTGTGTCCACATGTGTCTGTGTCCACATGTGTCTGTGTCCACATGTGTCTCTGTGTCCACACGTGTCTGTGTTCACATGTGTCTGTGTCCACATGTGTCTCTCTGTCCACACGTGTCTCTGTGTCCACATGTGTCTCTGTCCACACGTGTCTCTCTGTCCACACGTGTCTCTCTGTCCACACGTGTCTCTGTCCACACGTGTCTGTGTCCACACGTGTCTCTGTCCACACGTGTCTCTCTGTCCACATGTGTCTGTGTCCACACGTGTCTCTCTGTGTCCACACGTGTCTCTGTGTCCACATGTCTCTGTGTCCACATGTCTCTGTGTCCACATGTGTCTTTGTGTCCACATGTGTCTCTGTGTCCACATGTGTCTCTGTGTCCACATGTGTCTCTGTGTCCACATGTCTCTGTGTCCACATGTGTCTTTGTGTCCACATGTGTCTCTGTGTCCACATGTGTCTCTGTCCACACGTGTCTCTGTCCACATGTGTCTCTGTGTCCACATGTGTTTCTCTGTCCACACATGTCTCTCTGTCCACACGTGTCTCTGTGTCCACACATGTCTCTCTGTCCACATGTGTCTCTGTGTCCACATGTGTCTCTCTGTCCACACGTGTCTCTGTGTCCACACATGTCTCTCTGTCCACATGTGTCTCTCTGTCCACACATGTCTCTCTGTCCACATGTGTCTCTCTGTCCACACATGTCTCTCTGTCCACACGTGTCTCTGTGTCCACACATGTCTCTCTGTCCACATGTGTCTCTGTGTCCACATGTGTCTGTGTCCACACGTGTCTCTCTGTCCACACGTGTCTCTCTGTCCACACGTGTCTCTCTGTCCACACGTGTCTCTGTCCACACGTGTCTGTGTGTCCACATGTGTCTCTGTGTCCACACATGTCTCTGTGTCCACACGTGTCTCTCTGTCCACATGTGTCTCTGTGTCCACATGTGTCTCTGTGTCTCAGAGCGATACATTCTTTAGTTTAGGGGTCAATTGTTTAGTAAAATTACTTCAGTTTTCTCTGATTTTTTTACAAATCTAAATATGAGACCATTTGTTTTCTTAAATGATTTAAACAGACACATAAATGTCCACACTCAGGTCTGGACTCTGGACATTTTACAGAAATCTTTTCTTCCCAAATGTAAAACTGTGACACATCTTCACCTCAGAAAACAAATCAAACCCATATTATTTATATATTAATAAATGATTTATGATAATTTTCTCTCATATCTGTGTCTGTGAGGAGCAAAAAAAACTTTAAACGGGACAAAGTCAGACTCAGAACAGAAACAGAAACAAACTGAACAAACTGAACAAACTGAACAGAACCGAGTCACTGGAGAAAACGTCACAAATGTTTGATCTGATCTTTTAAAACATCCGCGGATGAAGTTATTAGATTATTGTACTGTAGAAAATATACAGTAAATATACAGTAAACTACAATAAAGTACTGTGAGAGTGAGACCTGTGCTCCTCTGCTCCTCCTCGGGGCTCCTCTGCTCCTCTGTGCTCCTCTGCTCCTCTGTGCTCCTCTGCTCCTCCTCTCTGCACCTCTGCTCCTCTGTGCTCCTCTGCTCCTCTGTGCTCCTCTGCTCCTCTCTGCACCTCTGCTCCTCTGTGTTCCTCTGCTCCTCTCTGCTCCTCTGCTCCTCCTCTGTGCTCCTCTGCTCCTCCTCGGGGCTCCTCTGCTCCTCTCTGTGCTCCTCTGCTCCTCCTCTGTGCTCCTCTGCTCCTCTCTGCTCCTCTGCTCCTCCTCGGGGCTCTCCGTGTCCTCCCTCCTGCTTCACTTGTTCCATGTTTCAGTTTCTCTGTTTCTGTTTGACACAGTTAGCTCGAGTTAGCTTCAGAGCTAATCACACAGGGGTCCTGCTCCTGAGGACCCCGGGCTGTCCTCACAGCTGCCTGTTTAAAAACACATAAATCTGTTTAAAACTGTTTAAAAAGTGTAAAAAAAAAACTCTGTTTAAACACAAACTGTTTGACTCTCTGAACTCTGAACCAGAAATGATTAGAAAGAGACAGAGACTTAAGAGGAACCACTGCTCACACTCATGCTGCTCACACTCATGCTGCTCACACTCATGCTGCTCACACTCATGCTGCTCACACTCTCATGCTGCTCAAACTCACATGCTGCTCACACTCATGCTGCTCACACTCATGCTGCTCACACTCATGCTACTCACACTCATGCTGCTCACACTCATGCTGCTCACACTCATGCTGCTCACACTCATGCTGCTCACACTCTCATGCTGCTCAAACTCACATGCTGCTCACACTCATGCTGCTCACTCTCATGCTGCTCACACTCATGCTGCTCACACTCATGCTGCTCACACTCATGCTGCTCACACTCATGCTGCTCACACTCATGCTGCTCACACTCATGCTGCTCAAACTCACATGCTGCTCACACTCATGCTGCTCACTCTCATGCTGCTCACACTCATGCTGCTCACACTCATGCTACTCACACTCATGCTGCTCACACTCTCATGCTGCTCACACTCATGCTGCTCACACTCATGCTACTCACACTCTCATGCTGCTCAAACTCACATGCTGCTCACACTCATGCTGCTCACTCTCATGCTGCTCACACTCATGCTGCTCACACTCATGCTACTCACTGTCATGCTGCTCACACTCATGCTGCTCACACTCATGCTGCTCACACTCTCATGCTGCTCACACTCATGCTGCTCATACTCATGCTGCTCACACTCACATGCTGCGCACACTCATGCTGCTCACACTCATGCTACTCACTGTCATGCTGCTCACACTCATGCTGCTCACACTCATGCTGCTCACACACTCTCATGCTGCTCACACTCATGCTGCTCACACTCATGCTACTCACACTCATGCTGCTCACACTCACATGCTGCTCACACTCATGCTGCTCAACTCATGCTGCTCACACTCACATGCTGCTCACACTCATGCTGCTCAAACTCACATGCTGCTCACACTCATGCTGCTCACACTCATGCTGCTCACACTCATGCTGCTCAACACTCACATGCTGCTCACACTCATGCTGCTCAAACTCACATGCTGCTCACACTCATGCTACTCACACTCATGCTGCTCATACTCATGCTGCTCACACTCATGCTGCTCACACTCATGCTACTCACACTCATGCTGCTCACTCTCATGCTGCTCACACTCATGCTGCTCACACTCATGCTGCTCACACTCATGCTACTCACACTCATGCTGCTCACTCTCATGCTGCTCACACTCATGCTGCTCACACTCACATGCTGCTCACACTCATGCTACTCACACTCATGCTACTCACACTCATGCTGCTCACACTCATGCTGCTCACTGTTATGCTGCTCACACTCATGCTGCTCACACTCATGCTGCTCACTCTCATGCTGCTCACACACTCATGCTGCTCACACTCACATGCTGCTCACACTCATGCTACTCACACTCATGCTACTCACACTCATGCTGCTCACACTCATGCTGCTCACACACTCATGCTACTCACACTCATGCTGCTCACACTCATGCTGCTCACACTCATGCTGCTCACACACATGCTGCTCACACTCATGCTACTCACACACTCATGCTGCTCACTCTCATGCTACTCACTGTCATGCTGCTCACACTCATGCTGCTCACACTCATGCTGCTCACACTCATGCTGCTCACACTCATGCTGCTCACACTCACATGCTGCTCACACTCATGCTGCTCAAACTCACATGCTGCTCACACTCATGCTGCTCACACTCATGCTGCTCATACTCATGCTGCTCACACTCTCATGCTGCTCACACACACATGCTGCTCACACTCATGCTACCCCTCACACTCATGCTGCTCACACTCACATGCTGCTCACACTCATGCTGCTCACACTCTCATGCTGCTCACACTCATGCTGCTCACACTCATGCTGCTCACACACACATGCTGCTCACACTCATGCTACTCACACTCATGCTGCTCACTCTCACATGCTGCTCACACACTCATGCTGCTCACACTCATGCTACTCACACTCATGCTGCTCACACTCACATGCTGCTCACACTCATGCTGCTCACACTCTCATGCTGCTCACACTCATGCTGCTCACACTCATGCTGCTGCACACACATGCTGCTCACACTCATGCTGCTACTCACACTCATGCTGCTCACTCTCATGCTACTCACTGTCATGCTGCTCACACTCATGCTGCTCAAACTCACATGCTGCTCACACTCATGCTGCTCACACTCATGCTGCTCACACTCACATGCTGCTCACACTCATGCTACTCACACTCATGCTGCTCACACTCACATGCTGCTCACACTCACATGCTGCTCACACTCATGCTGCTCAAAACTCACATGCTGCTCACACTCATGCTGCTCACACACTCATGCTGCTCACACTCATGCTGCTCACACTCTCATTTCTTTTATTTTTGTATATAAAAATTTGAAACAGAAATGACATCACAAAAAAAGTCTTGAAAATCAGATTTTCACCGAAGCTCCGATACTAAAACTAGTATCAAAAAATCCTCAATTCAGCAAGTATCAATACAAAAAATAAAATAAAAAATCAGACTGGACCAAATGTGACGTTTTCTGAAGAGGTCGGTCTGGTGTGTTTGATGAGGCGCATCATGAAGTTCACTATGTTCACCACAAATCTGTCCAAAAAGAAATCTGCATCTGAAAAATATAAATCACTTTTATGTCTCGAGTATCGACATTGAGTTTGAAAAGTGCCATGACACACACCAGCAGGGGGCGCTACAGGCTCTGCTGAGAGTAAGTGCTGACACACACCCAGCAGGGGGCGCTACAGGCTCTGCTGAGTGTAAGTGCTGACACACACCAGCAGGGGGCGCTACAGGCTCTGCCGAGTGTGTTAGCGCTGACACACACCAGCAGGGGGCGACACAGGTTCTCGTTCCCATTGACGTCACTGTCGTGTTTGTTTTGTGGAAACAGGAAGGAGAGAAAAAACAGACACATAAATATGATGAATATTTAATGAAATAATTATTTTTTTATGAACAAACCATCATGAAACAAACATCTGGAGCAACGTTTAAGTTTGACCAAAAATGTCTCATTTTGTTAAAGAATCAGAAAAATTTTACTGCTGAACCACAACTTAAAGAGGAGGTATGAACTTAAAGAGGAGGTATGGACTTAAAGAGGAGGTATGAACTTAAGAGGAGGTATGGGATGGACTTAAAGAGGAGGTATGGACTTAAAGAGGAGGTATGGACTTAAAGAGGAGGTATGAACTTAAAAGAGGAGGTATGGACTTAAAGAGGAGGTAGGAACTTAAAGAGGAGGTATGGACTTAAAGAGGAGGTATGAACTTAAAGAGGAGGTATGGACTTAAAGAGGAGGTATGAACTTAAAGAGGAGGTATGGAACTTAAAGAGGAGGTATGGACTTAAAGAGAGGAGGTATGAACTTAAAGAGGAGGTATGGACTTAAAGAGGAGGTATGAACTTAAAGAGGAGGTATGGACTTAAAGAGGAGGTATGAACTTAAAGAGGGAGTATGGACTTAAAGAGGAGGTATGGACTTAAAGAGGAGGTATGAACTTAAAGAGGAGGTATGGACTTAAAGAGGAGGTATGAACTTAAAGAGGAGGTATGGACTTAAAGAGGAGGTAGGAACTTAAAGAGGAGGTATGGACTTAAAGAGGAGGTAGGAACTTAAAGAGGAGGTATGAACTTAAAGAGGAGGTATGGACTTAAAGAGGAGGTATGAACTTAAAGAGGAGGTATGGACTTAAAGAGGAGGTATGAACTTAAAGAGGAGGTATGAAATTAAAGAGGAGGTATGAACTTAAAGAGGGAGTATAACTTAAAGAGGAGGTATGAACTTAAAGAGAAGGTATGAACTTAAAGAGGAGGTATGGACTTAAAGAGGAGGTATGAACTTAAAGAGGAGGTATGGACTTAAAGAGGAGGTATGGACTTAAAGAGGAGGTATGGACTTAAAGAGGAGGTATGGACTTAAAGAGGAGGTATGAACCTTAAAGAGGAGGTATGGACTTAAAGAGGAGGTATGAACTTAAAGAGGAGGTATGGACTTAAAGAGGAGGTATGAACTTAAAGAGGAGGTATAGACTTAAAGAGGAGGTAGGAACTTAAAGAGGAGGTATGGACTTAAAGAGGAGGTATGAACTTAAAGAGGAGGTATTAACTTAAAGAGGAGGTATGAACGTAAAGAGGAGGTATGAACTTAAAGAGGAGGTATGGACTTAAAGAGGAGGTATGAACGTAAAGAGGAGGTAGGAACTTAAAGAGGAGGTATGGACTTAAAGAGGAGGTATGAACTTAAAGAGGAGGTATGGACTTAAAGAGGAGGTATGAACTTAAAGAGGAGGTATGGACTTAAAGAGGAGGTATGAACTTAAAGAGGAGGTATGGACTTAAAGAGGAGGTATGAACTTAAAGAGGAGGTATGGACTTAAAGAGGAGGTATGAACTTAAAGAGGAGGTATTAACTTAAAGAGGAGGTATGAACTTAAAGAGGAGGTATGGACTTAAAGAGGAGGTATGGACTTAAAGAGGAGGTATGGACTTAAAGAGGAGGTATGAACTTAAAGAGGAGGTATTGCCGTCTGCTGCTAACACATATTTCGATCTCCACGTTTCCTTTTGTTGTTTTGAAAATACTATATTCACCCAAAACATGTTTTATAAGTTTCACTTTCATTTTTGATCTTTTGAGTCTCTCTTTGCTCTCTGTGCTAAGCTCCTCCCCCTTCAGACACTGTCACAGCTGCATCTAATGAAACTCCTGCACATCACTCCAGGTTTGTCACGTCAGAGTCAACCGTTTGTATCATGTTTTTGTTTATTTATGGAGGATTGTGGAGCATAGGTGATGTAGGCTTGTGGGCGGAGCCCCGTACATGGGTGATGTAGGCTTGTGGGCGGAGCCTCGTATAGGCTCGTACTGCTAACCATAAGGAGGGTTTGAATAAGGCCAGGAGAGATCTCTAGATGACTTTTACTCGCATGTACGACGTGTAAAACCTCTTCAGGCGAGTTTCTGATGAGGAAATACCCCCCTTTAAATATTATGAAACAGATTTCAAATGATTTAATCAAAAACGACGTGGGAGGAGTTTATCCAGAGTCAGTGAGAGATGTGAGTCCTGGAGCCTCACAATCATCCAACTTCTCATCAGAGAAAACACACGAGCGACAAACAGGTTCACACGACTCGATTCTCTTTGATTCATGAACGAACAAACCCCTGGACCTGCCCGACTCGTGTGACGGATCGTTTCTGCAGATAGAACTCGTTATTACGTCTTTGTAAAGCCGTTACTTCATTAGTGAGACTCTAAAGCAGAACTTTGTCTTAAATGTGTTAAATTTGTAGAACCATCAGAGTAAAACACTGTCCTCGGGTCGAAACTCGAGAATCTGATTTCAGTTTCTCACTTTAATTCTGACTCGAGTTTTACCATTTCTGTTTCAACATCTCATATTGATCAGTTTTCAATTTTAATTTCAGTAGAACAAATAAAACTGTTTCATTTGCACTTTTTGGATTGTTGACATTAAATCTCCAGTAGGGGGCGATAATGGAGATGATGATGGAAAAAGCAGCTGCATAAAGAGCCTGTGTGAAGATGTTTGAACTTTACTAAAACTTTACTGATCCAGTTTGGAGTAAAAATCCAAATCTGATAACGAAATAAAAATTTTAAAAATCTGAATCAGGCAGTAAAGATATGAAGAGCTGTCAGTGTCACATTCTGGAGCTCGATACGTCGCCACAGAGAAAATACTGCGATAAACGAGAATATTCAAACAGCTTTTAACAAACACAACAACAAAAACACAGGAAAATCACACTGACCATTTTTAAAACAACCGTCTGATTGAAAGGCCTGAAGTGCAAAATAAGAACAGAAGAGATTTATTCAATTCTGCAGAAAATGACCAAACATCTCCCACGATGCAAAGAAGCGCGACACTGTAAACACCGAGCGTCACATGGAGCCACACGTCCATAAAGTGATTATTGTGACAGCTCCAGGCAGCGGCCAAGAAACTCTCCAGTTTCTTTAGAAGTTTTAGTAACTGCTGTTCAACCCATTTTTGGGTCAAACGTCGTCGTCTTTCACTGACAGAGGATTAAAGCTCATCTCTGGAGCTGTACTCAGGGTCTGTCACTGAACACTGCAGTCACACTCTCGGCGTGAGTCCTCAGATGAGTCTTTAGATGAGAGTTTGTCACAAAACTTTTATCACAAACTGAACAGCCGAAAGGCCTGTCTCCAGAGTGAATCCTCTGATGGGTTTTAAGAGTTCCTTTTTGTGTAAACGTCTTTTCACAAATTGGACAGCTGAAAGGTCTTTCTCCTGAGTGAACTAAAATGTGCCGCCGAAAAGCAGTCTTGCAGTTAAACTCCTTCCCACACATAGAACAGCTGTAAGGTTTTCTGTTGACTCTTTCGATGAGCTCTGGGTCCAGACTCCCATCGTCCACATGTGTCCTCAAATGGTCAGTTAAATCAGAGTCTCTCTCAAACTCTTCTTTACAAACTGGACAAATGTGATGGACAAATCTTAAATGTTGGTTAACTTCAAATTTACAAACAAAACCTTCCTCACAAACTGAACAGCTGAAAGGTTTCTCTCCCGTGTGGACAAACATGTGCCTCTGCAGGTTTGATTTGTTTCTACACTCCTTCCCACACAGAGAACACCTGCATGGTTTGATACTTTTTTCTCTCTAGGAGTGACTGGTCTAGTGTGCGTCGTCTAGATGAGTTTTGAGATGTTGGTTTAGTTCGGTTATGTTTTTGAAAACCGCCCTTACAAACTGGACACATGTGATGGATGTGTTTTTCTGGTGTCGGGAGAGAGTAGAGATTTGAGCAAAGCTTTTCCCGCAGACTGGACAGACGAAGGGCTTTTCTCCCGTGTGCGTCCTCATGTGCTCTCGGAGTCTCGTCATAAGTTTGAAATCCCGCTCACAAACCGAACATTTGTGCCGTGTCTCTGCTCGGTGGACGATCATGTGCCTCCCTAAATGCGCCTTTCGCCCAAACGCCTTCCCGCACTGAGAACAGCTGTATGGTTTCAGGCTCTCTTCTTCCAAAATGGACTGGTCCACTGTCCCCTCGTCCACGTGAGCACGCAGATGCACCGTGAGTTTGATTTTGTTTGTGAAACGTTTCGGACACACAGGGCAGATGTGATGTCGGTGACGTTTCATGACGAGTCAGAGCCGATTCTTTCTTTAAAATCTCTGTCACAAATTGAACATTTATGAGGTCGCTCCCCAGAGGAAGCAGACGTGGCCTTTTTTATGGCCGATTTCTTTGTAAACATCTGCTCAGCTTTAGATGCATCAGGAGGCATCACTGCAAAGCTCCTTTTGGCCGGAGCCTGTTCTGGACTATAGTCTTCTGAGTGATCAGTGTCGTCAGAGCTGTCAGTCTGCTCCTCACTGTCTGAACAGCTGTATGGTCTCTGGTCTGCTCCACACTCCTCTCCGTTGGTTTCCTCTCTGTTCTCCTCAGTTGGTCTTTGGTGAAACACAGAGGACTTGTCTTCATCATCTGCATCATCTTCCTCATCATCTTCTGTTTTGACAGTGACCATTTGAAAAGGGACGTCTTGAGGCTCCTGTTTGATGCACAGCTCCGGCTCCTCTGGCTCCTCCGGCTCCTCTGGCTCCTCTGGCTCCTCTGGCTCCTCCGGCGCCTCCGGTTCCTCCACCTCCTCCGGCTCCTCCTTAAGGTGGGGGTGGTCACAGCTGTACAGACAACAGCACAGTATTATTCAAGTGTTCATGAAAGGTTAGACCACACACAGTAAAATCTTAAATATGACCTTATTGTTTTGCCTTTTTTTCCCCCAATCTTATATTTTTTTAAGTAAAAACATGTTTGTTCCTGTGTAGTGACGGTGTAGTGAACGGTGCAGTGCAGTGAAAATGATGGTGTAGCGATGGTGCAAGACTTGAATTCCTCCACTTGAGGCAAAGACTCCCCACTCACCCGCAGAGGGCCCCCGGCCGATTTACCTCAGTCGACGTTCACCTCAACTATGGTCCTGACTCTGGGTCATGAAAGGACAAGATCACAGATACAAGCGGCTGAAAGGAGCCTCCTCCACAGGGAGGCGCGCTGGACGCTCCCTTAGAGATAGAGTGAGGAGCTCAGTCACACGGAGGAGCTCGGAGTAGAGCTGCTGCTCCTTCACGTGGAGAGGAGCAGCTGAGGCTCATCTGCTCAGGAGCCTCCTGGACGCCTCCCTGGGGAGGTGTTCATGTCCCACAAGGAGGAGGCCCCGGGGACTAGAGGTAAGATCTTAAGCCCGAGCCCGACCCGAACCCGAAATTCGGGTCGGGCTCGGGCCTAAAATGTCAATCATTGCCTCGGGTCGGGTCGGGCTTCTCTCTCGCTGACTTTTTAAAAATAAAATAAAAATATATGTTTATAAAAAAATGTATACTAACACGAGGCTGTGTGGATACTAAACTAAAGAATACTTGTTTTAAAATAAATCATTTGGATAAAACAGAGAAGGCTGTGATGTAGTTGCTATTTAACTAAACAGGAGCCACGTGAACGGCGCCTCTTAATAATCTTCCCTCCACAAGTCGCATCTATTTTGACCTGGTCTCCCCAATATGGAGGAGCAAGAAGTTCAGGATAAACTAAAGACAGAACTGAACAGACAAACACGCACCATAAGAGTGAGGTGTGGAAAAGCTTCACATTAATTGTTGAAAATGCTACAGAAACTTGCGTTGGCTTCGCTGAATGTGTCAATGTGGCGCTTTGCTTCATACGAGACAAAAAGACGAGAGAAAAAGACTGAACCTCGACCCTGAGCAGCGTTTAAACAGATGAACTGGACAAACTGAAGATCGTCAAACATCTGTATTATCATTTGAAATTTGGAGTAGTGATGGTGTAGTGATGGTGTAGTGATGGTGTAGTGATGGTGTAGTGAGTGACGGTGTAGTGACGGAGTAGTGATGGAGTAGTGAGTGAGTAGTGACGGTGTAGTGATGGTGTAGTGATGGAGTAGTGACGGTGTAGTGATGGTGATGGTGTAGTGATGGAGTAGTGACGGTGTAGTGATGGTGTAGTGATGGAGTAGTGATGGTGTAGTGATGGTGTAGTGATGGAGTAGTGATGGAGTAGTGATGGTGTAGTGATGGTGTAGTGATGGAGTAGTGACGGTGTAGTGATGGAGTAGTGATGGAGTAGTGACGGTGTAGTGATGGTGTAGTGATGGAGTAGTGACGGTGTAGTGATGGTGTAGTGATGGAGTAGTGACGGTGTAGTGATGGTGTAGTGACGGTGTAGTGATGGAGTAGTGATGGAGTAGTGATGGTGTAGTGATGGGTGTAGTGATGGAGTAGTGACGGTGTAGTGATGGTGTAGTGATGGAGTAGTGATGGAGTAGTGATGGTGTAGTGATGGTGTAGTGATGGAGTAGTGACGGTGTAGTGATGGTGTAGTGATGGAGTAGTGATGGAGTAGTGATGGTGTAGTGATGGTGTAGTGATGGAGTAGTGACGGTGTAGTGATGGTGTAGTGATGGAGTAGTGACGGTGTAGTGATGGAGTAGTGATGGAGTAGTGATGGTGTAGTGATGGTGTAGTGATGGAGTAGTGACGGTGTAGTGATGGTGTAGTGATGGAGTAGTGATGGTGTAGTGATGGTGTAGTGATGGAGTAGTGACGGGGTGTAGTGATGGAGTAGTGATGGAGTAGTGACGGTGTAGTGATGGAGTGATGTGATGATGTGTAGTGATGGAGTAGTGATGGTGTAGTGATGGAGTAGTGATGGTGTAGTGATGGTGTAGTGATGGAGTAGTGACGGTGTAGTGATGGAGTAGTGATGGTGTAGTGATGGAGTAGTGATGGTGTAGTGATGGTGTAGTGATGGTGTAGTGATGGAGTAGTGACGGTGTAGTGATGGAGTAGTGATGGAGTAGTGACGGTGTAGTGATGGTGTAGTGACGGTGTAGTGATGGTGTAGTGATGGAGTAGTGACGGTGTAGTGACGGTGTAGTGATGGAGTAGTGATGGAGTAGTGATGGAGTAGTGATGGTGTAGTGATGGAGTAGTGATGGTGTAGTGATGGAGTAGTGACGGTGTAGTGATGGAGTAGTGACGGTGTAGTGATGGTGTAACGACCATAGACTGTGTATAAATGGACTTCAGGTCATGATGCACTTTGGCTCCATCGACTCCAATTCACTTGGAAAACTGGCCCTTCCCTTTGTAACTACTGCAGCCTGACCCGAGTCTGACCCGAGTCTGACCCGAGTCTGACCCGAGTCTGATCCGAGTCTGATCCGAGTCTGACCCGAGTCTGACCCGAGTCTGATCCCGAGTCTGATCCCGAGTCTGACCCCGAGTCTGACCCGAGTCTGACCCGAGTCTGACCCGAGTCTATCCCGAGTCTGATCCCGAGAGTCTGATCCCCAGTCTGATCCGAGTCTGACCCGAGTCTGACCCGAGTCTGATCCGAGTCTGACCCGAGTCTGATCCCCAGTCTGACCCGAGTCTGACCCGAGTCTGACCCGAGTCTGAACCGAGTCTGAACCGAGTCTGAACCGAGTCTGAACCGAGTCTGACCCGAGTCTGACCCAGAGTCTGACCCGAGTCTGAACCGAGTCTGACCCCGAGTCTGACCCGAGTCTGACCCAGAGTCTGACCCGAGTCTGAACCGAGTCTGACCCCGAGTCTGACCCGAGTCTGACCCGAGTCTAACCCGAGTCTAACCCGAGTCTGACCCAGAGAGTCTGACCCAGAGTCTGACCCGAGTCTGAACCGAGTCTGACCCCGAGTCTGACCCGAGTCTAACCCAGAGTCTGACCCAGAGTCTGACCCAGAGTCTGATCTCCAGTCTGACCCAGAGTCTGACCCAGAGTCTGACCCGAGTCTGAACCGAGTCTGACCCAAAGTCTGACCCAAAGTCTGACCCAAAGTCTGACCCAAAGTCTGACCCGAGTCTGATCCCCAGTCTGATCCAGAGTCTGACCCGAGTCTGACCCAGAGTCTGACCCGAGACCCGGAGGACCTTCGACTCCGGGTCTGACCTGTGGATCACATGGGCCTCACATAGAGGTGAAGGAAGAGGAGAGGTGGAGGAGGAAAGGAGGTGGTGTAGGAGGAGGAGAGGTGGAGAAGGAGGAGGAGAGGAGGTGGAGGAGGAGAGGTGGAGGAGGTGGAGGCCAGAGTCCTCACACACACGCACGCACGCGCACATACACACTCTGTATATCATGGGCTGTCTGCTGTTAGCATGTAGCATTAGCATGTAGCATTAGCATGTAGCATTGGCACAAACTCTGCGGCGCGTGTCTGTTTCGTGACGCGACATGTTTCACGCAGGAGGCCAGAGAAAAGTGTAAAGTCACTCACTCAGAGCTGTGTATGTGCTCCTCCTGCTCCCCCTGCTCCTCCGCTCCTCCTCTCTGCTCCCAGAGCTCCGTCTCCTCCTCCTGCTTCACTTGGTCCATGTTTCAGTGTCTCAGTTGCACTTTAATGCGCTCAGCTGCGGGCTGTTTGGCTGTTAGCTCAGGTTAGCTTCAGAGCTAATCACGTGGGGCTCCCGATGATCAGGACCCCGGGCTGTCCTCACAGCTGCCTGTTTAAAATGTTTAAAACACACTGGGCACAGACTGGACTGACTTTAGGAGGAGACTTTAGGAGGAGACTTTAGGAGCAGACTTTAGGAGCAGACTTTAGGAGGTAACTTTAGGAGGAGACTTTAGGAGGAGACTTTAGGAGGAGACTTTAGAAGGAGACTTTAGGAGGAGACTTTAGAAGGAGACTTTAGGAGGAGACTTTAGGAGCAGACTTTAGGAGGAGACTTTAGGAGGAGACTTGAGGAGGAGACTTTAGGAGGAGACTTTAGGAGGAGACTTTAGGAGCAGACTTTAGGAGGAGACTTTAGGAGGAGACTTTAGGAGCAGACTTGAGGAGGAGACTTGAGGAGGAGACTTTAGAAGGAGACTTTAGGAGGAGACTTTAGGAGCAGACTTTAGGAGCAGACTTTAGGAGGAGACTTTAGGAGGAGTCTTTAGGAGGAGTCTTTAGGAGCAGACTTTAGGAGGAGACTTTAGGAGCAGACTTTAGGAGGAGACTTTAGGAGGAGACTTTAGGAGGAAAGTATAGGAGAAGACTTTAGGAGCAGACTTTAGGAGAAGACTTTAGGAGGAGACTTTAGGAGGAGTCTTTAGGAGGAGACTTTAGGAGCAGACTTTAGGAGGAGACTTTAGGAGCAGACTTTAAGAGGAGACTTTAGGAGGAGACTTTAGGAGGAAAGTATAGGAGAAGACTTTAGGAGCAGACTTTAGGAGAAGATTTTAGGAGGAGACTTTAGGAGCAGACTTTAGGAGGAGACTTTAGGAGGAGACTTTAGGGGAAGACTTTAGGAGGAGACTTTAGGAGGAGTCTTTAAGAGGAGACTTTAGGAGCAGACTTTAGGAGGAGACATTAGGAGGAGACTTTAGGAGGAGACTTTAGGAGAGGACTTTAGGAGGAGACTTTAGGAGGAGACTTTAGGAGGAGTCTTTAGGAGGAGACTTTAGGAGGAGTCTTTAGGAGGAGACTTTAGGAGGAGACTTTAGAAGGAGTCTTTAGGAGGAGTCTTTAGGAGGAGTCTTTAGGAGGAGTCTTTAGGAGGAGTCTTTAAGGAGGAGGAGACTTGAGGAGGAGACTTGAGGAGGAGACTTTAGGAGGAGACTTTAGGAGAGGACTTTAGGAGGAGACTTTAGGAGGAGACTTTAGGAGGAGTCTTTAGGAGGGAGGGACTTTAGGAGGAGTCTTTAGGAGGAGACTTAGGAGGAGTCTTTAGGAGGAGACTTAGGAGGAGTCTTTAGGAGGAGACTTGAGGAGGAGACTTTGAGGAGGAGACTTTAGGAGGAGACTTTAGGAGGACTTGAGGAGGAGTCTTTAGGAGGAGACTTTAGGAGGAGACATGAGGAGGAGTCTTTAGGAGGAGACTTTAGGAGGAGTCTTTAGGAGCAGACTTTAGGAGGAGACTTTAGGAGGAGACATGAGGAGGAGTCTTTAGGAGGAGACTTTAGGAGGAGACATGAGGAGGAGACTTGAGATGGAGACTTTAGGAGGAGTCTTTAGGAGGAGACTTGAGGAGGAGACATGAGGAGGAGTCTTTAGGAGGAGACTTTAGGAGGAGACATGAGGAGGAGTCTTGAGGAGCAGACTTTAGGAGGAGTCTTTAGGAGCAGACTTTAGGAGGAGACTTTAGGAGGAGTCTTTAGGAGGAGGAGTCTTGAGGAGGAGACTTTAGGGGAAGACTTTAGGAGGAGACTTTAGGAGGAGACTTTAGGAGGAGACTTTAGGAGCAGACTTTAGGAGGAGACTTTAGGAGGAGACTTTAGGAGGAGACTTTAGGAGGAGACTTTAGGAGCAGACTTTAGGAGGAGACTTTAGGAGGAGTCTTTAGGAGGAGTCTTTAGGAGGAGTCTTTAGGAGGAGTCTTTAGGAGGAGACTTTAGGAGGAGACATGAGGAGGAGACTTGAGGAGGAGACTTGAGGAGGAGTCTTGAGGAGGAGTCTTTAGGAGGAGACTTTAGGAGGAGACTTGAGGAGGAGACTTGAGGAGGAGTCTTTAGGAGGAGTCTTTAGGAGGAGTCTTTAGGAGGAGACTTGAGGAGGAGACTTGAGGAGGAGTCTTGAGGAGGAGTCTTTAGGAGGAGTCTTTAGGAGAGAGACTTGAGGAGGAGACTTTAGGAGGAGTCTTTAGGAGGAGACTTGAGGAGGAGACTTGAGGAGAGAGACTTGAGGAGGAGTCTTTAGGAGGAGTCTTTAGGAGGAGTCTTTAGGAGGAGACTTGAGGAGGAGACTTGAGGAGGAGTCTTGAGGAGGAGTCTTTAGGAGGAGTCTTTAGGAGAGACTTGAGGAGGAGACTTTAGGAGGAGTCTTTAGGAGGAGACTTGAGGAGGAGACTTGAGGAGGAGTCTTGAGGAGGAGTCTTTAGGAGGAGACTTTAGGAGGAGACTTGAGGAGGAGACTTGAGGAGGAGTCTTTAGGAGGAGTCTTTAGGAGGAGTCTTTAGGAGGAGTCTTTAGGAGGAGACTTGAGGAGGAGACTTGAGGAGGAGTCTTGAGGAGGAGTCTTTTAGGAGGAGTCTTAGGAGGAGACTTGAGGAGGAGACTTTAGGAGGAGTCTTTAGGAGGAGACTTGAGGAGGAGACTTGAGGAGGAGTCTTTAGGAGGAGTCTTTAGGAGGAGTCTTTAGGAGGAGACTTGAGGAGGAGGAGACTTGAGGAGGAGTCTTGAGGAGGAGTCTTTAGGAGGAGTCTTTAGGAGGAGACTTGAGGAGGAGACTTTAGGAGGAGTCTTTAGGAGGAGACTTGAGGAGGAGACTTGAGGAGGAGACTTGAGGAGGAGTCTTGAGGAGGAGTCTTTAGGAGGAGTCTTGTGGCTCCTCCTCTGGGCTCGAGTCTTTTTAAACAGGCATGTTTGCGGACAGCTCAGGGTCACGTGATGAGGAGCCTCGCCGTTGCCAGATGTAAAAAAAAACTCTCGCATCTGTTCGACCGTTTGGGACAAACACGATCATTCTGGAGCCGATATTTTGATTCTGAGAATCTGGCAACACGAGATCCTCGCGTTAAAACTCCGGAGCTAAACCTGAGCCACGGACTTTAAAGTGAAACACAGAAACTGAAACATGGAACAAGTGAAGCAAGAAACGGAGCCGTGGGAGCAGAGAGGAGGAGCGGAGGAGCAGGAGGAGCACAGAGGAGGAGCGGAGGAGCACAGGGGCCCCGTGGAGAAGCAGGAGGAGCACACACACAGCTTTGAGTGAGTCAACCCGAGCTCTCCTCTCCACAGAGTTTAGGGTTTACGCTGAGGATCCTGTCACGTGACTGAGTCAAGTTTAGAGACAAAAGAGTAAAACAGAGAGTCTGCCAGAGGAAAGGGCCCCAAGTACAGGGGCCCCTGGTCTAATGAGTACAGGGGCCTGTACGAGGCTCCGCCCACAAGTCTTCACCCATCTCCACCCGACAATCCTCCATAAATAAAAAAAACATGATACAAACTGTTCACTACGACTTCAAAACCTGGAGTGATGTGCAGGAGTTTCATTAGATGCAGCTGTGACAGAGTCTGAAGGGGGAGGAGCTTAGCACAGAGAGAAAAGAGAGACTCAGAGCAACAGAAACGAAAGTGAAACTGATAAAACATGAATCTGTTCTGGTAAATATAACATTTTCAAAACAATAAAATGAAACATGGAGATTTAAATATGTTACAGTTAATACCCCACAGAGGTAAATACCTCCTCTTTAATACCCCACAGGAGTAAATACCTCCTCTTTAATACCCCACAGAGGTAAATACCTCCTCTTTAATACCCCACAGGAGTAAATACCTCCTCTTTAATACCCCACAGAGGTAAATACCTCCTCTTTAATACCCACAGGATTAAATACCCCCTCTTTAATACCCCACAGAGGTAAATACCTCCTCTTTAATACCCCACAGGAGTAAATACCTCCTCTTTAATACCCCACAGGGGTAAATACCTCCTCTTTAATACCCCACAGGGGTAAATACCTCCTCTTTAATACCCCACAGAGGTAAATACCTCCTCTTTAATACCCCACAGAGGTAAATACCTCCTCTTTAATACCCCACAGAGGTAAATACCTCCTCTTTAATACCCCACAGGAGTAAATACCTCCTCTTTAATACCCCACAGAAGTAAATACCTCCTCTTTAATACCCCCGGGAGTAAATACCTCCTCTTTAATACCCCACGGGAGTAAATACCTCCTCTTTATATCCCACAGGAGTAAAAATACCTCCTCTTTAATACCCCACAGGAGTAAATACCTCCTCTTTAATACCCCACAGGAGTAAATACCTCCTCTTTAATACCCCACAGGAGTAAATACCTCCTCTTTAATACCCCACAGAGGTAAACCTCCTCTTTAATACCCCATAGGGGTAAATACCTCCTCTTTAATACCCCACAGAGGTAAATACCTCCTCTTTAATACCCCACAGGGGTAAATAGCTCCTCTTTAATATCCCACAGGAGTAAATATACTCCTCTCTTTAATACCCCACAGGGGTAAATACCTCCTCTTTAATACCCCACAGAGTAAATACCTCCTCTTTAATACCCCACAGGAGTAAATACCTCCTCTCTTTAATACCCCACAGGAGTAAATACCTCCTCTTTAATACCCCACAGGAGTAAATACCTCGTCTTTAACATGTGCATTTGCCTGACGTGTTGGGGTTTACAGAGAAGGTTTAAACTAATAATGTGCTGTCGCTTCCACAGCTGTGAGACGCCACACGACTTCTCCTTTCACCTGGTCACTGTCAAAACTGAAGATGATGAAGATGATGAAGACAAGTCCTCTGTGTTCACCAAAGACCAACTGAGGAGAACAGAGAGGAAACCAAACGGAGAGGAGTGTGGAGCAGACCAGAGACCATACAGCTGTTCAGACAGTGAGGAGCAGACTGACAGCTCTGACGACACTGATCACTCAGAAGACTATAGTCCAGAACAGGCTCCGGCCAAAAGGAGCTTTGCAGTGATGCCTCCTGATGCCTCCACAGCTAGAGCCAACAGACCATACAGCTGTTCAGATTTGCGGGAAAGCTTTTAAACGGGAGCAGTACCTGAGGTCTCACATGAACAGTCATGTACCAGAGGCGTCTTACGTTTGTTCCGTTTGTGGTAAATGTTTCTGTGGGATGTTTTCTCGTCTTCAGCACCAGAGCCGCGTACACCACATGTGTCCGGTTTGTCAGGTGCAGTCTCAAGACAAACCTTCTCTGAGTGCGCACCTAAAGTCTCATGTAGAGGACAGAACAGTGGACCCGGCCTTTCTGGACAGAGCGTACCTGACGCCGTACAGGTGCTCTCAGTGTGGGAGGGAGTTTAGCAGCAAGTACCGTCTGCAGACGCACATGGTGGTTCACACAGGTGACAAACCTTTCAGCTGTTCAGTCTGTGACAAAAGTTTTCAATTTAAATCTAGCATCACCAAACATTTAAGGTTTGTTCATCACATCTGTCCAGTTTGTAAAGAGATTTTTATGAGAGACACTGATTTAACAGAACATTTAAGGACTCACGTAGAGGACGGGAGTCTAGACCCAGAGCTCCTCCAAATGAAAACACTAAAACCCTACAGCTGTTCTGAGTGTGAAAAGGCCTTTAAAAGAAGGTCAGAGCTGCAGCGGCACATGCTTTTTTCACACAGGAGAGAAACCTTTCAGTTGTTCAGTGTGTGAGAAGAGTTTAGATTTAAATTTCAAATCTACAAACATCTAAGATTTGTCCATCACATCTGTCCAGTTTGTGAAGAGGTTTTCACGAGAGATACTGAATTAACTGAGCATCTGAGGACGCATGTGGAGGACGGGACTCTGGACCAGTCAGTTCTACAAAAAGAAAATCCAAAACTTTACAGCTGTTCTCACTGTGGGAAGGAGTTTAAAAGCAATTCATATCTACAAATCCATATTAAACTCCACACAGGAATAAGTCCTTTCAAATGTTCGGTTTGTGAGAAGAGTTTTATAAATAAAAGTTATCTTAAAATACACCGAAGAATTCACACAGGAGAGAAACCTTTCAGCTGTTCAATATGTGAGAAGACTTTTAAGCAGAAGAGTTATCTGAAATCACACCAGAGGATTCACACTGGAGAGACCCCTTATAAGTGCTCCGTTTGTGACAAGACTTTTGTTCAAAAAGGATCTCTGAAACATCACGAGGGCAACTCACTCTGGAGACAAACCTTTCAGCTGCTCAGTTTTGTGACAAGACTTTTGCTCAAAAAGGTAATCTTAAATTTCACGAGAGGTCTCACTCAGGAGAGAAACCTTTCATCTGTTCAGTTTGTGAGAAGGCGTTTGCACAAAAGGGGACTCTTAAAATACACCAGAGGATTCACTCGGGCGAGAGACCTTTCATCTGTTCAGTTTGTGACAAAAGTTTAATAGACGTGATAATCTAAAGTCTCATCTGAAAGACTCACGCAGCAGACGAGGGGGACGAGAGTCTGCAGTAAACCTGAGTCCTCTGGGTCTGGGGACGGTTCAAGGACTGAGCCGTGACTCTGGACCAGAAGGACAGGACCATAGACTGTACATAGAAACGGAGGTAGCTAACCTGCTGTTATATAAAAGGACATAGCTGCTAACTGTTAGCCGCCACCGCGTTCCAAACAGGAAGTGATCATGGTGCACTTCCTGCTCCATCGACTCTGGCTCCAGTTCACTTTCTGTGTAAAAAACATGTCTCTTCTCTGTAACTGTTGCTTCAGACTCATCATTCTGAACTTTATTTACCTTTAATGATCCTTTGCAGCTGATGTCAATATTTCCTAGTGGTATAATGCTAACTGCAGGCACTGCTCTGTCTGAGGTGTTGTTAGATTTTAATCTGAGTTTTAATTTAACACAGTCTGACCATAAAAAGCTGACTTATCTGAACTCCAACAGGTGAGCTGGTTTGTGCTGTTAAACACGTCCCTCTCAAATAGCATTACAGTCGCTAGCTAGCATTAGCATTAGCATTAGCCAACAGTTTTTCAGTGAGTCTCTCACCTTTTTGTGTAAAAATCAAACTCTTAAAAAGGACCATGAGCTCGGACTGATCACAGGCTCTGAACATGAGCTCTTTAAAACCATTTTGTATTTTTTCTTGACTTTTCGATCTTAAAAATGTCTTGTCTGTGTTTGCTAATGTGTGCATTGTGTCTCCATGGTAACTGCTGAACATTCCACCATAGACATACATGCAGAACACCCGGGCCTGATGTCACTGCTAAGAATCAATATTGATTTATCGTTTAGTGCGTCACTGATGGAATATGTGGGGACTCATCTTTCTCACGGGGACTCGTCTTTCTCGCGGGGACTCGTCTTTCTCGCGGGGGACTCGTCTTTGTCGCAGGGACTCGTCTTTGTCTTTGTCGCGGGGACTCGTCTTTCTCGCGGAGACTCGTCTTTCTCGCAGGGGACTCGTCTTTCTCGCAGGGGACTCGTCTTTGTCGCTGGGACTCGTCTTTGTCGGGTTAAATAAATCTCTTATGTGACTCAAAGTGTTTCATGTTTTTCTTGCTGCTCATGTTCATTAAAAACACCGTTTTTTCAAATATAAATCCACTTTTACGATTGAAAATAAAATGATCAAATCTAAAGACGTTTGGTTTTTTTTATTGAGCGCATTTGACACAAAAAACTGTGTCTGACTGATTTTTAAATCATTTTCATAAATGCAAATTTTAACCAAAAAATAAACAGGCTGAAACAGTTTATATAAGGCTCCTATTAAATCAAATGTTTGTGTACATGACTGAAACAGAACTGAACACTGTATTTTATTTTATCCAGTTTATCTTTTACACTTTCACACAAATCATGTGGAAATATAAATAACTCTAAAATGTCGGACTAAAGATAATAAAAAAGTGAATTTCCTGATTTTCAAATCTCTGGAGAAGATCAGTTTCAGTTTCAGTTTGTTGCTCATTTTCACGGCTCCAGCAAACGACGAGCGTCTCAGACAGTGGAGGAAGAGGTGCATCATGGGCCGACGAGCCCCCGCAGGGGACGTCCCGCTGGAACAGAACAGGCCGATATCAAGACAGAAGAAAGAAGAAAGAAAGAAAGAAAAAAAGAGGACAACGTTAGCTTAGCTGTTAAGTCATCTGACTTTCACCCGGGGGACCAGGGTTCAATCCGGTGCGGGTCCGGCGCCAGCAGGTTGTTGGGTGAGAAGTTGTTGAAGTTCCTGCCTCACAGAGACGAGTGTGACTCAGATGACACTCAACCAAATGAGGTACAACACAAATGCTACGGTGAGGGGGAGCCAGGACGCCAGGTCAGAGGGGAGGTGACATCAACTCCCCAAATGGAAACTCGTGATGAAAAAATAAAACGTTACATCATATTTTTCATCATTTTATAACTCACAGTTTAGAAAAATGTTTTTTACAGTCCGCGAGCTGTCCACACAGGAAATATTTACCCTGGTGCGCCTGGTGCGCCTGTCACTCGGGGTGCGCCTGTCGGGAGTGGATCATGAGGTCGCCGCGCTCGTAGAATGTCTGTCGGCAGATTAAACAGCTGAAAGTCTTCTCTCTACTGTGTGTTTTCTCGTGGGCCTTAAGGTGGCTCCTCTGGATGAAGCCTTTTATCACACTCTGAGCACCTGAAAGGTCTGTCCCCGGTGTGGATCCTCATGTGCGGAGTGAGCAGGGCTTTGGTGGTGAAGCCGCGGTTGCAGAAGGGACAGCTGTAAGGTCTCTCGCCCGTGTGGTTCCTCAGGTGCGTCTTCAGGTGGTTCTGCCGGATGAAGGTTTTCTCACAGAAGGAGCATTTGTGGGGTCGCTCTCCCGTGTGAATGATCATGTGACCCTGCAGGTGATCCTTACGGAGGAACCTCTTCCCACACTCGGGGCATCTGTGCGGTTTCACCACCAGCTCCATGTTTGGCACCTCCTCCCTCTGCTCCTCACTGTCTGAACAACTGTATGGTCTCTGGTCTGAGCAGCTGTATGGTCTCTGGTCTGCTCCACACTCCTCTCCGTTGGTTTCCTCTCTGTTCTCCTCAATTGGTCTTTGATGGAGCACAGAGGACTTGTCTTCATCATCTTCAGATTTGACGGTGACAGGAGCGGGGGGCAGCTCCTCCGGCAGCTCCTCCTGCAGCTCCTCCTGCAGCTCCTCCTGCAGCTCCTCTTTAATGTGGGGCAGCTCCTCAGTCAGAGACACAGTCTCAAAACCTGCAGCAGACATATCAAAACCCTGTCATTTTAAATCAGTTTAGAACAGAGATCCTACAGCAGCTTCTGATGTGCAGACAGCGCCCCCTTGTGGTCAGATATGAAACAAAGAAAATAACTATAAATAATTTTATATTTAATATTCAAATCCTCAGAGTGTCCACACTTTGTCCACAGCTGTAAACCCTGGACCTTCTCTCTGTGAACTTCATCCTGAAGCTTCACAGCTGCTTCAGGGCCAAAAGTGACCAGCAGAGACCAGAGCAAAGGGTCAAGGATGAAACCTGAAAGTGATCTGGAGTGATCTGGAGTGATCTGGAGTGATCTGGAGTGATCTGGAGTGATCTGGAGTGATTTGGAGTTATTCTGACTTCATTTTTGTTCACTACGTCCCACGTGTCATTCATGTTGAATAAAAAAGTGTCCAAACATGTGACGCGATTCAAACTGCTTCATGTTTCATTGTTTGTAACTGGACTCATTTATCACCTGTCCCGTGTCTCACCTGTCCCGTGTCTCACCTGTCCTGTGTCTCACTTGTCCTGTGTCTCACCTGTCCTGTGTCTCACCTGTCCTGTGTCTCACTTGTCCTGTGTCTCACCTGTCCTGTGTCTCACCTGTCCCGTGTCTCACCTGCCCCGTGTCTCACCTGTCCTGTGTCCCTGAGGCTCCTGTGTCCCTGAGGCTCCTGTGTCCCTGAGGCTCCTGTGTCTCACCTGTCCTGTGTCTCACTTGTCCTGTGTCTCACCTGTCCTGTGTCTCACCTGTCCTGTGTCTCTGAGGCTCCTGTGTCTCCAGTCCTCGTTGTTGTCCGCTGTGGATGTTCTTGACGGGGCTCAGCTCCGGCTCCTCCTCGGCTCCTGTCCCCGGGGTCCCGGCTCCTGTCCCGGGGGTCCCGTGTCCTCGGGGCTGTAGCTCCCTGACGCGGCTCAGCTCGTGCTCGTACTCCTCCACGGTCCTCTCCAGGAGCGCGCAGATCTCCTCCGCGACCGCGCTCAGCCGCGCGCTCACGAGCGCCCTCAGACTCTGCGCCCGAGACACGTGGGACATGTGGGACATGTGGGACATCTGGGACATGTGGGACATCTGGGACATCTGGGACATGTTTGTGCTGCAGCCCGGCTAAATGCTAAAGGCTAAACGGCTAACACAAACAGCTAACAAAGCAGCTACGCATGCGCGTTCAGTACGAGGACTACTGCCCCTGGTGTTCACACAGTGTCATTACAATAACATAATCTAAACAGGTCTAAACCGGGACTAAACCAGGTCTAAACCAGGACTAAACCAGGTCTAAACCGGGTCTAAACCGGGGACTAAACCGGGACTAAACCAGGACTAAACCAGGACTAAACCAGGACTGAACCAGGACTGAACCAGGACTAAACCAGGACTGAACCAGGACTAAACCAGGTCTGAACCAGGTCTAAACCGGGGTCTAAACCGGGACTAAAACCAGGTCTAAACCAGGACTAAACCAGGTCTAAACCGGGGTCTAAACCGGGACTAAACCGGGACTAAACCAGGACTAAACCAGGACTAAACCAGGACTGAACCAGGACTGAACCAGGACTAAACCAGGACTAAACCAGGTCTAAACCAGGACTAAACCAGGTCTAAACCAGGACTAAACCGGGTCTAAACCGGGTCTAAACCAGGACTAAACCGGGTCTAAACCAGGACTAAACCAGGTCTAAACCAGGACTAAACCAGGTCTAAACCAGGTCTAAACCAGGACTAAACCGGGTCTAAACCGGGACTAAACCGGGACTGAACCGGGACTAAACCGGGGACTAAACCAGGACTAAACCAGGACTAAACCAGGTGTAAACCAGGTCTAAACCAGGGACTAAACCAGGACTAAACCAGGTCTAAACCAGGTCTAAACCAGGTCTAAACCAGGACTAAACCAGGACTAAACCAGGTCTAAACCAGGTCTAAACCAGGACTAAACCAGGACTAAACCAGGTCTAAACCAGTAACAAACCGTTTTATTTTTATCTTCATAAATATTGATCTTCCGTGTCAGAAATCCAAAGTAATTTTAAACAAAACAAAACATTTCACTGATGTAACAAACACGTAAAAAACTGTAGAATGTGATTTTATTTTACAGTGATGTGACTTCAAGTACAACAGGCTTAGATCTTTCTCATGAATCTCATCTGCTGTAAATATAAATGAGAGTTTTACAGTTTAGGAAAAAAAGATAAAATAATAAAAGAGAAAATGAGAGGAGGTAGAGTTCTAACCAAACGGCGACTCCTGTACACCTGCATGGTTCTTCCGCCTGTGTGTTGCCACGTGTTTATCCAAAGTGCTTTTCTGTGTAAAAGACCTCTGACAGACTGGACAGCTGAAAGGTTTCTCTCCCGTGTGTGTCCGGATGTGTGCTCGTACGTTGCCTCTCTGTGTGAAGCCTCGGTTACACACTGGACACCTGAAAGGTTTGTGTCCCGTGTGGACTCTCATGTGCTCCTTCAGCAGACTTTTGGTACCGAAGCCTTTACTACAGACCTGACAGAAACAACTTTTTTTCTCCCGTGTGAGTCCTCATGTGAGAGTGGAGCTGGTACACCACTCGAAATCCTCGGCCACAAAACGGAGCACCCGAAAGGTCTCTGTCCTGTGTGAATGATGAGAGCGTGTCGCTGGAGCTCTGCGTTTTCGCACAAAGCTCTTCCCACAGTCTGAGCACCGTGTGACGCCTCGGCTTTGCTTTTTACCGGCGGGCGATTGTAACGAAGTGAGGGGAACTGAAACAGCTGTATGGTTTTCTCTCTGGGTCTGAACAGCTGTATGGTCTCAGGTCTGCTTCTGCTTCCACACTCCTCTCTCCGTTCATTTCCTCTCTGTTCTCCTCAGTTGGTCTTTTGGTGAAGCACAGAGGTCTTGTCTTCGTCTTCATCATCTTCAGTTTTGACTGTGACGGGAGTGAAGGGGAGCTGCTGCTCTTGTTCGATGCACAGTTCGGGCTCGTTTTAACGTGGGCCGGCTTCACAGTCTGATTTCCTGAAAACAGAAACAGAATTATAACATTTGGATCTTATCAGTTTTGGAAAATAGCAAAACAAACGATTGAATTCTGCCACTGGACAAAAGTTTCAGGGTGAAGATGTTTGGCTGCTCGTCTCTTCTTCAGTCTGGTCAGATTTCCTGCGGGACACTGCCTCGTATCTGTCTGTAGGAGGATCTAATGACACTGAAGCTAACACCTGTTTGTTTACAGTTTCTGTTCGTTTACTCGGCCGGTTGACCCCTAATGGCTGCTCTCACTGTTGTTTTCCTTGTTTGTTGTAACGTTCTCACTCTCACAGTCAAACCAGAGCAGTGAGTCTGAGTCTCTGCCCCGACTCTCTGGAACTCTCCGCGCTTCACGACACAAACACAGACTCACTTCAGTCTTTCAGAAAACTGCTAAAAGCCGAGTCGCTGCACATCACGTCAACCTGCGATAATGCTCCTGATACTTTTGATTCATTATTTATGTATCGTCATGATTATTATTGTCATTAATAATAATATAAGTGATGAAAAAAGATAAACCCGCAGGAAACTGTTTCTTTCTCTATCGGCAAAGATGATCTTTAGTCCATGTCCTAATGCTGCTCCTCAAAAACACACCTGGAGTCGTCTTTTGTGTTTCATTCACGTTTGAGTCACTTTATTATTAGACTGTTAACATCTCCAAAGCTCAAAATTCCACTTGTGATGTCATGAAGTGGTAGTGAAACAGCTCCTTTTACCTTGTTCAGTAGAAACTTTGAGTTTGAAAAGTTTGTGAAAACACAGTGGAGCACTTCCTGTATCACCACATGATGACATCACAAGGTGGAAACAGAGTGTTTTCAGTTTGAGAGAAGAAAACTCAGCCTAAATCTGCAGGTTTTTAAACATTTGTGAATGAAACAAAACAAAGCTCCAGGTCTGAGTGTGAGGAACATTCATGTCTTGGTCACACACCAGAGCATGGGGCTCCTCCTCAGGGCTGCAGTTTCAGGGGGAAGCTCCAGGGGGGCGCTGTTTCTCCAGAGCCCTCTTCAACTTACAGACACGATCATCTGGACACTGCAGGAAGCATGTGAACAGCATTCAGATTTTTTCATGTTATTAGTTATTATAACTTTTGCAACATGTTCTCTTACAATAACAAAAAACATCTGAGAAACAGCTGAGAGGAAGTAAAACACGGTCCTGGAGCTTATACAGTTGCCGCCTGGTCGTACATATTGTAGTGTATACTGTAGTACCTACTACAGTCATACAGTAGTAGACTACAAATTACACAGGGAGGAAACTGAGAAAACGCTTCCAGTTTGTAGTACTTACTGCAGTACTACAGTAGACGCAGTAGTAGTACTACAATATCTACTTGTGGCTTATCAAATAAAGTTGAAGTGTTTTGAATCTGCTCGGCTCTAAAGGGAAGTGAAGCAGGGTCAGCACCAGAGGAGGAAGAGGAG